>JARQTH010000621.1:0-26820 GCA_030142595.1 Trachelus iudaicus
TAAAGAGTCTCGGCGAGCTGCGCCTTGTACAGCCGGTTGCCTGTACTTGGCGCGAGACTCGACCGAGTCTCTTGATAGTTACCCATGGATGTCAAGGGTAAATATTGCCGCATATTTTTGGTAAAAAAAAACTATATTTATTCTAATACAGCAATCGGCCACCAGAGGGACCGGCATACCCGTAAGCAGAGGCGGGTCAACGAGACAATAAGCCTCAAACTTTAATTGTCATAGAATTGTGAAAAAGAGACGAAGAAGCGATAAAAGCTATTAACGTACAGCACATAGTGGCCCAATCCATTGCAATGCTTCGATATAAGCTCTTAGAATCAAGTAAACTATTTAATATTCTTTCGTACTGAAATATCCAAACAACTTATTCAAACAGTGGAAAGAACATAAATAGCTTGTAGTGGCTGATAAATATTTTATTGTTAAAGCAACTAACAACAATTAGATCAGAATACTAATTTCTCTTGCATATTTGGTCAAATTAACTAGACCGTTTTGTTATTCACAAGAGTGGAAAAGTTATATCTAACTATACGATTTATGGTAGATATTACCATCTAAATAATAGTAAAATACGAAGTTGATAAATCTTACTATTACCATATAGTATTAATATGTTATAAATATTACTAATAATTGTGATCAGCTTAGCTAATCTATGTTTACTATAAACTATAGTTGAGTCTTTTCGGAACTCTGAAACTAATGTAATTATCATATGAAATCCGTAAGTTTTCCTGATCCACCGCAAGAGGCACTGTAGTCCCATTTGGATGTTCTTCTATAGTCCGCAATCCCCTTAAGGAGTTTTAAATAAATTGCATTTTCAAATAGAATTTTAAGAAGATAAAGTACATGGTGGTGCCAATATATGACTGTCAATAATGATATCTATAGAAATACTAGCCACGTATTTTCACTCATTGATCAAATCTAGGCGAAATTAAATAAAAATCCTGTAGTTGCTTTATTTTCTGGGTGCCGCTGCATCGAAGTGCACGAGAAAGAGAGATTTAAGCAAGCTTGCGTCATTCTACGAAAGCTAAAGTTATACCTGTAGATATAGGTGTTCGTTTACACAACTGACGGCGTAGACCAGGATATGAGATTGCAATTGTTTGCGATGAACAAAGAAGGAAACGGAAGGCAGGTACCGACTTCAATGTCTACGATATTGGATGCTTGTATCAACGATAGCAGGTATACCTATGGCAAATTGTAACAATTTAGTGAAAATATCTAAACCGTGCCCGACTGGTAAATAGAAAAAATATATATTTTTCTTATTTCAACTGAAGAAATTGCATCTTATTACACGTAAGAATTTGTTGAGTTACATATAAAATATTTTATTCGTTTTGCTAAAATCTTAGCAAAATAAAGTAAAACACGATCGTTCCATTTTTTTTTGTTAAATTGACCTGATCTTCGTTCAGTTATGTTAACGGAGTCTATATAAAGCCTGTTTGAGCTCATTTAGGTATTATTGAGTATAAACCAGTAGGAATGATTTGAATAATCTTTTTGAACAATGGGCACAATTGTATGAACACCTTAAACTCCAATATTTAATAAGTAATACACAAAGAAGAGTGTTCAAAATAAATTGCCTTCGTTTGTAATTCCACTGTCAGAAATCCTTTGAGATTTTAATTATTGCAATGAGCACAGCTGAGTGTGTTAGGAACAACAAAAAACCTGCCCTTAAAAGTGAATAATAAAGACATTTTTAATTTTATTAAAGATGGAATTTTTAAGCTAATAGTCAATAATAAAAATTGCTGAAAATCATTATACAGCAAAATTCTTATTTTTGTCATTCAATGAAACTAGTTAATAAAGACACGGATGCTTGAACTGGCCTATAAAGACTTTGAAGACAAAGTGGCGTTTAAAGACTATCACAAAAATGAAATCAATGAAATTCAAATCCCCTCAACTTTAAAGTGGTTTGACTGATATCAATGAAACGAACGCTAATATGATTCAAGAAATTGATTAATTTCTTATACTTATACGCGTATGAAAATCATTTGTAATTGAAATTGAAATTATTGATAAACTCAATCACGCAATACTGCTATGAATTGATTTTTCCATGAAATGAAATTTTTGTAATATTTCATTTTTTTGTTTATTCTGTTGAAATTCAGGGATGTTCGATTAGATAAATAGTGTTGATAGTCGGTCTGTTCGCTTTCTTTCAGTGTCTTTCTACACTTTTTGAGCCTGACGTGAATCACGGACGGACCTCTGAGTCAAATTGTCTCCACAATTGTTGCCTGTTTCTCCTACGTACCGACCTAAATCAGAGTAACGTAAACTAATCAACAAACCTTCATTCGGCCAAATGGAATAACATTCAATTCCAAGCGTGTCCCTGTATAACGTACCTAATGTAAATCTATCGCAATGTTTACTTATCGTTTGTTACAACGGATCTCTGTAATTTAATGATTGTAATTCTTAGAATGTTATTGAATTTTATATATTGTCAGTACTTAAGAATGTTTATGATAATAAGCAGCATCTCCAAGTAAAAAGCTTCCATGGGAAAACGTCTTTAAATGTTTTCCAACTAGTCGTACTCGGAAGGGACGTAAATAAGAAACTTCCAGGAATACCCAAGGGCTTATAGCACAAGAAGGAGTTTGAAAAAAGTTACGAAAATAGCAAACGATAAAAAATTATCAGACCCAAAAACCCTTAAAACTATATAATTTTTGGTTTACCTAATAGTCACTAAATATATAAATAATAAACTAAAAATTAAATAAGACGAAACTGTGTTCGCGATGCAGACGCAATCACAATCCAGTTGTCCAGATTCGTGAACATAAAATTCTACGCACTCGAAATCTCAAGAGACGGTATGGGTACATAGAAAAATTAACCGTCTGATAGTACATCTATTTTCAAGCCACGTTCAAAAGTGCCTGTAATGCACGCATGGACTCTTCATTATCAATTTTTGCCATTTTGAACGTCAAACTATTAGTAAAATCAATCTGCTTAAAAAATCTTATCATCCTTCTTAAAAAAATATAGCAATTTAAAGGAATAAAATACATGGTTCAGAAAAGAAATTGGTTTAACACATATTTCAATTGAAAATATAAATTTAAAAATAGCACATTGTGGAAAAATTGCGAACAAATAGTAATATACATTCACTTTGAGCAATAGTTATGCTTGACCTGCAGGCTATATCGCCTATTGACACATTCGAAGAATAATGTCAAAGTACAACAAAAATTGGATTCTTGACATGGCTTTCAAAGACAATATATATGTATATGAAAATTGTACCGTCGAAAATATTATTACAATTATACACCTTTAACCATTTTTAGAAGTATATATATATAATTATAAGAGAATAACTTACAGCGAACAATACAGATGGCGCACATAGAATACACGTACATTTTCACACGTGCCCGCCAAAGCATAACTGTACTTATACGTACAGAGCGCAAAACCCAACGTAATGTTTTTCTCTGTACCATCGAGCTACCAGTGCTACTATCTATGGCTCGCTTTATGCAACCTCTTCAATGTTTTCCTAGCGAAGTCCCGTATTGCTCTTTTGTTCTTGTGTTACGCTACTGATGTACATTAGGATTTGTTGGAGTAACATGAAACCACGGGGCGTGACTATACGTCACAATACCGCTGCGTGGTCAATAATAATAAATAAATGATAATTACCATGATACAGAAAATTTTAGAAGAGTTACTCACGATACCTGTGTGTTGAGGAATCGATTCCGCGAGGCTTTATTCGATGTGACGTAAAGTAGAGTAACTTTTACAAACGAACACAACGCGATAAAAGATGTAATCAATTCTTTAGTTTTTTCTCCTTGGATACGATAATAATACGGAATGCGTAATACGGTGTCAATTTACAATGAAAATAAAAGAAAAACTACAAATACACCGTCACAGTAAACAGAAGCATAAAATTGCAAGTTATAAATGTAATACTGCATGAGGTTAACCGCCATATTAAAGATTCAGCATGAATGTGAGTACAAGACCATTAAAAAAACAGTCATATATATATATATACTTTTTTTTTAAGAAGGGTAGTTCTCAGGACTTTTTGTCTTGAGGTATTGATAGTTATGAGGGCACTCGGTATTTATCAAGGCGGTCCTAATAACATCGTGATACGTAAGATATACTGTCAGAAATTTTTCCCAGTGTCTAGAATGAAACATTTTTTGGAAAATTTGGTGTGAGTGCCGCTTTATGATCTTATTGGTTATGCTATCAGGCCTGGACAGGCCGTCAAACACCGAGTGTCCTCATAACTGCCAATACTCAAGACAAAAGGGACAAAAGGTCCTGAAAACTACCTTTCTTAAAAAAATGTATATATATATACATGTACATACATATATACACACATCGTAAAGATTACAATTTCAACGAGATTATGTCAGTTTAACGAAAATGCCCCGAATCGTCTGCTACTCGAACGATCTTTTGCCCAAATTATCGTTTGATTAGTTCCGCCGCATGGACGAATGGAATCTGTTCCTTAGTAGCTGGACGTTTTTTTTTTGACTGCAGTCTACTTCATCGAACAGAATGCATGTACCGCCCAGCTACTAAAGAACACTTGCCATGAGTCTAAGCGACGGAATTAGCCGAACGATTAATCGGGCAAACGACGACTACGGCCGAATAGCCAATGGGACAAACGGTGAATTCTGCCTTTTGTATTTCGGGCGAATACTAATTCGGTTATAAGACGGACAAACGTGTTTTCGGTAAAATGATAGCGACCCTGTTTTTCACTAATCGGTACGATATTAGAGTTAAATTGCAGAATTAAGTAAAGCCACGTATAATTTCAAGACTTGACGAAAGTAAATTGAAAATCAAGAGGACACAAAGGAAACGCAGCAGGTAGTACTGGCACCGCTGTCAGTAAGTGTTTTTGATCGTGAGAAAGCTTAACAGCGTATACTATTATAACGACACAGCTACGTATTACGGGATATTATAAACGCGGCCACCATTTTAACTCGTGTACTGAGAACTACAAATGGCTCGAAGAAACCGCTCTCGTTGTTAGACGTCATTATGAAATGCATTTAGTTCTCGAGTATCACATCAATGATACGATTTGCCCAGTTTATAAATATTGTATAAGCACGAACTTGAATTTGAAAAATACGTCTCTACCCTTACGATGAACACTTTAGAAGATACGTGACGTGTTGAGAAACCAAGAAATTTCTGCGAATTCATACTGCTAACGTTGCTTCGTAGAAATGATCAATCGATCGGCCTACGTGCACTCGAGATATTTATAAAGTTCGCTGCTACCACGGAAGAGCCAATCGCGCGAGTGAAATGTACGCCTTTCGCTGGCTAATTCTCAATTCGAATCAAATTATTGATGGTTAGGTTTGATCTCGACCTCGAGAAAACTTTGACCCAAGTTCGAGGTTAACTTCGACGTTCTCTTAAGAATTTACAAGGCTCCACTTCCTTTACTGCAAATACGATGTATGAAAGGTCACGTTACTCAAATAAGATCGGATTATCTATGACAAATATGTAATACAAGGAGTTATCAAATTCTTATAAATAAATAAAATAGGCTGGCAAGAAAAAGCAGACGGAGAAGTCATAAAATCCCACTTGGGCCATTTAGTCAAGTCCTAGACAGCACGTCGGTAAGACGTCCTCGGAAAATCCTGTGCCCAGCTTTTATGATGTCTCATAGACGTCTCAAGTTAAAAAGACGTTTTCCTTAGACACGAGTCGTTTGTAAGACATCAAGCGGACATAAGACCTTCCGAAAACGTCTTATCGACGTCTTCGTAGTTTGTGCTGTCTGGGGTGTATATTCAACCATAACGTAGATCAAATGTCTGTCGAGTGGAGTAATAAAAGTCCAATCGTGAATCATACTGATATTTTATTTATTTTAATAAGAAGAAATATATTGCCGAGTCGAAAACTTTATTTGCTGAGTTAATTAATATTTCAGAAACATCCTTTGTCAACAGTTTCTTTGTTTGTTCCAGGTATAAGGATAACAGACCTTATCCTTGGCCAGGTGGCGAGAGTCACTTTATCTTGTATCCTGAAAGTGCTAACCAGACAATCTACACGCAAGAGGTTAGAACTTCGGATGCAGGGCGATACTCGTGTAGAGCGCGTAATGACACCACCTTACTTGAGGGCGACATCACGCTCTCTGTTCTCGGTAAGTTTTCGTGTTCTATCTAGGCATCTGCCAATGCACAAAGATATTCAACAAACACAAAGTTAACATTTCCTATGCAAGGATGCATTAGTTACAAAGCACCTCATATGCATAACTGTTATTTTTGTGATTAGGACGACATAGCACTGCCGATATATATAAATATTACTTTGCGGTTTTTGGTATAATATGTCACGATTGTTTACAATTAAAAATCCAAAATTATCTTGTTCTTTTAATACGTCTGTACTGCTTTGTGAAAATCGGTATTCATCCTCTGTAAGGGGAATTCGGAAAGTCCATAATCATGTTGCAGTGCCCATTTACAAAAATAAGATGATCGTAGCAAATACAATAACAGTTACATATCGGAAATGTTAAAATTTCGTATCTCCCTAGTCACGTTCCTTGCTTCCATTTGCATTTCTATATTCATTAAGTGCTTCATATCTGTTACGTTCCTTAGCAGAAGACTTTAACGTTGCCGATACATATAGGTGAACTACGACATCAGTTCCGCTGTGAGGGGACTTACGTTACATTTCGGTTCGTAAGCAGATGGCCCCTCAAAGTGGAACTGATGTCGCGACTCGACTATACATAATTACTACTTCATGTGTGCTGGGACGTGTTTATTTAAAATATGTTTGACCTATGAACTTGTCGAAACACTTTTACGCCTGTCTGATAATTATAACAAATGTATTATACATACATATGACGATATCTACATAAATGACTGGTCAAATTACTCAAACGTCATCCGTATGAATATCTGCGGGAATACCGCCAACAAGTAGCAATCTCAGTTTGTTCTGTCGTAAAAAACAATCAATGAAACAACTGCCAAATTATTATAGTTGCCACGATAGCCAGTAAATTTCCATCTCTCTACTGTACCATCAGCTTTGCTTTAACCTCTGATTCGCTTATTTTTTTGTTTTCTTCCTATTCTTTAATCGAGCTATTTAAAGTCTTTTTCACGTTATTCTTCGTAATCGTAGCTGATATTTTACTGAATGTTGTTGCGAATAAAAACAAGAAGTTATTGTGGTCAAGCATTTTTAATCATATTGATATGATATTGTACTGACGTTGTATAGTGCGACTAAACCGTGAAACTGAAATAGAAAGACAAGACATCGCCTTAATTAAATTTTTGTGAATATAAGAAGCGTTGTTTCAGCAGTTCAGGCTGTTTTTGTATCAAATCTATTATGTATGTCATTTCATCATTAACATTTCTTATTAAGGAGGTTTAGTGATAACTCGGAATCCAAGATAAAATTCTGCATTCGTTGTATATGCAGGTTTATTTAATAGTTCTTATAATTGTATAAGCGTTGTCAATGGTGTCCAACTTGTTGAAGCCGTGTGATGAACTTAAGAGAGGAGAGTGTGCTGGATTATTTATATGCGAATAGAATATTATGGTTGGAGCGAAACGCCAAAGCGTCGCTCGTTGCACACTTTTCTGGACACCCTGGAGTTCCACATCTAACACCTAGATACAAGAAACTACGGAGCGGAACACCTGGACCCCTGGACTTTCACGTCCAACACCTAGATTTAGGAAATTATGGAAAAGAATACCTGGACATCCTATATCTCTACAAACTTTCACCTAAAATACGAGGAACTATGTCAAAGTACACACATACGTACACCCATACACACGCGCTCCACATGAATGCCATTAAAGACTTATTGTTAGTAATTCTATACTATTTTGAAAGCAGCCTTATACTAACTGGAAATTCGGTGTGAACGGTAGCTGCATGTACGAAGTGTATTTGATTGTGTTGTGTTGTGTTGACGACGAGGACGACGACGACGACTGACCTAAAATAAAATCATCTCGCTCGCCATGTGAATACGCCCTGATCTCGTACATTAATCGTCTTGAACTTGGTGGCAATCGATTCAGAATCCTCGATTCTTATAGTGAATGTATAAATAACTTTTTCTCAAACATAGCCGTTCATAAGATATTTGAGTCGAAACACAGGTATGCATGTACAAGGGATGCTTCGAGTAAAGAGCTCGGCGGGCCGTGCCCTGCGTGACAGGTTGCCTGTACTCGGCGCCAGACTCGACCGAGTCTCTTGATGGTCATGAGGTTGGGGGTATAACTAACCTAGTAAATTTCACAAAACCGCAAAATTCAACTAGAATATACCGAAAACGTACAGAAATGTGCTGACCATCGACATATAATATGGACTTCACACAAGCATAGGACAAATGGTCGGCTGATAGAAAAAGATGGTGACTGCTGGCGGCTAAGCCCTGTCTCTTTCTAATCAGCAACTGTAGTACGAGAGTATAGAAAATGTAGCCAATGGGAGCATTAGAAAAGGAGAGCTACTAGCCGCCACCTCAGACCCTCTTTGTCTATTCGATCGGACATTTTTTCAATGAATTTGAAGTAGGGTCGCGTAGTCCATGCTATATGTCGATGGTGTTGACTATACGGACGGTCATGCCAACTCCAACCGAGAAAGATTAGGTTAGATTTTTGTAGGTTAAAGCCCGTATTCACAACTCACTCTTAATGTCACTAACAGAGTTGCTTGTAGTTAAAAGCCACTAAGAAAAAATTTAAAAGCGCGCTATTAGCACTAAAAACGAGTTCTGAATACGGGCTTAAGACTTGGCGGACAATGCTGTTCGAGTTGAATTTTACAGTTTTGTGAAACTTACTAGGTTACTTATATCCCCAACCTCATAACCATTGAGTCTTACCTTAAAAAATACCTCTGATTTCTCAAAATTGCTCATTTTGCAAATAGGTGTTTTTTGAGGTTAGGGTTAAACAAAGACCCGTTGAGCCAATTGCGATAGCGGATCAGATTCAGTGCGTCAAAATACATAGGAATACATATGTCTCATTCCCAGATGAAGACACTTTTTGCGTGGCTGTGTAATTAAAAGATAACAGCTTAGTATATTGTCTAGGTGTTGGTATCACAATAGCATTCCAAGTATCAAATTTACTAGTTAGAAGAAAGGGTGCCACTACACACTATTTCCATTTCGAGTAGCTACATTTGATAATTTATGAAAAATGAACCTGATCGTATTATATTTTGCGAATATCAAGAATTATTTACACACTATCTTCTTGGCTATAAATCAAAAGGGATAGTATAGTCTTTTAACATAGAAGCAGAAGATTATCTTTTTTTATCAATATAAGGGTAATAAAACCAGGGGCCCCTCATCATTCTTAGGCACGACAAGTAAGTATGCTTGTTGCAAATAAGTAGCAAAGTAGAAGATTGATTTTTTCAACAGTTCATAGCGAACAGATGATCCCAAATTCTAAGCCAGCAGTCAAAGAGACAATAGAATGTAACCTGATTGTAAGTCGGAAAAGCTAAAGTTTCGTTCAAATTAATTCGGGAAAAGTAAGAAAACTCAGATCTTGGCTGTGTCCCTTTTCAAGCTGTCTTGCAATTTAACAGACAACTGTGACGGTTGCAAAAAACAACCAAAAAGAAACACAATAAGTACTGTTTTTTCGTCTGAAATTATTTCGGTATGTACTTATATGTAGTCGGCAACAACAGTTCGTGACGGTAGAAATAAAAATTAATAGTGCATCTTGAAAATGTGCTACTGTCGTAAAATACATTACAGTGACGACTTGTCAATTCTTAGACCTCATTGTTTAAAGTTTCCGTACTCAGTAAGACTGAAGTAATAAATATATGAAAAAGTAATATAAGTATTAATCTGACAAAGGTAACTTGGAGCGATAAGCATTGTTACCAGAATTCATATTAATCCCAGCAAACGGAAAGTAACAATTCTAAATCGGCAATGCTACACGGACCGCATTGGACAGTACTTTTTACTAAGGATTGTATTGTATTTTATTATGTCTTGTGGGTACGGTTGGAATGCCCTAACTTATCTAATTTTATTCAATCACTTAGTAATTTTATATGTCGTCAAATAATATTGGAGACTGGCAAAAGGTACCATTAGCGATAATAAGAATTCAAAAAACATTTCAAAAAATTATTGTATAAAGGTCTCCTCGGTTAACTTTGGTGAAACCAACCCTAAGCGTAGGTACTGTCATTTGTTTATATGCAAAATCTGCAATGAACCTATTAATATGTATATCTTACAGGAATTATTATTCAGCATGAGAACCTCATATATACGACTATACTAATTTTTATTACTGTTACCATAAAGTCAAATTATCGTAGCCAAAATGTGGACGGCTCCATTTAATAGTAATAACGGAATTTTTTCTATGTTTAAATATTAAAATGATAAGCGTACACAATACTTCCTTATACAAATATAGTAAATCTTATCATAATAGTATATTTTAACATTACCAAAAACAATAATTTCGATTATTAAATTTGCTACTTACACATATAACGGTTACGCACGTGGAACCATGTAGAAAGAAAGAAATTCTAACGTTGCCAATATATGTATAATACCCTTAGCTGTATTTTAACGACTGGTTCGTCTTTTAGCTGGTCATCACCTGCCTTTAGAGAAAATGTTCGAATGCTTTTACACTTCTGACAGCATCAAAATGTCCTCTATCGTATCACTGTACGAAGATCATCTCATACCTAACATAAGTTCCACAGAATTTGTTTTCAGAAATTCAAACAAGGAGTAAAGAAGGCAACTAAGATTTCACGATCCGTCAAAATAAACAACAGATTATTACAGTATATATTATAAGATTATAACGTCACCTTGTAATTCACGTTGTCATTCGACTATTGCGTCAACTCCATGATGCGTTGTCTATACACATCCTGTTTCCTCATACGATATTATTATGACCAAGCTAAGGAAGTTCGCATAGTCGGAACCAATTTACGTTTACATACCCAGCGAACACACTTTAAGTAACATGTACATTACATGTAAGATACATGCAAGCTATTTATTCCTACACAAATATCTAACAAGTTTATAATGTAATGTCTTGGTTATCTAAATACAATATCGCCTCTTGATAACAAGATGAATATCACATGTTACATATTTGAATATAAATTAATAGATTACACGTATCTTACACATAATATGGATTTTTCTTAAAATGTTGCATTCGTCTGGATATATTATGAACACAGTAAGCACAAAGTAACAGTTGCATTTTGGCAATGTCACAATTTCCTACTAACAAATATAGCAGCTCCTTGGATGAAGTACTTGACATGATATCATGGACGACTATGATAAATATAACATCCTCGAGTAGGAAATATCAACGGTGCCGATATATGTATATAACTGTTACTTTATTTTCATTGGACTTAAATATATATTATGACTATTGGGCAACGTTGCTCTAAATGAAACTGCGTTTACGATATCGTGATCAAGACTGACACATTTACAGAAAACTCGTACAAGTTGTGCCAAGCTCGTGGCGAACGTGCGAATTCCGGGTATTATGTGGCTTTTCTACGCCTCGTTACAGTTTCATGTTTCCGAGAAGTTATGAAGCAAGCACGAAACGCTTAATGGAGTACACTCGCCCTTAATGTGTCCATTAGTTTGCTCTCCATTATATTATTTTACCTCCTACAATAGTTGTTTCTTAGGAACCACGTCATTTCACTTGTGCTCAACTTGTTGCAAAGAAATTTCGCGAATTTATTATTTCATTAGACTGTCGGAGTGATCGGTAGCGATGTATAGAATAATTAAAAAGAATTTTAGAGCTATTCACTCTCTATGTATCTACTTGGCACGAAACTCTATCAAGTCTCTTGATACCAATTTAAAGCTTAAGAATCAATGTCTGGCTTGGATGTCACTTATATCTTTGAACTGAGGAAGGATTATATTATAAATTATATAAAAGAGGAAATGATTACGTGGAACTTGTAGACTTACATTTACACGTGACTCATCTTGCAATATCAAATATTCATATTCAAAAATACTAAATTTCATGGTAACCGTTATATCTATATCTTACTTTTATTTAAGATTCAATTAAATTGTTAACAAATTTGTATAAAAAAATTTTTATGACTTCGATATGTTACATCGTTCAACAATCAACAAATGCAGACTACTAGTCAAATACACAATATTTTAATAATGAAAATAAGCAAATGAATACCTGTCAATTGAAATTGGATTTTCATTACGACGATAACAAAAAGAGTATAAAGAAAAGGAAAAAGTTACTATGAATTTACATGCGATCGAATAACCTAAATTCGCACGTGACTACGTCGCCGTGGAAAGTGCACAGATGTGACAGATACGTACCTATATATACATATATTCGCACTCAAATGACAATCCGAGAAAATATTCAGAGAATAGAGCGATAATCGTATCTTAGCAAGTGTGATAAACTTCAATCGTAAAGGATTCCGATAACATTGTAGGCCAAGCCAAGTGGACCGATGATAGGAATTATCAGGATCTGATATGGATACGCAGACTCGTGCATGCGCTAGGACGATACTGCGTATTCTGAAAATACGTAGAAAGAATGGGTCATGGTTGCTTCGAGGAACATCGCGTGTGCATAATATATATTTTAGATATTGGACTCCTTCGCTGCAATGGAACGATAACTCTTCCTTCCATTTCACAAGTTTCCTCTGGCTTCTCTCTCTTTCCTCAAATGTCCTTGTAATCCTTTTACCTTTACCCATCTACTTTCCAAGAGATAGCGAAAGTCGTTTTCTTGACCTATTCATTCAAAGGGAAAAAGGTGGTCTTCCCGATAGGCCACAATAAACTTAGTTCCTTGATACCTATCACTTTTCTCGTATTTCCTCCAAATCGTTTGACACGATCATTGTAAGGAACAAACACCGCGCGAATTGTATTAGGTATATAAGCTCGATGGAAAGGTGTATTTCTCACGTATCGGTACAACAAAGAGATATCATGTACAATATACGATAGAGTATCTCAGGTATTTTTTCAAAGGTCATGTATACTCGAAATGCGACATCAGTCACGTGCAAGGGACTCTTTTACATTACAATGCGTAAGAAGATTGCCCCTCGAAAATACACTGACAAACTTCAAAGTTTCCATCCATCCAAGGTATCCATTTCGAGCCAGCACCCGTTATAAAATGTCAACCATCATAATTGTACTGCATTTTGTTTTCTCAAAGGTCTCACAGTATTCCAATCCATTCTCCTCCTTTTATTTCACTTTCGCCATTGTTTTTCACGATGCATATTTAAATTGTTTTAAAAGACTTCTTATCCTGATTTTCCAGACACTTTGCACAACATAACACAGAAATGAGAATGACAGTCATTAAACGTGTTTAAAAGTTTAATGGAGGACATGGCACAAAGTTTATAATGAAATACTTGCTAGCTGTTTATCAAAAGGAACTGACGCTACAGAACAGTCATGCAGGGTATCAATTGATTATGCAGCAAGAAATGCGCCTTAAGGAAGAAGTTCTTACTTCTGAGTAACAAGTAGTGGCAGCAATGGATAACGTGCAATCATGTGTTCGTGTCGTGTGGTGATGACGCGACATAACTCAACCAGCTAACCGGCTAACTGGTCCAGTGCTTCTTCTAGGAAAAACGTGTGGTGTCCATCTTACGGCGCGTCAGCTTATTAGCTTCTTACCGCATTGTCCAGCTCATGATATTATTACATGATATTTACTGCGATACGCATCAGTGACCTGAGCATGTCCATAATGTATCTACTCGCTTACTAGAATACTTCTTTCACACTTTTCTTTTTAACGGATCATTGACGACGTCACTGTAAATTAATTACGCGAATCTGTGCTTCGTTCTGCGTGCATACTTCACATTATATAAATTTTCTCTTTCTTTCTGTTCCTTTCTTTATTATATGGCAATTTAAAATATATATTTTTGGAATTTCAATGAATAACTAAGATAGTTAACATAAAAGCATAGTTAAAATGATCATATAACTCATACGATATACATATCTCATAATACTGATTGTGAAATTCACAAAGATGAATTCCATTTCTTGCAACACACAAGGTATTAGGGTAGTTCAATATTAGTCTCAAAATTTATGCTGCTTCGAAAATATTGAGTAGTGCTATATTTAGTATATAAACTCGGATATCAAAAATAATCCATGCTACTGCGACGGAATTAATATTATTTCAGTTTTAAATATCTTTTTTTTTCATATTTAAACGAAAAATGTAAACTCACTCAGCTCATCACAATGAAACAATTTATTTTCCAGTCCATTGCAAGATTAAATAAATGAAAGATATTACCTTTTGGCATGAAAGGGGCAAAACTGTAAGATACAACTGCCTCTGCCAGTTTAATCAACGTATTGTAAATATCCGCCGGCAATGCTTGTCAATTTTACATTAGTAAACCTTTCACGGATCTATAGCAATGTAACACAGTTATGAGAAAATATATTTCATATTGCGTAAGCATTCCTTTGAGCGGATATGCAATTTTAATTTGCGCAGTTTCCATCGGAATAATTGTCTGTACTATTAGGTTTTGCAGTACTAAAATATTGAATTAGATTTCATAACGTAACCACTATAGTGGTCATCAATGATTTAAAAATATTTATTATATCGTTAAAGTGATCGATTTTTCAGACAAACAATATTTTTTTGCCAATCATTCGATTATGATAACAGTTACTAATAAAATACTGTATAGAAAATTAAAACTATTGTATGAACTAAGCAATTATGAATAAAAAATATATATACTATAATACAGCGAGCGACCTAATTACGGTACCTGCTGATTATATTTATATACATGTTTATATTAACATACTAGTTTTTATGAATTCATACATGCATGCACTGGGGAATTCTTAAATGAACAAGAAACTTTAAGAATGAGAAAAATTGTTAAGTTTAAAACTAACGTTAACTAAAACGTACTAGAATAACATATTGATAACTTCTCTTCTATCTCTCAATTTCAATGACAGTTGGTTAACAGGCGGAGAATGACATTTCCTTCAATCACTCGGAATAAAGATAAACAAATACAGTCAAAATAACATGGATGTTAAATTCAATGTATGTACACGTAGACACAGTAACTATAGTTGCATTCGTAGGATGCGCGGATACGAAGAATGTTGTTACCTACGATTTTTGTATACATCAAACTTCCAAATCACGAACATTCCGAAAAAATGCACTATATGCTGCATTCACATGCTTGTCGAAGTTAAACACTATTTCATTCCAATTGACATGAATCAAACTTTTCAGATTAGGTACTTGCAAATTACCTACCGGTCATAACGTTGGAGCGCAAACAGCTATCAATTTAAACTGAGACAAAACAACTTCCACGTTCTTTATGCTTTGTAATTAAGTTTTGGGAAAGTGTTAGAGAGACATAACGTTGAAAACTAATTATCGAAATCAAGGAACGAAAGACTGAAACGTCGACTCAATCTGTTACCTGACTTGAATGAAAATAAATATTTAAATTATCCTCTAATTCCTATTCAATGTAATTCGATTACTATAAAAATAGATGCAAATTACTGTTGAATTTTGTCATTTCAAATTTTCATAACCACAAGTAAAAAACTGTCTAAACTATTGCACAATTGGAAGTATGCAGGTCACTCATTGGTCAGTATCGATCTTCCCGAAAACAATTGGCGGCTTCCGGCCAATGAGGAACCTGGTTTTCCGTGTTATATCCGTCTTCTACGACTAGTCCGTTTGAAATGAAAAGTAATATTAATATTGTGCTGCCAGATGCCTGAGCGAGTCGCAAACTACCGGAAATGAAGAGGAAAACCCGGAAATAACTTTTCGTTCCTTCAAATAAGATTGTTCACGCTTGGTATTCTGAATAGGAACTTAATACAGTTTCATATACTTCAAAAAATTGTATATAAACTCTTTTATATACTGATCTTTGCATTAAGATCGTGTGTTTTCATGCGCCAAACCTGTCTCTACGTGCTGAAATTTTCTCTATATTTTATTTTATTTTAATACATAAAATTTTATGTTACATTCTTGCGGATGACATACTGTGGCATTTTGAGGAAAATTTTTTAATGAAATTTGTAGCGTTATGTATCCTACTTATCCTTACAAAATTTCACATTATAAATTATAACTAAGATATTAATACACTCAAGTAGATTTACATGGTGGCAACATTTTTTGGAAATATTCAACGAATTACAGTCAACCCTGGCCATTCGCTACGTGCGTACGCACATAGACCTCATGTCTAATTGTAAGCATTTATTACTACAGTGTATATACATACATTCAAACAAAGAGTCTAGCAGAAAACGTCTAACCTAACCTATATATGTGTCTGTGTGTGTACGGACATGTAGTTGGTCCACGAGTTCAATGTGTTTGTTTACACACGGCTTTCCATACATCAAGAAAATATATTACGAATTAGAGAAATAAAATATATTTCAGTACATAAGCATTACATGTATACTTTGTAACGAACATTTTATGCAGAATCACGTTTTACTTTCTAGAAACTTCATTGTTTTCGATCTGTCAATAAAAATGTTGATCTGTTATTTACCCGTGTTCTGTCGAACACTCGACCTATTACAGTGGAGTGACATCGTTCCGTAATATCACTCTCTCGGACTCGGAGGTCCGGCTGCACGATTATACAGAGAATAGACTGTACAACAAATAAGGTGGTTATTGTACTGTAGGATTCTAAACTTTAGGTGCCTTGCTATGTCAGCGTGGTAGATGGAAAAAAACAATAATAGACAAGCCTAGACTGCTCATCCTAGGCTGATAGAATCGAATGTCTCGGTGTGTGTATGTGTGTGGATGGATGAGTGTGAGAGAGATGTATGAGTCAGTAATGGACACGACGCTGTAAAGATCGGACGAAATCAAAACGGAAACCTCAAAGATACGAGAACAGTGATTTCGCGCCCTACCTATACATACCTACCCATGGAAAAATCCTACAGTTCAAAAATATGAAATACCTTCATATCACCCTGCACCGCATTATATGGGTTTTACTGATGAAAATACTGCATGGAATTTTAATGGATCATGTTACTACCAAGCGCTATTTTTTCAAATTACGTGAAGCGCACAATTTTTACAGACCCTGTAACTTTTGGATTAATGTTATCTGAGATACGAAGAAATTATTCATAGAAAATTCACTTGTAAGAAAATTCATTATCTCACAGCGATGGAGGGAACGATGGAAAAATTCTAAAATAAGAATATTTATGGTGAAATATGATATCCCAATTGTGTTGCCAATCGAATATTGACTCAGTTAATGTGTCATTCGAGATCCCTCAGTAGCCCACAGCTGGGCACCTGGTTCAACGATGAATACAATTTCACGGAACTACTACATGTAGACAGCTTCAGTGATAATTGATAATATAGAATCATCTTTCCGCTAAAGAACGATCGCGTGATGAGAAATTTTCTAACACGCAGATATTAGCAGATGAATTTGAATTATTAAAAAAGAATCAATCTATTTTTAATTTAAATAAATTTAAATGTTATACGGATAATTTATTTAAACATTCATACAAATTTGAAGTATTCATACCAGTTGAAATTTAAAAGAAATATCGATTTGAAAAAAAAGGTATGATCAAAAATTTCACACGCTACCCTTCAAACGGACCATACCTTACATCGTATAATTTATTCTTTATTTCTTTAAACTTTAGAAGGCCGGGATTTAGAATGTCAAAAGATGGCTCGAAATCTAGTATTAGTCATACATATTTTTAAGGTATACGATATCCAAAATTCTTCTCAGAGAAAGAGACAGCATATTGGTTTTAATCCCCTACAAAGGTGAATGTTATGCTCAAACCTTAAATCGCGCTATTTTCTAACAAGGCGTCGGAGGAAGTCGAGCCCCTTTAATGTTTTTAATGGACTTATGCAAGCGTTTTAATTGCTTGCAATAAGAGTCCTATACACCTACTACTTCTATAACGTACGCAATAGAGTTAACACAATTAACATACTATCTTAGGTAATCATGTACTAGTTTTCAAGTATGCATCACGTAACTTTTTTAATATCACTTTTCATGCCGATTACTGAGAAACCACAGTCTATCGAATTTTTTGATTAAACAGTAATCTAGCAAAGAAAATGTTTTGCCGAGAAAATTGAGTTCCAAGATAAATACAGCACATTCATCTCTCGCTAATAAGAAGCATAATAAAGATATTTCATAATATCGATACTTCTTACAGTGCCGCCAAGCAACTATGAAATTCACAAAAACAACTGAAGGTTACAAATGACATTTCTTTTCATTATATGTAGATGAAAATGTATAGCATATAATATACATATGTAAGCTTTGCGTATGTACCACACGTCGGCAATTGCTATATGCTCGAGAGGGCGACACCTAACGGACGAGTAGAGAGAAAGGAGAGAATGAAGAATGGGAGCAAAACGGACACAAAGAAAAAGATAGATAGGAAGAACCGATGGTCTTTGTAAATAAGTGTCTTACTAAATAAGTGTATAAATTTTCAATAAGTTCTATGTGTAAAACAGGCTTTATGTAATATAGAGAAGTAATATAGAGAAGCAATATAGAGAAGCATAAACATTAAATTGTTGATTCTCTATGTGTTAGGTTAGTAAAACACGTGTACATTTTGGTATTTAGAAATTATTATGATACTAATAATAATCTCTATATTTTAGACGAATCAACCTTGTGTTTTGCTTAATACACTATACACATACACATGTTTGCCAAAGAGATACTTTGGGGACACGAAAAATAAGGGACGTTCAGAATAGCAAGCTAATGCTTTTTTTTTAACTACTACCTTGGGACATCACAGCATTAGAGTTCTGAACTAATCTAACCTAACAAAACATTTCTAAGCCCAGCACAAATACTGGATGCCTAACATTGAAAAAATATAAACAAATTTGATGACAGTCCGATTTATAGTCCTCAAAACAGTAATTATGCTGGAAAATCTTTGAGGACGTCCCCCAAAGCAGCCACTTGTCCTCTAAATAGCGACTTCGTAAATGAATTCGTCCCCAAAGCATCCCCTAATAACAAATATATGTATGTGTATATATTTTTTATATATACTTGTGTCACTCGCTCATAGACATTCATTTATTTTGATTCAGGTGAAGACACAGGATATACGGGAAAGCCTTTGCCAACTTACAAACCGGTATCGCAATTGGTTCCCCTTGGTGGTATTGCAAGACTTTTCTGCGAGGCTTACCTAGGAAGAGTGGATCTTCCGGATGCAAGAAATTCAGTCACGTGGTCCAAGGTCGATAGCAATCTCACTCTCCCTAACCACGGTAGAATTTCTCAGCACAGAGTATCGCGGTAAGACTTTTTTTCCCTTTGTTCCGTTATCGTTTATTTTGTTTACTTTCTAAAAAAAGTACTTCATATAAATTATGCTGCATCGTCTCAACATCATTTTTATATTAAACACAATCATCTCTATCAATAACTCATTTGAATCGAGATCACTTTATAACCATACATATGAAACAAAAGTAGGTTGCGTATTAAATAATTTCAAAAGATCAATCTACGATCAGTAACATGCAGTATCTCTCAAATCATGGCGATCATGAACTACTTTTTGTTAGACCGACGATAAAATTTCATACTAATTTATTTGTTAATTGTGATTAAAACTTTTTTTACGTCAAGTGCATTGTTTTCTCTGAATTAGCTTTTAAAAATGTATATTTCGACTTTAGGGACATATATAGAATTTACAAATATTAAGAAAAAAAAACATTCAACCGTTTCAAACCGATTACAAAAGTGTCCTCTAAATAAAGCAGACGCTACGGCCTGCCAACCTATATCATTGTATCAAATATTTAAGTATCAGCTGAATTATTCACATACTGTGCACTAAAATTATTTTCTGCACAAGTCAAGAGAAATTCTTCGATATCTTCAAAACGGAATTCGTTCAGCCTGAAAGAATGTGGAATTATTAAACGAAGTCTTCAGCGGCGATTGACTGATATCTTCAGCAGAACGATACAAAATTACTCGTTGGCAGTTCGAATCGAGTCTCTGCACGCACTAGCTCAAAGCCATCGCCTAGATCGGGTCGTGTTCCACGAACTGTTCTGGCATCGCCAAGGCTGCCAACCGGCATTACCACCACCACCAATGCCGCGCCCCTCTTGCAATTAGTCTTTTTGCGCCGAGTTCTAGAGTATTACACACGTAATAATGGCAAGACAAAGTCACAGTCCAGCCAATGAATCGAACCTTCGAGAGTCAAACAAGAACTCGAGAATCTTTCATCGCTCCAGCAGCGCTCCGTCATTACTCTAATGATACCTCTGACCCGGTCCAGTGCACCAACATTTCTTCCCCCGCTTACCCACTTGACCACTTCACCATATCAATCCTTTCTAGTATATCTCATTCTCAAAGCTCGCATCCACAGTATGCCTAGATATGTATTCTTCTTCAATAATGAGGCTCAAGCACATTTCTTTCTCCGCTCCGCATCAGCACCTTCGTCCACTTTTATCTTTTCTTCGAGAACCAACGCCATTACTCGACCAAAAGATTCTCGATTATACTTTATAGGCGGGAGCATTCTGTCCTATTACGAACGTCAAGTATAGTAGCGGTATTCACGAACGGTGAAGTCCTGAGATTGTGAGACAAAAAATTATAAGAAATTTTATTTTACAAATACAATCGTTCCATACTTGGACTCGAAGACGATCCGAAAGGTATTGTTAAGTTATAAGCTTCTGCTCCCATGTCATACATATTCTTGAGTTACAGACCTGGCTATTTTTGCTAATGAGAAACAGTCCACGGAATGCGTGCTTAGTTGAGATAGATACACGTTGCGGAAGAAATATTCCGGGATTTCCTTCGAATTTATATTGAAATAGCATGCTGGGTATGGACATAGGCGTCCCTTCTATACATATTGTTTCAATTTATATTTTTAGAGCGATCCGTTGTTATGGATCAATGAGAAGAATTTGCAATCTGTCACATAATTGCGTTCTAATGGAAAGTCTTCGTGATGGTAATTCTTGACTAATACAATTTTAAGCCTCCGAACCTAATTCAAACAACAATTTGAAAGGAATATCAGAGGATCGGTTCGAAATGAGCCTCTTATAACTGATTCGCTGAAAAATGACTTTAAATACAAGAATTTCTTTTTCGATAGATTCAATACGAGACTCTTTCGAGAAAATTAGGAAAATTTTTCATAATTAAAATCGTTTCAAGGATACATTTTTGTGTGTCTTTTTTTAATGTTCTCGTGCTTCGCCTAATCCTACTTATAACGCTATTAAATATCTTTATAAGCAACATTAAAATTATTTCATAGAAGTGGTGTCTACATTGTCTTCGAAATTAAGAGTTACAAAATACGCATTACGAACTACCCTTCTAGTAAACACATTAAGTTACTTGTAATTAAAAGTGTTTATAAAACATGCCCGCGGGATAAAATCATTCAATCGTATTCCTAGAATTATCAATTGTGATATTGTTCTACTCGTTATTCAGCACCAGTTTCATTTTCAAAATTCATTTTCTCATAATTTCCAATTTAACAAAAATCTCAATTGGAATTAGTTTTTATCATGAGTTACGAATAATATATTATGTTAGTATATTAGAATTCTAAAAAAACAGGTCTCTATTGAAAAACCAAGCGATATTAGTCGAGGAAAAACGGCAAAAAAATTCCGCAAATATCCGGGAAGCATAACAATGAAAAAAGGGAATGCGGAGATGATTGCAGTTAAATCAGTTTACTTTTACATAGAAAAACTGTCAGAGTACCGCCCGGCATGTGGAGCAATCGGCAGTTGTAAGCAATAAGTAATTATCTACAGGAATTTATCAAACGTCATAAATTCGATCAAGAATAAAAATAGAACATTCCAAGAAAAAGCATAGACTCAGCAGGTATAGGTGGCTCCGTTACCGTTTACGTTACCCTATCTTAGCGTGACTCTTTGGCTTTGTTCGGCTCGTCGCACCATAGTCCGATACTATCGTTTCCATACGACATTCAATCATCGAATCTTCTCCAATAAATCATAAAAGAATCAGAGAGAATTCAAGAAACAGAAAATGAAGAGGCCGTCCGATAAAGTTCACTGTAGAAATAGGCAAAGGGGAAAAGGTTGGCTTCGACCCACTAGGCGAATTCTCCGGCTACGAGATAACTATCGCACGGCGTCATGCCTTCTAAAGAGAAAACAACCACTAGACCTTTCACGAGAACGAGTGGAACTCGGCAGGGCGAGGACTGGAGTTATCTGTAACAATAGAGAGGGAAGTGAGGCGAAATAGCATGGCGTAGAGTGGATTGTCGTAATACAGAGGAATTCAGGAAAATGAATTCGAATGAAATTGAAATGGAGGTGGATCTTTGGTTAGAATGGTTGTTACTCTTACATCCGTTATGTCCTGTTGCGGCTGATTTTGCTGTTGTCATAGCCGGCAGACGAAAGTCACGGGTGGTCTTACAGTATATCGTAGGTATACTGCATCGTAAGCTATGATATCTGTAGGTATAACGAGCCTCTATACTTCTTCAGCACGTTTGCGTTGTCAATGTCGACTTTTCCACGACGCCTTGGTCTATACTTCTTGGTTGAACACATACATACATACGTATATGTGACTGTAGATGGCGTTGCGGAAGCTTGTTACATAGAAATAGTATAATCTAATGTGATTGTCCATCTACAGCTAGTCAACTAAGCTGCTAATGGAAAAATTATTTAATGGTCGTGTAACTATCTGTCAGGTTGATTTGGATCCTTTTGTTACTGCGACTGTGTAATTTGAGTTTATCTCTTTAATGGCAAATTCAAGAGATTAATATCTTTAAATGTTTTTCTAATTTTTTTTTATCATCGTGAAACGAGTCTGTAGTTCATAGACATTGAATACCAACTATATTGAATGGCAATGGAATACAATTTTGTTTTCATAGGAAAAATGAGACAGGGTTGAGTTTAGTTAAAGAGGAATCTTTGTGAACGTGGCTGCGAAAGTATTCTTAATGAAAAATATACTGCATTTAAATGTGATTATTGCTCGATTTAGCATATTCGATCCCTTTCCATTTTTATTATAATTGTATTCTATAGGACTTCCAGTCTTTCTTTCCCTGTAATATAGTGCAAACCTTTTGAGTAGTTAAATGAACTACGATACTTTCGATAGATTACCGATAAGAACATGCGAGGTAGAAATAAAAATGGAGAAAGAAAAAAGTGTAGGGTGTGGAATAATTATTGAATTGAACGCGAGTAATTGTAGAAAGCCGATGAATGCAGTGCAATTACCGGTCGACCTAGTTTCATGAGTTTTATGCGGTGCACTAACTGTAAGGGAGTTTTCGATGAAAGGAAAAGTTTTCCCTGTCGAAACGATGTTGAGTTGTGTCGACCAACGTCGAACGATAGAACAAGGGAAAATTGTACGCGTTCTCGACTATTCAGTAAATCACTAGGCTTCGACCTACGTTAAATAAACTTGCTGCAAAATCCCAGACCAAGACTTCAATCGTCACCATTGTCTGAAATTCAATGGCGCGACTGGCTTACACGGCACGTTCATTACCCATGGTACTACACGTGTTTACAAGACTTCGATTTGTTTTTCGCGGAAATGTTTCAACCACCCTGGGGTCGGGTCATTTTGACACAGAAAACCGGATAATTATGAAATTCGATAATAACAAGGTAACGAATTGGACTGATATTGTACTCCTTCATTATGCATGCAAGTCGTGCCATAAAAGCAGGTAAACAATTTTTGCAATCAAAGCAAGTTACAGTAAGTTGTTTTCCTACAAACTCTAAACTTATAGCTCAACATAGAAAATTCTATTCGGAAAATTTAATGTAGGGCTTCAATTATTCAAGACCAGTGGACTCCCTAGAAAGACTCTAGAAAAATATAACTGTTCATTCTACTATTTCTAGAATACATTTACAATCAAATCTGGGTTTCGGAGATCTCTTGGGGGTCCTATTTTACTGCTTCGTAGACGAAATTAAGTCTGCACAGGCTCCGCTCATGTTATGTTACGTTTAAGCACTTTCTCCTCATGCTCGTTGTAATTTTGACCTTTATGAATTAATACAAACAGCGCGATAATGTCTAAGAAGATACTGACATATGGTATGATACAACATTTTTTCAACATTTTTCTATATTACACACTATGAAACTCTAATTTGGAAACCTTACATATTATCAAAGAATATGAAAAATAATTGAAAATTAATAATCACTACGACATCTCGTGCATAATATTTGAAATAACATTTTTTAACCGTAACCTCTTTCTCTCCTATCAAAACTGCAGTGCTTATACATAAATACAGTATATAGGAATCGTTATCATTTGCCAGAAAATCAATGTCGAGAATTGTCATCCCATTGAATCCCTGTAGCATCACTCTAGGGGGAGCTACACCCCCTTGAAGTGAAAACACTTAACTGGCCATAACTTCCGAACGCGCCGGCCAATCTGGTCCAATTTCTGCGTGATATCATCTTTAACGATATTGCAGATTCTCACAAAATTATTGTTCTCGGAGATGATCCCGTAACGGAAATCTCGAGATTTCGCAAGCGCACCCAGAGCTTCCCCGCCATTTTTCATTAGGAATGCGGTAAAATAGAAGTTTCATGTTTATTCCTCGTTGTAGCTGAGATTTCAAAGATTAAAACGCGCGTTTAAACATCCAAAAATGAGTTTGCTAAGGCGTTAAATTTTTCATTTGAAACAACGCCTAAATTTTGCGAGTTGCGCTCGAGGTACTCGGGGGACAATCGCTTGGCGCGCGTGTTGGGGTGGTAGTTACTGTATGTATATGTCCTTTTGCTAGAAGAATAACAAAATGACGGTAAACGACTTGAACGCTTAGTTAAACACTTTCAAATCAAAAAAGATTTTCAAAATCAATCGGTTTTCTCTAAAACTTTAATTTTTATTATATTACTAATATTTTCATATGAAAACGATTATGTTATATATTTTCACATAGTGTGACACTTTCTCCCCCTTCCTCTCCCCTCCCCCTCCCCCCTCTCCTCCTCCTCTCTCTCTCTCTTAACGAAAAAATTATTTTTCGAATTCACAAGGTTTAATTCTGAGTATACAGGGTGTTCCTGTCAATATCAAATGGCCTGAACGACAAGTTAAGCAACAAGGGCTTGACACGGAACGTGTTAAGAAGCCTAGAATGAATTACACGGGTAGAGCAATAAAGTGATAAGTTAAATTAATATTTGGCTTAAATGGATTACGTAATTTGAATAGTTTTATATCAAGTGTACAATTATTTATGTTGCGTCTAAGATGATATAATTTTCATTTTTTTTCTCCCTATCCGGTTTGCATACTACAACGTCGAAAATAAACTGATTATTAAATACAGGGTGTTCCGAAATTACCTGACCCGGTAGGTATGGCGGTGTTCGGGAGGCTTCACCACAGACTTCTATATACCTCTAGACCGCTAGCTTCCAGTATCTTGCCATTGAGAGAAGTGAGGCAAATTTTTTTAAGTGGTGGGGGCTGGCCGCCATCTTTTGTAGGGCAAATTTGTGAGTGGGTTAGTGTATCGGTGTGACACCCGTCATTATTCAGTGGGGCAAGTGCGTCGCATAATACATAATCTCGACGTAAAAATAATCCTGCTAGTAAAACAAAGGTGTGCCCTAGATAAATCTGTATTTCCTGATCTGGAGTGTGAGAATGTCGATCCGTTAGAAATGCCACATAAAATAAATCTGATCGTAGCAATTGTACGCAAATTCCTACAAGTTCGCCTTTATTCGTATGGTAAGTTCTATGTTCAAGAAATTCTAACGCCCATCCGAAAACGCCATCGCCTGACAAAACAAATACTGATCGCAAACGAATAATGAATTAGACTAATAAAAATAAGTATGTATATGTTTATAGATATAAAAAATGCTACGTATTACTATTAATCAACATTATGTTTTTCTTTTTCTCGCAAAATTCTAAAATAATCCCTGACGTTATTTCGAATTCGCATCTCCAAGAAACGATAATATTTTGCGAGTTTCCCTGAATCCAATAAATACCAAAAATAAACGACCTAACACAATAGAACTCTATACAATTAATTAGATGAAAGAACATCTAGCGTAAGGCTCAACATTCCAATTTCTTTTCCCTTTATTTTTAACTTCCTCAACATTACATCTCGTAGGTAAAGTGGTCTCGTGGTTCCCCCACCTGCAATACGGAATGCCATATAAAAAATGGCGTCCAACTCCCCTCCACTTTGCCTCACATTCAGCACGCGAGCTAGCGGTCTAGAGGTATATAGAAGTCTGTGGGCTTCACTGATCACGAAAATGACCTTCGTTTTGTCCGGAAGCTCTTAGTTTTTAAATTCATTTCGTGATCAGTGAAGCCTCCCGAACACCGCCATACCCACCGGGTCAAGTAATTTCGGAACACCCTGTATTTAATAATCAGTTTATTTTCGACGTTGTAGTATGCAAACCGGATAGGGAGAAAAA
>JARQTH010000622.1:0-10629 GCA_030142595.1 Trachelus iudaicus
TACTTTTTGTTGGAGGAACGCACAGCACTCCTGTACTTGGCGTAGTTTTTTACACGTAAGTGTTTTTTGGGGGATCTAGTTCTACGCATAATATCACCTGAGTTATGTAAATTGGTCTACGTGTACGGAGTAACCAGCAGGGAACTATTACTCATCCTACGTAATAGGGAGCTACGAGCTACGGAGTACCCGCACCGCAGGACAATCCGTGAAGGAGGCCCACCGCTAGCGAAAATAGGAACGAATACTCGCGCAATGGGGATCCGGGGACTCTTGGTGAACCGTTTAAGATTCCTATGGGACGAAGGAGCCCATCGCGGGACAGCTTATTATCGCTGCTCCCGATTTGTACGAATTGTATCGAAGACAAAGTTTGGATTTCGGTGCGTGATGAAATATTGCGATCTCTGATTGGGGTCGAAGAACCAATTAGAAGCAGTTTCGTATAAAGGAGAAGGTAGTCGTCTGAACTGGACTGTTAAAGACACAAGACGTATTTTTGACTCTTGCTGGTTTTGGAGTTTTAGAAGTCTAAGGAAAATCCAGGAGTTCTCCGCGGCCGCGTTGAAGGCCAATTTTGCTCAACGAAGAGACTTAGAGATTTCGGTAAACAATTATAGCTTTGTGAGCGAAGAAATATCGTAATACTTCACGTTTTGTACGTTTTGATGTGTGTGCACGTGGTACAAGTTTCCCACAATTAGAATCGCGTTCGTACAGGGTACGAGATTGCAACAACCGGGAAGGGACTTGTTCGCGTAAATGTGTTGTCCATCATGAAATATATTTATTGGTGATTGTGTAAATTAATCTATTGATAGGAATTTGTTTGAATAATTGTGTTCTCAGCAATGGTCAAATGTTTGATCTCCGAAATACATCGTATCGCGTTCGGATTAGGAACTTGTTGCCGATGAACACGAAATAATTCTGGAGGTCGTGTTTAATATGTCGCGATTAGGTGGCGCTATATTTTAGGATCGATTCATGTATTGGGATGTTTTGGAAATTGTATCGTATTGTATGAAATTATTTATTGAATTGTGAGATATTCAGAAATGTATCCGAATTCCGGAGAATTATTTATTAAATTATACGACTTAGACTGCACAGAATAGATTACAAAATTGGTTTGTAGTTATTTGTCATGACATCGTTTCGAAATAACTTATTTGTTTTATTCGCGATCTTATGGGTCTGAGATTGATTTCTGAAATTCTGTAAATGCGTGATCGCGGCACAAGAGTGACGTACGTAATAAAGGCTGATTTTGTTATTGTTGATCCAAAATAAGATGTGTTACTTTTGTTTGAAACTGTTCGAAGATGATTTTATCTTTAATTGAATTTATTCGAAATATATGCGGGAGTTCGATTGATCAGTTTTCTTTCAAGAACCTGGCGCTCAATTTTCAATGCGAATTGTAGAATTTTTGTCAGCCCCTGGTGAGCGGTTGATCGTGTTTGCCGTCACATTATATATATAAATTAAAGTTCTTGATAACTATATAAAGATTAGTTTTGAAGTGCCATATAAATTATTTCTAGTGAATATTTTGGTTGTTAAATAAAAAATAACGAATGTATTGTAAGTGTGTGGGGATGGGATCTATGGCAGAAAGAGGAATGGAGCCCTGTAGACGATGACCGCCGATAAAAACAAAAAAACACCAACCATTCATTTTCTCAATTCAATGTATTTCATTAACGTAACGGACATATTCATTGTTTGATCTCTTAAAAGTTAAACGTAAAGTGAAAAAAAGTAATATACTTTTTATCCTAAAGTACGAAAGTGAAATAAAGAAAATCAATATTAATTTCGAAGAGCAATTGAGTGTACGATATTTTTTGTCAGTCCATCTTTAGCCAACACAAATGACGTAGCGCCATATATCATTCAACAACATAAATAATTTCGTTCTGTTTGAAATACGAACGACGGTTAAATTATTTTGATATTGTTCATACAAAAATAGTAAAATCGCGATTAAGAAATGGGAGGGTGGGGGTAGGAGGATGAAAATTTGGAGTTATAGGTACTTTTTGATGCCAAATAAAAAAAAAATACAAAACAAATTTTTGTCGAAAAATAGAAAAAGTTTTTCTGGATAGGGACACCCTAATCACTTAGCGGTATGAAATATACTTTACGACCTATTCTCATACCTACCAAATATACATAAAAAATTTCATAAAAATTGGTCGAGCCGTTTTGGAGGAGTGCGACCACAAACACCGTGACACGAGATTTTTATATATACAGATTAAAAATCTTGATGACTATATAAAGATTAATTTTGAAGTGCGATCGGAAAGTAATATGTTGAAAACTAAACTCAAATTTTAACTCATTAAAGCTTCACTTTTTTCTGGATCCTTTCCAAACAAAATATATCCGCAAAATCAACATATGGTGGGGTCGACATTTAAAATGAATACGCAATGCTACGAAGACTATTGCTAAGATTTCAATGATATCGATAGTTACATCAAAAGTGAGTTAGTCTGAAGATGCAAAAAGTATAAAAGTGTCAGCAGAAAACCTTCAATCCATTATAAATTGTGACGTATGCCGTCCATCGGCGTCGCCTACAAATAATTCGTGTCCTCTCTCAACGTACTGAAATCGAAGACAAGATCCAAAAATCTAGTTGTCGGGCGTTAGATGCGGCTTCCCCGCACCACCATCCCTCACCACGGACATTTTCCACATTTTCCGGCGGTTCAGCCTCAGCGCAGTGAAAATAGTAGAGGGGAACATGGGGTGATGCGATAGAATCTCGGAGTCAGCGGATAGGCGCGCGAAATAACTATGCAGCGAGTAGGATACCGTTTCGTTTATTACCATTAAATAAACGGAGAACTTTACAATACAAGTCCAAGTCCGAGTTGTGGTGGCTAGCCTGCCCAAGACCTGTCCCTACTTCGGTGTGCCTATCGAATCCGCGAATCCCCTCGCCGTGCGATTCGCGATCCTAGCAGGTCTTATTGGAAACAAGCGTTTTCTTCCTCGGGAGTGTGCCGTCTGATGTCGGTAGCCACCTGAGGCATCCGTGTGTCCGCACCACTCCTGCTTGGCTATCTTCTAGCGCGAGATATTCTCTAAATAGGACCGCTCTCGCGGTACTAACCGAGAACTGACTGTCCCATCAATTCCTTAAGAAATCCAAATAGTGGTGGCCGTGTTACTTCCGCCTACTTCCATGGTGCTGCGTTCCGGCCCCACGAAAGCGTCCTCCGAACATTCGGGGTTTCACACACTCGACCACGCACTGGCATTATACTATAAAAAAAAAACGGGAGCCATGGTTCTTTGCGAGAAATTCTTTGCGCGGATCGCGATTATCCGATAGATCGGCTATGGCCCGAGCACGGAAGAAGAACTCATTTTCCCCGTGGTCCACCGGACACCCGAGTCCTCACATACGGACTCTCCGCGACACACTCTCCTCTACCTACCGCTATCCACGGTAGGTCGAAAATCAAAACAGTCCTCCTCTTCGACGCCCTCCCAGCGGACCCACGAACCGTAGCCGGTCAAAGTTCTCGGGGTACCGGCAGTGCATCCCGACGGTTGCGCAACCCTTGCGTGCGGGCTCTCAATCCAAAAGGACTCCGCGCGTCTGCCACCGTTCCACTATTGTTCCCCGTTCCCTCCTTCCGAACCCCGGACCAAGGAACTCTTTGGAGATGAACGCCGGAGGCACCGTCATGCTATCGGCAGCGCGCGGAGGTGTGGGGCTTTTGTAATGTGCGTCCTGACGCCACTTTACAAAATACCCAATCATACGCAAAAGACTATCAAGTTTTTAGGATCACATGTAGAAGAGTATGAGATTTCGACTTCGTTCGGTTAGGAAAACGAACAAACTTGGTGGAATAGGAAACTGATAGAAACACTCATTAAGGAATTGACGAAATATTATGATATCGTGACAAGAAAGAACAGCGAAAGTGTTGAAAAAATAAAAAAGCAATTATGGCAACGTTCTACCAGAAGATTTCGACAGATAAGACACCGCGACATGATTGTTGCTCACCTGGCGTTGCCAGTTGGTGTACGTGACAAGAAGTAAAGGTAAATAATAAGATGATTTATTAAAGCATAAATAAGCACTTCACGAAGATCTTCGACAGGAAATATTGCATATTTACGCGATTCATAGCTAAGAGTCTTTACTTGCGGCGTGTATAGGCAGATTTCAGCAGAACGCTAGCAACAGTTTGAATAGCATTATCTGACAAATGGATCCCAAAAGTAGGTACAGTGACATAAAAATAGTCGAAAGTGCAACTGCGAAATGCAATGATGTTTAAAAAAGTATCTTGACATTGATGGGGGGCTTGAACATCGATAGCGACCGATAAACAGTGGAAGCGTGCAGACTGAAGACGACCGCCACGTACATGACGCCGGAAAAAGTTTAGAAAGTCAAGCGAAACAAAACTGAATTTCAGAAAAATGATGAAACAGCTAAGGGCCCAGGAAAATGCTACTATAATGCAGATGATTTCTAACTGTTGTAGATACTAATAATCGAACTTCGAAATTTTTGTAAACTTCAATTTTTTTCATAATTTCTCGACAACAAAGAATTCAATCGATTTACCTTTCTATTTAAAACTTTAGTTAAAAGTGATATTTTTTGGCGCACGAAAACTATGAATCCTAGGAATATCTTTCAAGAAGCAAATCTAGACTGATCCAGAGGAACTTCAGATATTAATGCGAACCGCAAAACTTTTTTCGACAACGCACAAATCTCACACCTTCGAGTTATATTGAGTTTATGTGTATGTTTTTGACTCTCAATAAAATAAATAATCATTATATAAAATGTCACTTCTGTATTTGTTTTAATTCGTTTCCTTACAAAAAAACTATTGAACTCACAGTAGTTACTATTAAGATTCAATAATAACCATTAGGGACGTTATCCTTTGGAATAGTTACTATCGCAGTTCAATAGTAGTTAGTAATGGTTTGCCAGTAACAATTTGTGATATTTAGGTATTTATTAGGTATTATATAGGAAGATGTAGCAGAGAGGGACCAGTGAACATTCGAAGATCATCGAAATTCCTGTAAGAGATATGTGTAGAACTTGGATGACTGATCGTCTCGAGTTTGAGTAATTAGTATGCGAGTCACGAAAAATGTAATTTTTTCGATTGTTTTTTTAATTACACCAGTTTGCGGCGCATTTTTGACGTATTAGGCATGTTAAATCATTTTTTCAGCAATTTTTTTGTAGATAATAAATTATAATAATGATTACGGTACTTTTCCAATAGTGTATTTCTTTTAAATACTATAGTTATTCCCGTACAGTCCGCCAGTTTAGTATTGACGAATATTTAATTTTTCTAAACAGTTCTTTTTCTAATAGTTTTATATTTTTTTTCTCGCAAAGAATATGCTGTATACTTCAATAATAATTACTATTGAATTTCATTAGTAACTGTTGTGAATAAAATCATGTCAATAGTTATCGTATTGAACTTTGATAACAACTATTCCGAATGATAACCACCCCAACAGTTACTGTCTTATAATAGTGAACACTATTCACAATGAATATTTACTGCTGAGTCTGAATAATAACTAATGGGAGTTCAGCACCTTTTTTTCTACAAAGGTGGAAATACCGAAAATATATTTATCAAAACTTTTAGATAAATCAATGTGTCAATATATTTAACAATGAAACGAGAAATTAAGTTCCGAATGTAGATTGCATAGTCACAGTTGTCCAGAGCTTCCAGTTTGAAAGTTCCATATAATTAAAATTAAATTTTGTTTAACAATGACTATACTCGTATAAAAAGGATTTCGTTAATCATAGGACTACTCAAAGTGTATTCATAAAAATCTCATGAAGTACACCCCTTAAGACTGATTCATGCTGTCAGTTAATATTTTTAGGTAACTTTAAAAACAAAGATAAAAGTTGAAAGTCTATACAGGTCTATCATAGATTATATTTCCATTGCGCATAATTTAAGTAGAATTAATCCATGATTTGCAATATTTCAGAAGATTATTCGCGTTTTCTCATCAAATATTGCACCTTATTAGTTAATCTTACTTAAATCCTGCACGGTGGAATGCAGTCTTAGACTCTGCGCAGATCAGAATGCAAAGGGGTCAGAATGCAAATAAGTAACTACTTCTGTAGCTGATTCTCGCCCTTTGTCTGTGACTTCTTGACAATAAACACGCTATTATTATCGTTATTATTATCTGCATAGATTTTGAATTCATGTCTTTATTTGACCAATTCCTTTTTACGTTGGTAGCTATTGTTAATCTGTGCATTAATCATCTTGCATTCAATTATTTGATATTGATACACATATTATCTGAATTGATAAGAATTTAAAGAATCGGTTCTAATTAATGTTATAAAAGAGGTCTACCTGCTCTGTTTTAGGTAAAGCTGTTGTGGTATTTGTGAAATTGGCACTAGAAGGCAGTATGATGTTTACTATCCGTGGCGTCAGTGGTACTGAAAAATATAGTCATTTGTGATATTCAACATGTTATTTATATAATTCGCACGACAATGTCGTTTCTAGGTGGATAAGAAATTTCTTATTATACTACTTAATTGCAAAAAAATTGCTAGCAAACTTACCAGTATGTCGATTAGGGCATTTGAGGTCAGACGTTGGAGAGGACAGATCGTGCGTACAAACACATTTGGAAGTGTTATTTTCGAAACGGCGGCAGGCGGCTTCGTTGCCACATATGTTAGGTCTATCACTGCAATCTCGTATTTCCGTTTCGGTATCAGTGGATTGTAATCTTGTTGCAATCTCCGATATGCGCTTTTCTTCTTCTTTTATGGTCAACTCTGTAATTTTAATTCGTTTTTTTATTTTATTATTGTCTTTACATCTAATGTATTAACTGTCCAGTGCGGGACATTAATGCCTCCCTAAGCTAGAGTAAGAGCTTACTCCCACTATGCACCAAACGCTTTCCTTATTCTCCTACTTTGCCTTTCACGAGTCTCGCAAAACTTTGGTGCTTGTCAACGATAATCATAATATATCGCTACAATAATAAGTATGGATCGCAACTATAAATATTTGAATGATTAGTACAAGTGACTGAAAATGTCCAAAAGACGATTATTAATTTTATAATAAAATACGTTGGCGCTGAAAAATGCCGATTTATTTTAACAGTCTGCTATCTTCGATGCTCCTTGGAGCCATCCCTTATTACTGTGTTCAAAGACATTTTGGACTCAATTTTTATCTAAACACCTTAGCTCTTCTTATTTTTCTTCCGCGTTCTCTATTTCTCTTATCTAAGAGATGAGCTAGTCTGTTGCTCTCAAACTAAATCTTTGAGCTTTACGTTACCTATATTTATTGAAACTTATCAATTAATTCCAAATTGAAATTAGTTTACTAACTCTCAAGGGAAACTGTTTGCGAATGTATTAAAGATTAAAAGAGTAATGTGGGAAATAGAACGAAATATGCAGGGCAGTCTGAAAACGGTGAGACACTGGGTGAATAAATACCAAGAGTTTTGTAAAGCAGGTCTTGTAGACCGCAGAAAGAATAATTGTAGACCCTGGGAAACAACACAAGTGCAAGTATTTCAAATGGTTTCTGTGATCTATGAAGATCACTTTCAACCAGCGTGTGCTGTTCGTGATACTCTAGAATTGATGGTTTCTGAAAGACCACTCCGGAGGCAGCTGAATCAGCACGATGTGCATTGCTACCGGCCTGCACGCAAAATTGATCTTAAGCTAGGTCATTGCGACCAACGGATCGGTTTTGCTCTTCAGAAACCAGCAACTTCCAGAGAAAGTTGGGTGATCACCATATGGACGAATGACCAAGTTTTTATCATTGCACAGGATCATCGAGTCCATGTGTTGCGACCTCCAGACTGCAGGCTTGACCGTAAGTACGTTATTCCGAATAGCCGCAGCGGACGGATCACCTGTGGACTTTGGGGTTCGATTAGTCTTGGCGAATTGATAGAGGTGTCACCTCGCTTAAATTCTACTGAATATATTAACATCCTGGAAATTTTTCTACTTTCTAGTGTGCGTGCACTATATCCAGTAGAATAAATTCCGATTATCAGGCTCATTCAGGACAATAATGCTATCGACATTTCAAAACTGACGTAGGGATGGTTTGCCAATCATCCTGAAAGCCCGTATTCAGAACTCGCTCTTAAGGTCACTAACAAAGTCATTATTAGTTAAAAGTGATTGCACCGAGTTGTTAGTGACCGTATTCAGAACTCTCTTTTAAGCTGCTTTTAACTAAAGATGCAGTAACAGGAAGCAGCGTGTTGTGACATGTACTTTCAACCGCGTTCGGAATCAATCGGGAAGACTCGGGCATATTCGATTATGTACGGGAGTATTCGGTGGCATTCGAAAAGCGTGAACTTCATATCTGGTGGACACTGCAGCCATATTTGAAATTCGAAATTCAAGAATTTCTTTTCTTGAAGTCAAGCTATTAATAATCAATTAATACGTTAAAACTATTATAAGACAGGCATGACATGAAAATGAAAAAAAATAAATAAATGGTTGTAGATCATCTTGGAACGAAAGGAGAATTTCGCCCTCGAAGAAAAAGCATTAGTCATACAATTTGTAAGCGATAATCATGATATACTAGAGAATAAAGCAAATAATGCTTGATTACAAAAGAGTAGAAGAGACAAATGAATAAAACTAATAGAGAAAATGGCAGCGACTGGAATTAAGAGGGAATGGAAAGATATAAGAGATGCATAACAGCGGTGAAAACTCGCAGCAAAGAAGACTATTTCTTGCTATCGCAAGCGTGCGAGTGATACAGGTGGAGGTTCTGCCCTCTCAAAACCTTCTGGGCTCGATTTCAAAATCAGTGAAATTTGGCTAGAAAATTTTGTGGAGGATGAAAATCCCCGCAAATCTGATAGCCTTTGAGCATTGAACACGGCCGAAATGCCTAAGGAATGACGTCACGTACGAAACGTATCACTTCTCTCTCGAAAAACTTGCAGATTCCTTACTCTCATTTCATTAACATCGCGGATTTCATCTATCTCGGCAATAGCCTTCATCTGGTTCGCCATATTTGAGCGACCTGTCACTTTAAACATGCCCCTGACCACATCTCCGAACAAGTCGCTGTTAGTCCCAAGATGGCGCCTAATAGCGCGTTGTTAAATGCTTAAAAGCGGTTCTGAATACGGTCACCTTCAAACTTACTAACAAATAATTTAAAAGCGCGCTATTAGCACTAAAAGCGAATTCTGAACACGCTCTTAAGTTTCGGATTGGCCAGCAAAGTCCTCTGATTTAAATCTGATTGAAAATGTTTATACATATATAGTCAATTCTTGGATTACTACTCGGGAGAGAACACGGTTGTCGTTAATAACACATGCAAAGACTGTCTGGGAAAATCTACGTGCAAACCATCATCGTCACTTTTTTAGCAATCTTTGCTTGAATCTATACTAAAATGTCTAATATCAAGTAATAAATCGGAACGGTTTTTGAACGGATTATTAAGGAGTGGTTTCCAGCAGAATCAAGGACGAGAAGACTATTAAGACGCTGAGCGCGGCGCCAATATTACTGTCCTTTCCGCTTCAGCTGGCAGCGGGCGAGCACTTGACGGCGAGCGCTCAAGGGACATTAGGGATGAGGAGAATGAGGAGAGGACTACTTTGTTTCAATTTTTCTTTTGAACTGGGACAATGGTGCGGCATATGCACACGTATACGAACGGCAAAAGGGCGATCTTCAAGAGACGATCAGTTAGAAAAAAGCCACGGAAGTGTACAGACGATTTGAGAATAAAAAATTTTTTTTTGTTTTTAAAAGTATCTATTACCCATAGGACCGAAAATTTCCGGAAGAAAAACAGATAGTGATACGTCTAGTGAATTATTTTTACCATCCAAACATCGGCATCGCTGAGTATTAGGGTTGTCATCGTTGGAAGATGATAATTCATTAGATCAGGTAATGGAACTTGACATTGACAGTTGTGGTATAAGTGCTAATGAAACCAGTGAACAAAATGAATGGTTTGACCCAAATATTCTGCCTTTTACGAGTGCCTACGGTGCAAAACAAAAGTAATGAGTAAGTGCGGAATTATAGAAAAGTCGTACATTTGCATGCACGTTTCGTCACTGACGAGATCGCCTCTAAACATTCAGATAAATGGATGCAAACAAACAAAAATGAGATAAAGCATTTATTTAGACTGATAATATGGTTGGGAATGGTGAACCTTCCATCCTTACGAATAGACGAATAGACTCATAGCCGAACTGAATACAAATTTTCAAATATATTCGAGGTACTATGCATTGAGGAATCACTAATCCCATTCTGCGGACGAATCACATTCAGGCAGTATTAGAAACAAAAAAAAATACAAATATGCCATAAAAATATTTAAATTGTGCTGTGATCATGGATGCACATACTATTTTTATGTCTACACCGGAAAAGCTCTTGACAAGGAAAATGCAACACCGTCAAATATTGTAATGTGCTTTGTAACGTGGCGTCCGTGGGACGGCCAGTTACATAAGCGAATAGGGGCACGGAGAGCCGTGTCGCCGACGAAAGCC
>JARQTH010000623.1:0-44988 GCA_030142595.1 Trachelus iudaicus
ACTGTGGAACTATGATGGATGCAAGTAAATATGAAGTTTATTTGTGAGATGCTAATAGTTGAGATGCTAGGTTCACAAACGTTTTTTGTTGCTCAACGGTATATAGAAGCTCTAAGCACTGAAATTTATACTTTTACAAATATAAAATGTAAATGCATTGTGATGTCGCTAATCAGAAAACTATAATGCGATGTCGAAAATGTTTAATGGCATATAAATTTATGTCCATTTTTTTAGAAATGCATAAAGATATATACAAATTTTTAAAGAAAATATAATCTTGAATGCATATAAGCATCATTAATCGCGTCGCTCGTTGCACACTTTTCTGGACATTCTGGACTTTCACGTCCAACACCTACATACAGGAAATTATGGAAAGAAACACGCAGACACCCTGAACTTCCACGTCCCATACCTAGATACCAGAAACTATAGAGAAAAACACCTGGACACCCTGTACATTCATATCCGACACCTAGATACAAAATACTACGGAGCGGAACACCTGAACACTCTTGATTTATACGTACAACACCTAGATGCAGGGAACTACGGAGTGGAACACCTGGGCACCCTGAAATTCCACGTCCGACACCTAGATACAGGAAACTACGGAGAGGAACACTTGGACACCCTGGACTTCCACGTCCTATATCTGGATATAGAAAACTACGGAGAGGGACACCTAGACACTCTGAACTTCCACATCTAGCACCTAGTTACAGAAAACTACGGAGAGGAACACCTGGACACCCTGGACGTCCGCGTCCGATACCTAGATATAGGAAACTACGGAACGGAACACCTGGACACCCTGAAATTCCACGTCCGACACCTAGTTACAGGAAACTACGGAGCGGAACACCTGGACACCCTGAAATTCCACGTCCGATACCTAGATAGAGGAAACTACGGAGAGGAACACCTGAACACCCTGGACTTCCACGTCCTATAACTGGATACAGGAGACTACGGAGAGGAACACCTAGACACCCTGGACTTACACATTTAATACCTAGATACAAGAAACTACGGAACGGAATACCTGGACACCCTGAACTTCCGCGTCCGACACCTAGATACAGGAAACTACGGGGCGGAACACCTGGAGACTACATAAGGAGCACGAACTCCATGTATACAAACAGCTTCCCAAAATAAGAGGCCACTAGTTTTCTGTATGCACCGAAAAAGTGGAGGGGTATAAGGCGGGAGTTTAAACTGAAAATTATATTTTGATGTACATACTTCGAAAATTATAAAATAAAAAATTTAGCCTACTTGAACTTAAATAAACAAATAATAATAATTATGCAAAGCCAAATTAAAACAACAAATGAAATGAAATAAGTAATAAAAAATGATTATAATTAAATATAAAATTCAATTCTTTAAATAAAATTATTGTTAATCTATTAATAATTAATTGATCAATTAAAATAGAAAATTAAAATTAGAAAAATACTTTCAATAAAAATTATTATCATTAAGAATCATCGAGGTTTTTAAACAAAGTTTATCAATTGCTGAATCTTTTACAGCGCGCACCCTTTCCATGTTTTCATTTTTTAATGTAGATTTTATTAAAATTAACTATTCATATCTATTAAATGTACATATTTATTACGATGTTTAGGTTGAAAGCATATTTATTTGCAAATGAAAATTACTTGTAAATATTTGCCTGCCTACTTCACATGTATTTATTATGCTATATTTACGTGAGTACAAAAGGGAAACTAGCGACGCTAGTTGTACAGATAGAAAACGTAATCTGGACGATATTGGTAGCAGGTTCTGTCAATTTTCCCATTTGAGTTCGTGCTCCTTGTGTAGTCTCCATGGTGTTGTGACTCGTAAATTACCAACTCCATCCAGAGTACAAATAGGTAAAGAAGGCAAAACAGTCAGCGCCATCTGTCATGTAAAAAAGTAGATGGACATGTGAAGATGACGACGACGACGACGACAGACCTGAAATAAAATCATCTCGCTCGCCATATGAATACGCCCTGATCTCGTACACTAATCGTATTGAACTTGGTGGTAATCGATTCAGAACCCGCGATTTTTATAGTGAATGTATCAATAACAAGAGATGCTTCGAGTAAAGAGTTTTGGTGGACCGTGCCCTGTACGGCGGGTTGTCTGTACTTGGCACGAGACTCGACCGAGTCTCTTGATGAAAAAGTTTACCGGTCGAGTTAGTCAAAGTTAATTTATTGAATGGAGTTGTGCGAGCAGCTAACGTGCCCCCCTTCCCCTTGCCCTCGCGTAAATGAGACAATGACAGGGTGTCGAGTCATCAACCCTCTAAGAAATCTAAGGGGGTTATGAGCTGGGGTCAGTTTCTTAGGGGGGGGGGGGGGAGGGTGTCAGAGAACAGAAAGAATCTGAACCCTGATTACCATCTATAGAGGAGTACTTTAGGCATTTTTACCATTCCGTAGGATCTTAGTCATTAGTACTAAAATGATGTTAGGGTCGTTAACTGACAATGAAATATTTTAAAGGGGACGGAGTCGGAGGGGGGGGGGGGTCATGGTTATTCTTTCATGCTTACATTAATGGATTACCCTTAAAATATTTTTTTCTCTCTTTCTCTTTTCGGCGTACCTGAGTCACAGTTCAATTCATGAAGACTGCCAAGTGCTAGTAACCATATCGCTTTAGCTATTTATATTATTCTTTTTTTCTTTAATTTCTCTCTCCGTATTCCTCTCTGGTATATAATTACATCCTACTGTCGACTCTATTTAAGTTCCGCGCCACGCCCGTGACACAATGCCGTGACAATAATCTTACGGAAATGCAATGGTCACACAACATGCGCGAGTTTCTGGGAAATTACGACAACGGCCAAAAATAAATTCTTCTTGTCTATATCTTGTATTTCTTTTGCAACAAGAGAATCATAAACGTCGCATCTCTACAAAACAAAATTGACAAACGATCGTCTCTTGAGAATCGAGTAAATTTCAAAAAAAAAACATGAAGCACTTCAGGAATATATTAATAAAATGCCATGAGTAAATTAATGTTCTTGTCAGAGAAGCAGAAGCACGAGATAATAATAAAATATAAAAAATAATGATAACTTGCAACGTATACAAGAATATACAACATTTCACACACCTCTCGAAGTCTTACAAATAGACATAATCAAACTTCGAGGACTGGTTCCTTTGTTCTTTTTATCTTTAACATTTTATCAGTATCAACCGAAATTATGAGTTACGCATCCGTACAATGTTACATATGTTCGGCTCGATAAAATGTTACGGTAACTATATACACGTAGAATAAAATATGAAAAAAGCACTTTAGGATGCGTCATGAGTATACCAGTGACTATAGTTGTATATAGCTAACGACGATAGACCGTTTATTGTCCTCACTCACAATACCTACTACTACTGCTACTAATGCATTACTACCTATACAAATATACAATACCATAAATGTGATATTGGGCGGTGAGAAGACTTGCGAGTATGAGAGTAACGCGAGAACGAACAAAGCAAAGAGCTTTGCTCGGACAGAGTGGAAAAACTACTTAGCGCCAGAACAACAGACAAGTTGAAATAGTAGATGTACTGGCAATAGTACTAGGTAGTTGGTAAAGAAGATGCACAAACTCAGACGTAGGTTTAGAGAATTAGGCGTTGGCCATGTACATTTGTACATGCTTACATTTCATATTACTTATATCTATATGAAATATATATAGATATGTATATATACATATGCATTTTAGTTGCGAGAAATACAGAGGGCGCTACCGATGCATGAACACAGGAATAAAGAAATAGCCTTTACATTAAAGACGTTCTATTTCTATCGCGTGCCGCCCCGTACGTTTAACTCTGTCATTTTGGTTCGGTATTCTCCAACCCGTTAGCCAAAAAAAAAGCCTAAGACTGGTCGAATGACTTTATGGGGTTACTCCAGTTACTTTTCATTTTTATAATGAAAAATTATAAAGCTTTTTCCGTGTGGCTGATTTTTGCGAGATAACGAAGCCTTGCTACTCGTTCATCGTGATTAATAAAAATGTATAGGTGCAACTAGATGACTATATGTATACCTTGTGCGTTCCATATTATTTCATAAGAATTCTCAGTGAATCCTTGAACCTTCCTGGATGATGAAGTTGCGACGGCTACTAGTTAACCTTGAGTGACGTGTTCATGGAAAAAAAAAGAGAAAATATCACGCGGACTATCTAAAACAATTTGTACGCAATAGCACACATATATTTATTTTATAAAAAATGAACAATAACATCTTTGAGATGATACAGGATTTTCCGCAAGGTAACTCAGGAATCAATTAATTCCTCACGCAACATGGACATTTGTATCAAGAATAATCGTATTTTTTCTGGATGTTACGTCATGTATACTCATGATACAAGCAATGAAGTTGTAAGTCGACTTTTCGCTCGGACGTTTGATACAGGAAAATAAATATAATCAATCCCGAAGTTTTGTCAATGTTTCATAATAAAATGAGCAATTTGTTTTCGACGAATACCTCCAAAACTCATAGAGAGGAAATCCTTGTCTGGAAAGTTTAATGACCAGCAAACTAAGCCGATACTCTGTGTCAGTAGGAATCATTGAAGGTAAAGGTCGATAAAGTAAATCAAGCATAATAAGCAATTAGCAGTGGTTTATATTACTGATTAACAAAGCCTTACAGTCGCACCTTTGGGCTAAATAAGTAACTCTCATTCCGTATTATTATTTTTGGCACCCTTAAACCGTACAGATAGGTCATTAAGGTCCGACGCGTTTTTTCAAGGGATAAAAGTATTTAACATTTGTTTTCAATTCATTCTCTTTCTTTGATCTTTTTAAATTAAACTAGAATAATAGATTTTAAACAATTTAGATAAGGGTACCGCGAACCCCCAATCTTTAGATTTTTACTAATTGCTACTGTTAGAAATTTTATTGACAAGAATAATCATTCGGTACGGAACGAGTGTTCAAAAACATTTGTATAAAGAATTGATTTTGGAATTCGTCTACGGAAAGGATCTTGAAATTATTAACGCTTTCACCGGATGAAAAGTATTTTGAGACCGAGTTTTAAATAGTCAAATGGTATAGTACGAAAGTTTCCTTCATTCGAGAGAACCGTTACGGTAATACAGAAACTTAAAGCACTTTCTCCAAAGCGAAGAATTACTATTTTTCCCTTTATAGGCAATGCTCTATTTTAGTATCAATCCACGACGACAGTGCCGTGAATTCATCTCGACTCTTAAGACTCGATTGGCCAATATGTCACATTAATTCTCGTGATGCATGTAGTCGCGTTCGCCTCTTACAAATGCAGGATTCCACCCACGTGTCCACATTGCGTCTAATGAGATTTTCAAACAAGGCGTGACATACTCCGTGGTGCGCGTGATTCCATTTACACATACGTACAGGTATAGCTGAGTTACGCAATAAGGAACGTTACGCGATTCCTGATCGAGTCTGTCGCGTTCCATTTCCTTTCCATTCGACACAGGGCAAACTAGAAATATGAAGTTTCTCTACATTCATGCATACAATTAAAAAAAAAAGATATATTCTACAGTAAACTTGTGCATATGGTTCAAAAAAAGTTCTATCTTTCCAACGATACAATGACATACGGTCTTTTGCCAATGCTAAATCAAACGATGCGTCACGTCCTAGCTACGAATTATATCAGACCTTTATCAAGGATAATACGTGACCATTATGGCAATGAGAAGAAGAGCAGGCGCCATTTCGCTTTTTTAAATAGCAAAATTGTTCTCTTCTTTGGTTGTCGGCGACCTTCCTTGTAAAGACCTTTTATGTTTTGAAATTACATTGCGAACAAGGACTGGCCCGGAGAAAACTCATGAGAATACATAAAAGGTGTATCTGAAAGAGTTTGAAAACAATTTTATAAGTTGTAACTTAGCAGAGCATAGTATTTTTTTTGATAATCATAATAATCCTCTAAAGGTTTAGAAAGGATGTACTAAAAATGAATATACTCTGAAACCATTCGTATCGTAACTTACTTCGAGTTAGAGTGGCCCTATGTAACGCAAGAAAAAAAAGCCAGACTCATTAGGATGCACCTGCTGCCTCTCCTGTCAATGATGCCGACGTCTATATGAAATAGACTGGTGGGATCGCACAGCCTTCCTCGTGCTCTTAACGGTTTCGATCCTGGTTTAATGGCGTAGACCATTAGAAGGAACCTGAAGACTTGGACAGACCAGCACAAGAATAATATATATTTTTACAGATATTGTATTATCAATACTATGAAAAAAATAATAAAGTAAACCAATAAATCATTAAATTGAGAACAAAAAATTTACAACAAGAAAATATATGTTTTTTAAAAATAATTTGCCAATCTCCAGTTTACAGTTCTTCATATCAATGATAAAAATCATCGTGTATTTGCATTAAATAATTACACAATTGACAATTAATGCTTCCGATGCATCGGAACATTTCCGGCCTGTTGTAAATAACCGCGATATTTCGAAAACGATGATTGCACCGATAGGCTGAAGTAATTCGCAATATCCTGCGGTCGTTTCATTGTTACCCATTAAACTGTTTGGCGAACAATATTTGCTTAGGCGCAACTTTTGAACCGTTATTAAAAAAAAGAAAGCGCGTTGGGGAACGAAGAAGAAAGATACCTGTGTCGAGCTTTTTCTTCTCTGACGCAGTATGGATGAAGCTGCGTCGTCGAGCAGCTTTAAGTCTGAGGACGCGCGGGGCTGTGCTATTCCGAGCTTTTTGTCACTGGAGGAGTCTGCGGTGTCACTTGAGAGAGGATATTAAGTATTCACACTTTGACCTCACCTCCACTTTTCTACTCGCCAGAAGCTTCTACCTCCAATCCTCAGCGACGCTATTATATACGGAAATCTCTACCTGCGTCAGAGCTTGCGAAGCCTTTGCCCTCTACGTATAACCTCGAATGATCTTCCTCGAGAAAATCTCCTTGTGGTTTTCACGTCTCAAGTTGCTCGAGAGGTCGTGCTTCTGGTAGATAAGAGAAAAAAGACAAAAAAAGTCAACTCGAAAACTCCCGCTTAACGATGTATTTCTGTGCGATACTTTTCGAACTCTAAGATCTGTTAACGGAGAATTTAACCCCCAAAAAATGATTTTTTTGCACAATTTTGTAGCCACGTCTTTTAAAGGTGCATTAAGCCTAATTGGATCAGGAAATATTGAAAATTTCAAAAGTTACAGTTTCAATCGTTGAAATGGGTTTGCGAGTACTTGTGCTCAAACTTGAAGCCCCCTTTTACCAATCTTTTTGACCAGTTTTTTTGACAAATTATTTTCGATGGTTTACCCGAAAACTGCAGTCATGTAAAAGATAATGCATATCTTACATTTTTTATCTGACTACTGGTTCCACGGTATTTATGCCGTCCGTTTGTCTCCGTCGAAAAAATGGACCTCCACTCAATAAGCTTTATCTCCGTAATTTTTCAATACATTTGTATAATTTTTTATTTACATGCAATGTATAAGATGTAAAAATATTTGTACAATTTTAGTTTAAATCTCTTAGTTTGTTCGCGATCCCTTAAAAAAGAAAGTATCATACATACCCCCGTAAGTTTTCATGTATTTATGGTAGCTTATTGCGACGCGAAATTTTAATCTATAATTTTTTCATAATGTTTTCTAATATTTAATTTACTTTTTTGTTATCGGATTGATTGCAGTACCGACCAAACCTCTGAATCTCACGGTTCACGGTGTCACCTCCTCCACCATCGAATTGTCATGGCTGAAGCCCGAGAAAGTCAACGGCGAGATACATGGTTACAGAGTCTACTACATGCATTCCAATTATACCGACGTTAAAACGCATAAGATCTACGAACCGGGCACACCCTTCATTAGATTCAATCTAAGCGATCTGAGTGAGTATAACATAGAGTTCAATGAGTTTAATATCAGAGAATCATTGATATTGAAAATAATGCATGAAATTTGTATAACATTAATTTTATATGGATTTAACGCTTATTATTTAATTTCTTTTAGAACCCTTCCAGGAGTACAATATATGGGTGAAAGCTTTCACTTGGAAGAACGAAGGTGAACCATCGGATCACATTATCCATAAGACTGACGTAGCCGGTCCGAGCGCACCCACCATTTTGAATCTTACCTGCCAGTCGCAGAACGCAATTTATTTAAAATGGGCACGTCCTGGCATTTTCTGGAATACCATCGATTATTATTATATCAATTATCGGAGCGAAAGTTCCAACGAATATAAAAAAGTTGAAATAACAACCGACAAAAGGCAGCTCGAGATTGAAGTAAGTACTTAAAATAGATTTAAAAGAAGTGAAGATCTGAACAATTTGATGAAAAATATTGACATTTTTTATAATTTTTTTGTCCGATTTACAGATACCTATAGAGAATCTCACCATGAACACCATGTATGAAATCACTTTACACGCAGCTACAAGGAGTACAATCGATAGCAACCTAATTATTCAGGGTGAGCCTACTATGCCCCGAAAAGTACTTGTGGCACCAAATTGCGACAAGATTCCACCGTTAATGAGAAGAAGCAGCAAAGAATTCAGTGCCGGTGTAATAGCCGGTATGGTATGCGCGTGCTTCGCAGTAATGCTGGCTATAGCATCCTTCGTATTATGGAGGTGAGATTTGGCAGTAAAGATTTGACAGATAAAACAAAGAAACAAACCAAAAAAAAACACAATTGAAAGTGGGTCATAAACGATTACATCGTAAGACGTAATATTTACAATCGCGAATGTTATGTACACAACTTGAAAATCTTAACTTGACTAATGGTATTGAAGACGACACAATATAAAACATATGGCGAGCAGACAACTAAGAACGTGTATAGTACGATATTCCTTAACCGGGGCCTTCTCTTATCACGCCTCGTTATCGGCGCGATAACACAGACTAATATTTTATATACTTGACTCGTCGCTTAGTCGTGGAGGAAATTCGTTTTTAGTTCGTGCTACGCAGGACGTCTCAAACAGCACATGTGTACCGTGGAAATAATCAGTCATGAATTTTGGAAATGATTTTCGATTAGAATCACATGGTGTCTTTGGTGCAGTAAAACGTTACATGCCGTAAGGAAATTTTATGAGTTAGATGTGTTGTGACTATCGCGATAATGAAAACTAGGAGGATGTATTCAGTAACCAGTGTCAAATCCGCAGTGTAATTAGTAAATCCATTTGCTCATTTATTGAGAAATCGCTACTAGCTATTCTGTATACGCAATTCGTTTTATTTTCTTTCTATTGTAACCGTTAAATACACTGGCCACTTATTAGTTATAAATTTATCAATAGTCATTTAGTTTAATCTTGAATGTATATCCATTATGTGTACTTATAAGGCCGTGCTTCAGGCCCATTTTCAGAAAGTGCTTCCACACCGCTTACTACTATCTGGATTATCCGCCGCGCAATGTACCAACCTTGCAGGATTGGGAGAACAGTGAACAAGATGGTGAGAGAACAGCTGTGGCTGTGCAGCATTTCGCACAACATGTTGCGGCATTGCATGCCGACGGGGACATAGGCTTCTCCAAGGAATACGAACTGATCCAGTCTGAAACTGGTGATTATACAGTTGAAAACTCGGAGTCCGCTGAAAACAAGTTGAAGAATCGCTATCAAAATATACTTGCTTGTGAGTAAATGAAAATGAAATTCAAAATTCAGATAATCAGACGCACTTCTTGTTTCATTATATTGATCTTCACTCGTAGGTATAATGCCTTTTTTTGTTTGAAATAAAGATGCAACATTGATTTCTGAGAAACGTGTAACTAAAGTCGAATAATTTTAGTGTTTCGTCATTGACTCTCTATCAATAACACTCATGATGAATCAGCGTGCATCATCGTGCCCGTTCTGAACAGCGTACAATAATACATAAAAAGCATTAGTAAATATGTATACTACACACTGGCGGTTAACTTAATATGTAATTTACAGTCAAGTGCGAGTCACCTTGCATTCATAATGTCGCTCATAGAAATTCAAGGACGAATTCGTAATTTTCAAATTTTCCATCACAGCTCTCTTTAGTCTTCTTTTTTATATGAAAATGTTTTACAAAAAAATGATTTCCTTCATTTGGTTAATCTTCGTCGCATTAAAGAAAATAAAGCTGTTACATAATCTTACATAGTCACGCCTAAGAAGTTTCTGCCATGCTAAAAATTATAAGTGAGAATAATATATTCTTAGCAACGTTGTGTTTTAGGATAGTATGTAGTTTGTCTGACATCTGCACTGGCGATATGATTATAAAACTGTTTTATTATTTGTCAGACGATCACACGAGGGTACAACTTTTATCATGTGGAGGAGGTCCACCTAAAAAAGGTCAGGACTACGTGAACGCAAATTATATCGATGGTTGGCAAAGAGCCAGGGCTTATATTGGGACTCAAGGACCCCTGCCACCAACATTCGACGGTTTCTGGCGAATGGTTTGGGAGCAACGTGTTTCCATAATTGTCATGATAACTAATTTGGTCGAACGCGGTCGTGTAAGTTCACATGAAACATTCTTATTCATAACGAATGTACGAGATTGATTCTCAAATGAAATAATTTAAATAAATATTTGAGTTTTATTTTAATATTTTTAGAAAAAATGCGACATGTACTGGCCAAAGGAAGGGACCGAAACCTATGGTCACATTCAAGTAACTTTAATGAGGGAGGATATAATGGCCACTTATACTGTACGAACTTTGCACATCCGCCATCTAAAGGTATTTATCTAAAGAAGAAAGAATGTCGCGTTAGAAATTGATGATCGACTTAAAGAATAAGAAATAATAATTAAATCTCTCTGAGGAACGACTTAAAGATAATGTTACAATTTCAAGCAGATCAAGAAGAAGAAAAATGGCACTAATATGGGAGAGCGTACAGTATTACAATATCATTATACGAGTTGGCCAGATCATGGTGTGCCAGATCATCCACTGCCAGTTCTGAGTTTCATTCGAAAATCATCAAACGCTAATGGACCGGATGCTGGACCGATAATAGTTCACTGCAGGTGGGATATTTAAAGATTGATATATTGCCTTCAATTGACCTCGAGTATAAATAATAACCCAACAGAATTAATTATCTTATCATCGTAAATGGAATCGTTTCCGTGATACCTTCGGGAATCGATTGAACTGTTGTAATGGAGTTCGAATCTTCTTAGTTGACTGGATCAATTCGTTTTCTTTGACAGTGCCGGCGTCGGACGTACTGGAACTTATATAGCGATTGACGCGATGCTAAAGCAAGCCAAAAGTAAAGGCGAGATCAATGTTTTCGGCTTTCTGAAACACATTCGTACACAGAGGAATTTTTTGGTACAAACTGAGGAACAGTATATATTCATTCATGATGCTCTGCAAGAAGCTATTGAAAGTGGAGAGACTAATATCGAGTCCAGTCGCTTGATGCAGCATATTCAGGATATGCTATGCCCATCTAACAACAAGACTGATCCTTGGAATAATCTCGAGGCCCAATATAAGGTAAATACATTTATTTTGATTTCAAAACAGGAAAACGAAGTATTAATTACTATAACGACAATGCGGTTGATGCTCCTGTTTCTCAAAATAGCTTGTCACTTCTTGGAAACCTAAAGACTTTCACTTGGTATCTTCCACGAAACCTTGCAATGTCACAAAGAATCGAAATATGGAAATAGTGCCAATTGAAAATGCTAGAGTGCATCTTACGCCAAAGCCTGGCATTGATGGCAGTGACTACATAAATGCTACATGGTTTTCCGGTATGTTTTTTCTTGTGTTTCAATCTATAACATAGAATCGTAGCCACGATAAACATTCTAATAATATAATGCAATGATAAATATTTTTACTTTGTCTATCAAGGATTTCAACGTAACAGAGAATTCATTCTTACTCAACATCCAATGGAGAATACGATAATGGAATTCTGGCAAATGATGTGGGATCATAATGCTCAAACGATAGTCATGCTGACCCAATGTGATAAAGTAAGTCCCATAGAAATTATATACAATAAAATGTAGTTTGATACATGGAATAATATCAATAAATAGGAAATTGCGTTATTTCAGGAGTATCCAGAATTTTGGCCCACCGAGGGAAAGGATTTGGAGTCGGATACGTTCCGCGTGCGTTTGTGCGGAGTCAAAGAAACCGTAAGCGGAATTGTTCTCCGCGAAGTAGCAGTCAGATCGCTGCAAGATGATTATGAGCTCAGTGCCAGAATTGTGCAGGGACCATTGCATCAAGAAAGACCCTGGCCACACAATAACAATCCAAAAGTATTCGTCAACGTGATACAGGACTTCCATAGAGACTATCAAAATGGTCCAATAGTCGTAATGGATAGGTAGGCTTTATATTCGAGAAACCAATCGTAAACATTTTCAAAGAGAAAAATTCTAGACAATCAAATTAAAAACTATTAAAACCTTTTACAGGTTCGGCGGAATAGAAGCAGGTCTGTTCGTTCTTTTGACAACATTGAATAAACAATTGGAATTCGAGCAGAGTGTAGATATATATATGTTCGCTAAATTATTATATATGAAGAGGCCTGGCATATTTCGATCAAAGGTATGTAATTATTAAAGCCATATAATTAATTCATAGAGTAGAAGAATAAATCGAGTAATAACATCTCATCCATTAATCAATTATTCATAATAAATTACTGAATTACAGGAGGACTATATACTCGTATATCAGTGTCTGGAATCGCTGCTTTCACCTAAAACACGAACGGAACCAGATTTGTACTCAATGACTAACGGTCACGTGAATACCATGAACGAGACGAATTCGATTCAAACAACAGAACAAGTACCAATGGATTTCGCGATAAAATCTCCAGGAATGAGGGAATATGCAACGGTAGAATTGAGCACCGATTACGAGCCTGACTATTCAATGACCGTCCATCTGGATAGGAGTGGTGCCACTACTACAGGAAATCGCATAGCAAGAACCGAACACATGCTGCCATCTGGTGGCGCTATTCCGATGCGCAATACCGGTTATCCGATTCACGCCGGTAGTCATGTAACCATCGATACTAACGGTTATGTGACCAATGGAAATATGAGAATTCCACCAGAAGGTAAGGAGGCAACTTACGCGATCGCGCCCCAATGATCCAGGTCGTTTCTCTGTTACAAAGTTCAAGCTACTCAACATTCTGGACCTCTTTGAGATACCGATTGAACTTACATTAGGAATTCATTTGAAAGAATTGGGAATAGATCATTGCTATAATCCACGTTGTGTGCGATTTGGTATTTGGTTTACGTTTGAACCATGGTACCGATTAATAAGAAATGAGTAAAGAAGTTAAGCTGAAAATGCATTTCAAGCGTGCAGCCTATTGATGGATTATATAGTAGTGAAAGTGTTTCAATGATGAATTCCTGGAGATATTTATGGATGTATTTTTTTTTTGTAACTTTCTATTTCATTCGTTTGTAAGTTCTTGATGCGAAAGCGACGAATCTGCGAATTTAGAAGGTAAAAACAATCATATTTACAAGCCACTTCTTGATAATTCCTTTACGTGAAAAATCACTGAGATTGATAGTTGACACCATGAAACTCCTCTCCCATGTTATTGTAAATAATCATACGGACCATCCAAATGCACTAGTTGCCAAAGAGTTAGCTGATAAATTTGTAATTTTAACCATTAGACGTTAAATTATGTAAATAGGGATTTGTATATATATATATATATATATATATATACAACTATAATCTTACACTATACTATATTATAGTATACACGATGAATGACTGCTGTGCGAATCCTATGCTTGAGCGTGCTGTGAAATACTCCTCAAAAGGAAGCGTATAATCCTGTGAGAATGATAATTTCATTGAATAATTCGTAATTCTGCGAAATAGAGAAAATACGAATCCAATGTAGTGACGGGACAGTCGAACAATTGACGTCTTGTTTTACGATTCTACAATAATAGAACATAATAATAATTTTTAAAAAATCGGGGAGAAACCGAGAATGAAGGAATGGAATTTTTTTTAATTTTATACACAGAAATACGCATTACTGCACAGATTGCGTGACAATTCTCGTAGCAATCGCTTGTAAAGTAAACACATTTTTATTTACAATAGAAATCATCGAACACGCCTAGCGCGTGCTTGAAATCTTTGAAACATTCATTGGCCAGATAATTGTTTTTATTAACATTACACCACAAAATATCCAGAACCGGAAGGAAAGAATGCACGAAAAAAGGAATAAAACTTTGCAACTTTCCGCTATCTATGTTTAAAGGAGAATGAAAAAGAAAAATCAAAATCCACTGCCGGCCGCCATTGAAAAGAAAAGGAAAGAAAAGTTGTACATCGAACTTCGCAATAATTGGCTATTGTTTTAAGTTATTGTTTCCTTTATCCATTCTCCGACACCTTTTAAACGATTTCCATCATTTCGCATACAATCACCGCGCTCTCAACAGACTCTTTATACTTTCCATCGCGACATTTATCATGCGAAATATTCATAAAAACGCATGGCATACGTATAACATACGTTGGACATTATTACTCGCGAACGATGGGAGGTGCTTTTGAAGACTGAACAAAAATATAACTCTTGCTATTATAAATATTAGAGAGTGAAAATGCTCCAGAAATTAGTAGAGGAGGATGAAGAAAAAAAAAAGAAAAAGGCTGATTGTGCGAAAGTGCGTCTTAGAGCTTCAAAGGAACATCACTGTGGCGTCCCCTTCTAATTTTTGTGAGACTCAACTACATTGTAGAGCTTGAAAAAATAGAAGACAGATCATTTTATCTGTGGAAAAATTCTTTTCAGGGATGAAATTAGCATTTAAACTGGCGCATGTCGAATAGTGATAATGCAATTTCACCTAGAAGGAGTCGAACAATTTTAATGAAACAAAAACTAAAATCTTTTTCTTGTATAAAAAATTTATCAAGCGATTTAAAAAGAAAAGTAAAATTACAGTTGACGTATTTATAATTGCATATTTATTATAGGAAACCGAGTTTAAGGGAGTAAAGTTTTACCTCTTACATACCAATACATTGACTTTGATATAGACTCTTTTTTCTTGTAATTCAAAAGTCTAAATTAATTCAAAATATTTTTGTGAAGTGCGAATTCAAGATTTTGTACTTAAACCATAACTGCCTGCTCAAATTTACCTTTCTTTTTGTGTATTTAATATTTGAATATGTTTAATCATCTTACATGGATTGTTATTTTATGTATTGGACATATTTTTATTTATAATTAGGAAAATACTTTCTATTTCTTGTAGATTAATAATTTACTTTCATTTATTAAAAACAGTTTTTAATCATATGCTACCAGTCAATGGGCAATAACCGTTGCTGCGGGACTACACTTTTATCAATAATGATATTCTTATCGATGATTATGGAAAAGCTTGTTATCTGAAACAGCATTGCACCCTATGACATGCTCGACTTTAGAGGTTGATTTCACCTCTTAAAATCGTTTTCCTGACAGCTAAAAAAAGACGTGTCACTTAGTTTTTCAAGATCTATGACATAATTAAGTTTCACCAACATCGTAGGAGAATACCAAAATGATGTTCTTCGTCAGTGCGTCACTAGTGTGTTTGATTGTGCTAATTAGGCGAAATAAGATTATCTACGATAAAAGATAAGCATTAAGACTAATGAAAGGCGAGTAAGTTATTAGATGCAGTTAAAACAAATGGGTAAAAGACGTGATAAAGTAAGACAGTCGAACAAATGATAGTCCAATGGATAAAAAGAAAAGAAGGAAATCGAAAAACGTATTTCGAATTCTTCTCATTAAGCTTATACAAGAACGATTTAATCAATCAATCCCTCCTTATCATCGGACATTTGTATAATATATCATCTTAACCAATATAAAAATCGCATAATTGTCAACGAGCATATAAAAACATATATAAATAAATGCATTATAAATATACATGTACGATACGATTACTACAGGAAAAAGTGCGAAAGGAATGGTAACTAAAATGAAAATTAAGGCAAACTAATCAGCAAAGAAAATACCTAAATGTCATTACGCGTGTTCATAAGACTGTATATGCGTGATAAGCCTGGGTACATAATAAACACACTCATGTCCGTTATCCATATACACACAAACATAATTATTATTACAATTATTATTATTACTGTACAAACACACACACACATACACACACACACACACAATACAGGTTATTCACAATGGGAAAAAAATGATATATTATAAATAGTATCAAATTAACATAGATGTTTGATTAGTTACGAACAAATCGAAAGATGCAAATAATAAATTTATGTAGATTCGTTGCGAAATGAATTCTGCAACATCAAAACTGACACGTTAAATTCACGTAAAAAAGTAAAGACTAGAAGGTGAGCATTGAACCTGGCCAATTGTTCTGCATAGAAGGAAATGTTAAAACGGAACTCTGTCAAGTAGAACGATATAGACTATTATTATATTACTAATGAATATGACTTATTCGTGGGAAATATGCAACCTGAAGTTATCTGTACCATAGGAAGAATCAAATAGACGCATGAACTTCAGGCAGTTAATATATCCTGAACAACCTTATAGTATATTTGTACAGAATCACTCATAACCATTGCATAAACTGAAATTAGTTTGTACGACAAAACTCGATTAGATGACAAGCCAACGTCAGTTGATGCAATAGTTCTGGAAAATCTTATATGTATAATATATATAAAATTACGAGTAGTAAACGAGAAGAATGAAATTGTCGTATATTAGAAAAAAGAAGTGCAGTTTAATGTTAAATTATCTGTAGGCACGTGTAGACGTACATCTTAGAGATCTAGTCAAGAGAATATTGTTTGTGATGTGGTGCACACAGGTTTTTTGCTGAAATCAACGCGTATAGTATCACACGGTTTGCGAATCGGGAAAGGGATGATAATTGTTTTATAAATATGACTATCATTACGTAATGATTTATTATTATTATTATTATTATTATTACTACTAACGAATATACGTAAATACGTTATTCAGAAGATTTACCTATTATCATAACAAGTAGGTACCAATTATTCCATTACCGTTTCGTTCGATGGAATTTCTTACTGAAAAATAGCAAAGTTGTAGAAACGAAAAAAGTAAATGGAGAGACAAAAGAAAACTCGGTGTTTTTCATTATGCGTAAGACGGGTGAATAGTACCTTGCTATAATAAAATGAATATCTAAACTACACAATTTCTAGTGAGAATTCGATCAAAGAGTCAATTTGATTTTTTTTTAATAAGGATATATGTGTTGTATTAGACACTCTCCCACTATCGTGACTAAAACTTTAATAAAAAGTATCTGTAATATTTTTCATTCAATCAACCGATACGGTCTATGTGAAGTCACCATTCGGCGTATTAAGTGTGTCTCCTGTAGCACATATTGTAAATACCTAACAGTGTTAAATCAGTATCGAGTCCTCGAACGCTAATTATCGTCACCTTCGAGAAGCTGTTTTCTTAGCGGGATTTTTTTCTCACTATTTTCATGTTCAACATTCATTTGATGCATGATTTTGAAAAATCCATAATATAACAAGCGAAGAAGATATCACTCAAGATTGAATAATTTTTTTTGTAATTCCCTGACCACTTATTACTGTACACTCGCGAATCTGCCACAGCTATTACTAATTGTAAGTAAAAGTAACTCTCCTCGTGCAGAATCGTCACGACCAATTAAAGCTAAGCTAGCATTAAAAACAAAGAAAACGAGCGAGAATAGGAAACGGGGACACGTAAAGTCTTGGCAATTATATCGAATCCATCCTGATGAAATTCTGTTTAATTTAAAAATATATATACACATATATCTATTCCATGATCATCAGACCATTCTATCACGATGCGTACAATCGCAAGAAAAAGCAAGCTTAAAAAATGGTAGTAAGAAGAAATCAAGCCAAATATTCATCGATTTACAACGAAACTCACGATGGCCGTTCTGTACCTATGTGGTCTGTGTCAAAAAACAGACTAAGAATATTTTTACCATTTTGCATTTAGTAGCTTAATTTTTTACTGTCACATCAATCGCCGATATATAACCAGAATTAGACGGTATAGAGAGGACGGGAGGACGCAGCTGAAAAGAAAAGAGCTAAGTTCATGCGAATGAGATTGTTTGCAAGAAAATTAAAAAAAAGCCAACTTACGATGAGGCCCGAAAAATTATATCCAAGTTTCTGCAAGTTTATATAATTCGTGAGAACGCGAGTGCGAGAGTCTGTAAGGAAGAAAGAGGGAGAGAAAGAACTAAGAAAAATATATATTAAAATCTTTCGAGAATTCCTTTCTCGAATCGCATCAATATTTTATTTCAAGAAAAATAAGAAGAGGAACGGAAAATGTGTATTATATCTTCTACTCGTTGATAATGTGCTGTGCCAAGATATCAAGACGATCGGAGCACGAAAAAAGAAAGACAGCTATGATAGTACATCAGTCGAAAGACAGATGCCAGCAGAAAATGATGTCGTATCTATACTATAATAATTTTATAATTTTATTTATGTCCTATTAGCTATGTGGGTACGCGCGCAGATCCAATGTCTAAGTATGTATTGCTGTGCACGTGCATTCAGCGTCACCAATTTTACTAGGCGATATTTTCTGCTATACTTTTCGTTTATACGTGCACTGAAATACACGCTTAGATATGATGTGATTCGTGTACGTACGTATGTAGGGAATAAGAATCGAGACAAAATTCATTAGCAACTTCACGCGAGACCATTTATAATCATTTTGATAATAATTGATAACAATGGAAGGTATTTTTGTCATTCCAAGTACGGTATGAATTTTGTAAATAGACATTGTAAATATTACATTGAGCATTTTAGTGAAAGATTAACGAAACAGGGAATGGAGAAACAGCGATAATTATTAACCGACAGTCCGTGAGGACGAGTTTCATGAACGATAGGGAGAAAGGAGCACGTAAAAGAAGCAAAGAATGATATAGAAAAGTGATAGAATTTTAAAGTATCTAATTATTAACGAAAGCAAAATGCGATTTATATATAATGTATAAGACGACGATTTAACTGTATGAAAATGAATAAACGATAAGAGAGAATAAGTATATAGAGATCGAGCACACTTCGTAAGCGATATACAAGATATATTAATATATATGTATTATATATATATGAAGATATATATTATAATGACTTGATAAAAGAAATTGATGAATTAAGCTCCGTGTGGCTTTGAATGTCTGTGAACATATAAAAAATAGTTTGGATCGAGTCCAACCGATGGGCAAACGAAGCCGAACGACGTTTCTGATTTTCTGTGACCTTCGACCTTTCGAACTAGTCCTAAACTCAAACTCGATCGGCTATTCAGTAAAATTGTACGATTTTACCTTCTACGCGATTATTGATATAGGATTATCGTGTGAGAAGAAAATAAAAATTAAATCAATGCGAGTGACGACACGAGGCCCGTTTGCCTGCTATCAGCGCGCATTAATCATTAAGCGTAATACGAATAAAGTAAGATGGCGAAAAAGAATATATGATGCATCATTGCAGTTAAACGGTGTAATATGTGTAACTAGTAGAATTTTACGAATTTCATCGGCGAAGCAAATTACTGAAAATAATTTTCCATACATCATTTCCTGCCTATTGTTTTATTTTTCCTTGTGCATTTTCATATACACTTTTCGTTTCTTTGCGGTCATTTTAACGACGAGCCTCTCACACAGTGTTACAAAGAATTTCGAAAAAAAAAAAGATTGAAATGAAAATGTCGCATTGCCGTCTATACACACTGCCCTGCCATTATAATTATATTAAATCGTGTATTCTCTTACTAAAATGAGAATAACGTTGCGATTGAGATATTTCGAAGTTCTCGATTAAACGAGAGGCTTTCGCGGAACTGACTACTTTGTTTAAATTTCCTGCGTTTCCAGCTGCTTTTTTCAACGAGCATCGTTCGAACGACGTGTGGTGAGAGCGCGGAATTTTACTGGAATATTTTTATCAATCATCCTTAACAGAATCCTGCGGTGATTACGTATGAGATGTAAAAACGTACAGTCGCTCGAGCTTTTGACGCACGTTGGAAATTCAGCAAGGACTGCCAATCATGAGCACCGAACTGTAATAAAAAAAAAAGCTCACCTTGCGTGCGAAAACCGACATTTTGTATAAATGTACACTCTCGTATTGTTAATGATTACAGAATTATCGATAGGTCCAGCAGCAGCGTATTACGTTCTTGTAACAATAAAAAATGATGTAATAAAACACGGTCATGGCTCTATTTATTCTTTTCGTGACTGCTTGAATGCTTCCTATTTTCCTCGCAGTAATTTTGAATACAGTCGCCTCAATTTTTCTGATCATTTTCGAAATTCATGTATGCACCCAGGTACTGTATGTAATGCACACTGAATACACTTTACATGCTTAGTATTACTAAAGAAAATGATATGCAAATACTTACCCGTAACATAAATAGATAGTGAATGGTAATCCCAATCACAAAAAATCATACTGATGTGGCGGTATGCTTCTCTTGCGAGATAAGTATAAAGAAAATTAAACATAGTACGTTCCCGTGTGTATGAAAAGGTACGTATTATTTCTTATAATACAAAAATTAAGCAGTTATGATTAAATAATATAAGAAAAAAGGATTATCCGTGAAGTCATCCCGGTAAACTGAACTCTCGACATCTTGTCCCGGACAACTTGTTCCGATCCCGAATTTTCCGGGAATTCGCTCGATTGCCAAAGATTTATATTTATCTAAAACACCACCAGGATTGCTGATTGTTAGGATAATAGAGTTCTAACATAATCTAACGTCACCTACCCAAGCCTAGTCAGTTACAAGCCCATTACGGCAGTGATCTCCGTGTGTACAATTTGTATTTATGCAAAACTTCATCCTCGTTCATTTCATCCCAAGTGCGAGTTACAAGAAAGAAAAACTCAATGAAATAAAAAGTAGAATTTAAGAAAAGGGAACAAGGGGAGATGGAATTTTTCATACGTTCATTTATTCAATATATTTCGGCAAATTCTGAAAAACAAACAAGTTCTACTGTTCATTTCATTAAGTTTCTGTTTCTTGAAACTCTCACTCGGGATGAATTCAACGAGGATGGAGTTTTAAATAAATACAAATTGTCCACACGGAGATCACCGCCGTGATGAGATTGCAAATAGCCAGGCTTACTTACGTTAGGTTAAATTAGGTTGGAACTATACTGTCCTGACTGCCAATGATCCTGATGGTATTTTAGATAAATGAAAATTTTCGGCGAACGAGCGAATTCGGGATCAGGATAAGTTGTCCGGGATGAGTGTGTCACTGGGATGATTTGATTCGAGATGAGTTTCCGGGACGAGATTTCGCGGGATGACTTTACCGGAATGACTTGTCCAGCTTCGAAAAAAAAAAGAAAAAATCAATTTTTCCCGCCACCAGAACAGATCGAAAGATAAAAAATAATACGAAAAGAAGTGAAAATGCGAAACCTTATTCTTAAAAAAAGTGCATCCAAAAAGTCCAAGACATATCTGGTCACGTGTTAAATAAATATCATCTTGAAGATAAACTCGTGATCAACAAAAATGGTGTTTGCCAACAAGAAAAATATTCTACGAAATTGTTAAAAAAATACGTCTTTATTGTACACGTAGCATTAATCAATGATTTAATCTTAATGGAGACAGTCATCGTTTACGTAAAGTTCGAGATTATTGGCAATAACGAATTGAGATACCTATATTTTTCCTTGTTGTTATTTTTCTTCCTTTTTCGTGCTTATCGTTCTCTCTCCTCCCTCCCCCTCCCCTTCCGCCACTCCTCCCCCTCTCGCTCACCTCTTTTACCCGTCATATTGATATCTTCTTCGAGTACATTTAAACAGTGATGGTAAAGTCTTTAGGAGATTTTGAAAGAGAGTTTGTCGCAGCCATCATTCCCTTTTTGCGATGAACCTTAAGCTTCATGTCGATATCGCACTCAGCTTCGCTGGTCTCGTGCGCGTCCATGAAACCGGAAGGCGGCTTCAGTTCTAGGGTCGACAGCTCGCTACCCCAATCCTCGAGCCTGCCGCGCGTCTTGCCATTACGAGATACACGATTCAAGTTTCGTACCAGTCCCGTCCTAGGTGTCTCCTCCAAAAGACAGAGCGACTCCACGGACTTTCTCGAACCAGTCTCTTTCAAGGATGATCTCTCGCACGTGACGCTTCCGGGCCGCGTGTTTGTCGGAAGACTTGGTGACGTTGTCGTCGAAAACGCACGCAAACCGGACTCTGAGAGCTTCAGGGCCGGTCGCAGTATGCTCACCCGACCCGGGTCGATGGAAATGTCTGGCGTAGCGCCACGACTCCTGAAGACAATAAAAGGAAGAGCGTCTCTCTTTTTTTTTCTAAACTATGGGATTATGTAATGCTTGTATTGGCCGTTGTCGACTGTTACGCACCTCTGCTTCTCCAGTCTAGGAAATGTCTTCCTTTCAGAAATTGGTGACGGCTCGGTTGATGTACTTGATTCTTGCGTGTGGTACAGGACATCTGTCAGAAGCAATTAAGAAAATATGACGATGATTAGTGGATTGTCAGCTGCGTTTTAGTCGACACAGAAAACCGAATACTAACTTACTATGATGAACCGGCCTTGGCACCAGGGCAAGTCGTTGTTCCCGACCGCGCGGTCCACCAGAATTAGTACCCGGTGACCTAGCCATTATCGAAGTGGGTGCAGAATCATCCAAATGATTAGATGATTCGGTTCTGCTACTCGTTCCAACCTCCGTGTCGCTATCCGACCCTAGAGTGTCGTATTCCTCGGACTCGGACTTGAATGACTTCGATTTGCGACGCGCACGACCGCGCACTTTTGTATATTGATCTACATCGCACTGCAATAAATAATTGATACATTTTTTATACTCTCCTATACTCCACTTTTATAATTCGCTTCGTCTAACACCATCAAAAGATATGATACACTAAAACATAAAAAAAATTAATTTCAAGAAAATTCAATGAACTGGACATAAAAGATAGTTTGGCAAAGTTCGAAAAATATTCGTGATATCTTTTATTACGTAACAGACATAAATCTGTCCACGTGCATGAAGATTTATTTGCTTCTTGTCTTTCTGCTTGTTACTCACCTGCGCTCCCTGGAGCATTGTCTCGCTACGCTCGTAGAAAAAGGCCTGACGTATCGGGTTCGCGGAAAGGTTTTCCTGCTCGGGCAGATGGAATGTAGCGTACGGATAAATGTCTTCGGAATATTCGGGAATTCGTTCCAGCGCGCTCACCTCTCGGCAAGGTGATTGCTGACCCGGTTTCCTTACAGTAGCATAATACTGTTCCCGTTGTTCCATGTTGTGCTTGTTATCTAGGGCTGCTTGGGTTTGGGAACTCGGATCGTTAGCGGAACCCGATCTTCCTGGATCTTTAAAAGTAAACACGGCAAAGCATTAGGAAATTTGAAATTGTCATAAAGTACGAATTGCCTTGCCACGTGTGTAAAAATTGACCAAGATAAAAAAAATCCTTAGCACCGACTCTTCTCTGAGACGACAGAAACAACAGTGTTACTCTTCAAGTTTTCTAAAGCGCTTCGTACAATTAACCCGTGGTGAATGATATAAAAGTCTGAACGTTTCGCAAGCTGTTTCAACTACTGAATAGCCCCTGTGGTATGTGTAAATTTCTTTAGTAAATTCATTTAATCTTTCGCCACCGTGAATATTATGCACGGATTCAAGTGCTACATTATTTTACATAGTAACCACCCAATGCAGGGTGGCGTCGTCTTCTTGAGGACACTTTCAAGTTATAATTGGAGTACGGCGTCTTGAGTGTTAAGATACGACACGAAGTAGATGAGTGGTGGGAATGACTTAACGAAGGTAAATTTACTCAACTCTCACTGGTGTCAATACTGCACGCCAGTGAGAAGCTGTCAACAAGCTTTTGGAAAAGCTTCGAAACATACTTCTTTTCATGAATATTAGCACTATAACACGTAGTTAAATAACCACGTATCATTTTCCAATAAGGTATTACTAAACTATGAACATGCATGGAAGTAGGTAATGATTATAAGATCGCATTGGTTTTGCTTAAATGCAATTGTAGAATAGACACAATAGGCAACGTAAGTCTCAAGAATTATAAGGTACTCACGGGTCCTGAGGCAAAAGCAGACTCCGGCGACAGCCAGAATGACGGCAAGGAGTGAAATAACACTAGGCGCTAGAACTTGTGCGTCAAGATAGAGCGGCGTGTCTTCCATACCATGGGAAGGTCCTTCTTGCATTCTAGTGTTGCCATTGGGGCTCAAAGTAGTGAATAAATACTCCTCCTGAGTTGAGCCAGCATTATTATAACCAGTGACCCTCAGCTCATAGCTGGTTCCACGCTCTAGGTCGACTATTGGAAATCGCGACTGAGGTGGAACATTATTGGACACTGTATGAAGGATACAAACATAAAGAATCTCTATTAAGATGTCACTACAGATTTCAATTAGGCGATAGTTAAAAAATAAATTATTGGAACAAGAATCAGAGTTTTAAAAATATTACAAAGAAATGGAGAATATAATTACCCAGAAGCCAATCGCCTGGCAACCTCTTATACTCCACAACGAAGTAAAGCAAAGGACAACCACCATCTTGCCACGATGCCAGTTCCAGTATAACAGATGTCAGGTTGGCTCTAATGAGATGCTGCTTGGTAGGCGGTATGGGCTTCGACCCTTTGGTTCTTGCAGTTTCCATCTTACTGGCGCTACCACTGCCAATTCGATTGAAAGCGGCTAAAGTGAATTGGTATCTCGTCCCGCATTGCAGCCCTTCCAGCAAGTGGGTGGTAGCTCTGCGATCGAGAAGAACCTCTTCCCATTCAGCAAATTCTCGCCGGTAAGCCAATAGGAATCCTTTAATGGGCGCACCCCCGTTATCTCCCTGTTTCCATTGTAGTTGAACTGCATCTGTCGTGGTGCCGGTTGCGAGAAGCGTGGGCGGCGTTGGTGGAACTATGTTGAAAGTTTACCAATTAGAAACTTGCAAGTTCGACCGGAAAAACAGGCCGGGTACTTCGGCGAGGTATCATTCGAGTCTTTCATAGTAAATATACAACTGCAAGGGTTAAAGAGTGCACATTTATGATCCATAAGCAGCCCGACGATTTTACTTAAGATTTTAACTTTTTATTATTATTTTTATTTTTATTATACGTTAATATACTATGTTCTACGTGGATAGACATATTGCACGAAATCTTTTAGTCTTTCGGTCAATGCTTTCAGCGACTCTTATAGTCAACATCTTTTGTTCTCTTTCTCCCTCTTCGCGTCACTATACCTATATAATGTAAAGTGTATTATATTCGAAGAGTGAACTCGACTGCTGAAACAGTTTCAAGAATTTTAATATAGCACTTGTCCTATATTTTGTAGCACGTAAAGATGCTTTGCATTTCAGTGACTTCTCCCGGGTCCTGAAGCAACTGAAAACATTTTCAGCAGACATTCCCAAACGATATGTACAACAATGTTATAAATTATAATAAAAATATGAACATCATTAAAAAAATCAAATGTAAGAATTACTCGTTAATTAAATTTAAAAAGAAGAAAACATAAATTTAATAATAGTCCGGACGAAATTCTTTTCACCCACATACCTTGTACCTGAAGCATGTAATCTATTCGATCGGATCCAAGGGAATTTCTGACATGACAGGAATAGTTTCCCTCCTGACTCCTTTGTACATTCCGCAAAATTAGCGTATTATCAGAACCTATATCCAACCTGAAACAGAGGACAAATTTTACTAATAAGAATATATACAAGTAAATTGTAGGATATATTATAATTTTGTGAAACAAAGTCGAAACCATACGAGTCATTTATCTTGGTCAGAGTTCGAGACTCAAGAGAAAGAAAGCAGCCTTCATCCATTCTCTCCTTTAACGTTTAAACGAGCTTTGACTGTACCCCAAGGAGTAGGTGGCTTACCTCTGCTGTTTCTGCAACTTCACATCGCCCAACCACCACTCAACAGTAGGTTTCGGATTCCCAACAAAAAGGCAAGCGAGGCTCACGTCCACGCGCCATGGTACAAGAACAGGAACGCCGAAGGATATGATGGCAGCCGGAACTTGATGAAAAAAAAAAACAAAGAACAATTCTATTATACAGGAAATACTCAGTTTGCTCTTGTTCAAATTTAAAAGAATAGCATGGCTCCCTTAGTTTCATTTATAGGAATCCTCCGTCCCTTATCACTTACTGGTGGTGCTAGGATGAAGTTTTATCACTGATGTGCTTGGCCCCTGTCCTACTTTAGTCGAGGCTGTCACCCAAGCTTCGTAGGACTCGCGCAGCTTTAAGCCCACCGCATCATAGTGCAAATTCTGCGCAGGCAGACTGCCTTTAATGATCTTTACTTCCTGGCCCTTGTCCAACACCCTAATGTAAACGGTATACTTGGTAAGGATACCGTTCGGCCGTCTTGGTGGCAGCCACGATATCACTACAGTGTCCTCAGCACTTGCGACAGCTTTAAGTTTTTCAGGTGCATCTGGCACTGTTCAAATATAAAAGAAACAATACAAGCATTTAGTAAGAGTAACATTTCTTTTAAACAGTCGTCGAAAAACTACTGCAAAAGAGATCAAAATTTTGTATAAAACTTATTTTATATTGTGATACATATTATGCAATGAAGTCTGTACTACTGAGCTGCTTTAAAGTATAGTATATTATGCAACTAACGCGTAAAGTGAAAAACAGTCACGCACGAGTTGTACACGTTTTTTTTGCACGGCCGTGAATAAAGTTCGTGGATAAACTTCGATTTTCAGTGCATAAAGTGTACTTTTGACATTCCACATAGTATGAAGAAAAGTAGCATTTTACGCAATGAAAATCGAACTTTACGCATGAACTTTACTCATGGCCGTGCAAAAAAAAACGTTTGCACATAGTATAAGCTAGTGCTTAGCGCTTAGTGTACTTTCAATTACCCGTTTCCTCGGTGGTGCAGGATACCGGATTACTACTGACACCCTCCCCAGCGCGCGTATACGCCAACACTTGAACCGTGTAATTCGTGTAAGGGTTGAGACCGTGCAACACTGTGCTAAGTGCATGGGATATCTTGGTCTCCCGAGAACCCTGCATTTCAGTAACTCCATCATTGGCAGCTTCGTAGAGGAGCTTGTAACCCTGCACTATACCGTGCAATTTGTCAGACGGTGGCGGCTTCCAGGTTATCTGTATACTCTGTCCGGTAAGGGCGGCACACGCGACGTTTTGCGGCGGTGCGCTTGGAACTTAATAGAGAAATATTTAAATTAAATTAATTGGTCGTGTTAAGAAAATTACATAAAATCAAGCCACGTATAATAACAGTCTTGTATAATTGTAACAATTATTGGTATAATCATTTACCGTCTTCCATAGTTTGTGCCACAACAGGATCAGAACCTGGACCATCCCCTTTACTGTTAAATGCTTTAATAACAATACTGTATTGGGTGTATTTACGTAATCCGGTTAGTCTGTAATCGTAGGAACCGTCGCCATTTCCAGTTATTCCCACTCTAGTAGTATTAATGGTCTCGTCATCGTGTCTACAAGAAAGATTTCATTCAGCGACAGTTATACAAGCATCCTAATAAATCTTGTCTGTATACACGTTCAGGTTATATCGTCCTAAAAGGTATGTATTTTTAGTGAAAAAAAATTCTTAAACATCGTCTCAAGCCTTTGGCATTTTGGAAATAACAACAGGCGAATACCGGTTTAAGTAAATACATTGTGACCGGTTAATTAAATACAGATCAAAGGAATTAATATACCCACCCCAAATTTCGATAGCCTATAGTGTAACCAAGGAGCTCGCCGTTCCATAGGGATCGATCAGGTGGTTGCCATGTGATCCTAAGTTGTTGAGCTCCCAATGCCTCGACCGAGATCTGCTTCGGAGGACCGCTAGGCACTTCGCCGTCAGTTTGAGCCTAAATAATCGAAAATAATTCTAGTGTGCCAATCCTTCACGTCTTTCCCTTGATTGGTCGCGAGCGATACAGGTTAAAGACAGCATGGAATGTCTTTTATGTTACATGTATGACTTTCGTCGAATGATTAACGTGAGAAGCGATTTGTTATCTAATGACTTTAGGATACTGACATGAAGTGTGTCGCTTGGGGCTGACGTCCCGAGATGATTTTCCGCAAAGACACGAAAGTGGTAGGTCGTAGCTGGTTTTAGAGGCGATACCAGGGCTACCGTGTTGTCCCCTGCGACCGTCTGCTGCATGTTGTGTTCATGCCACACATCTTTTCAGTACATACAACACAGGACTTAGAAATGATCAATTGTTATGTACGCAACTTTTTTATTTTTATTTTTTTTTATTAACTTAACCTGTTTACTTTAAACCCTTACTTTAACGCCCAGACGAATAGTATTCAAAACAGTGTTAAGCAGTAGACAGGTGAGTATACTGATTTCATTATTGATGCGAAACTGCAAGGAAAAACTAAAAGAATACGTCATTCGAGAAACTTAGACGATTCCGATAAGTCCGACTTCTGGGATATCGTAGATAAAAAAATTTTTTATTGTTTTTTTTGCGAACATCCTCTTTTCCCTCTCGGCCTTTCTTTCATACCAACTATTTTCATCCCTTTTATTTCACTCGATATTCCCGGGCACGCCATTCTCACGAAATGACTATAAGGGTTGCTGGAAGAAATTTTCTTTTCCTCGTGCGGTATTCGCACCCAATGGACGTCAGAAATTTCTCACCAACACGGCCATTTTAGTTAGGGTAGAGAGAGAGATAGAGGAAGAAAAAAGAAAAGTGAAATGATGCTTTCTTTGTAATAGAGTGTATTTCCTTACGGTAGAGTACTTTTGCTCTACGAGCCACGATAAAGCACGGGAATCGCCTTTGAAAACCCCCTTTGGTTTCCACGTTAAAAATAGCCTTCTTTCTAGACCTAGAGAAGATTCACGTGACCTCTCACACATATTTCATCCATATTTCGCACAATTTGCCCGGCTCTACCAAGACCCTGGATGAATCTTCCTAGACCAAAGAGCCAAGAAATGTCTGGCACGCATTCCTATTTCTACAATTGACTTTCGCTATTCGCTATAGACTTTCTTGCGAAAAAGTGTCATAGGCAAATTATTACCCTTTAACGAACAACACTGTCCTGAATAAAAATCCTTCGTCTGGGCATAAATTCAAAAATACGTAATTCACACGGTCGTTGTGATAGCATTATAAATAAAAGAGCCAGATCAGACGAAAAAGTATATTATGGGGAAATCCACATTATTGACAACAGTAAATGAAATGTAAGCGAAACGATTGGAATGAATTGAATGAAAGCAAATACAAGCCAATTTATTCAATGAAGCCAAGTGTAAATGCCATGAAATAACTTGATAGGCTATCAAAATCAAAGAAAAAAATTCGAATAGCCGTATACAAGTCTTTTGAAGAGGCAAATGTAGATTAGTAAAATTTCAAATCATTTATTTGTTTCATTAAACATGTAAAAATCATACCTTGAGCCTCCTTATACTGCACGACGTATTTGGTTATAGGCGAATCCGGATGAGCCGGATCAGAATCACCAGTCGGTGGTGTCCAGGCTAAAAGTATGGAGCGACTGCCCTGCTCGGACACGTGCAAGTTACGTGGAAAATTCGGTGGTTCCTGTACAAGCAGATGAATCGTCGCTCTATCATGTCCGTACGCATTTCCGGCTACGCAAACGTATTCACCACGATCGGCATGTCCAGCCTCATTGATTCGCAATTCCGATACCATTCCACGCGGGATTGGCGAATTATCCAGAGAGTACCTGTTCACAGGATTCCAATAAGCAGAATATTAGTTACAAAATGTAAGAGGCCACTGCGAATAGGAATAACAAGAATATGGTATCCGTTGTTACTCTTGGTATTTGTTACGTCTATTAGAAATAACATGAAAACCGTAATATCGTTCTTGTCATGTGAAACGTAATGGTCCATGTTTACTTATGGTTGTAATAACCAGAAGAACGGTGTATACCACCACCACAAGAAGACGTAACATTGGCATGCCTTATTTTACGAGTGAAGGCACATCCTATTGCGTGATGGGATATATTTTTATTATTTTTCCTTTTTACTCCCCTCGTTCATTCAGAAGAAAATGCCAGAGGCATTCGACCTGAAATAAACTTGACCATATAAGTGATGGCGAAACATCCGTTAGATAAAATGAAACAACTTCTATTTTATGGGAACCTAAAATCTTCCACAATGAAGAGCATGTTTTGTTACATGATTCCTATTCAGAAATGTACTTTAATATTGAGAATTTTCAAGGGTTATAAAGAAAAAGAAGAAAACTCAGTAATATAAAATCATCCATTTATTTCTGGTCTTCAGGGATAAATATATTTTTCAGCAAACGACCAGTGTAAAATTCGATAAAAGCTCCGCGATAATACCTTTTTTTTCGTTTCAAGTCTAAAGGGATTACACAAAGGTAGCCGGGAACTGAGTCCTTTAACCGGATAGGGAATGAAATAAAGTACTTTCCAAAGTTTGCTAAAATAAAGGGACTATCGCGCAGGCGTAAAAGCTTCGTTCTTGACATATCGCTGAGACGAAGATCGTGACTCTCTGCGTAGTTTTACGTGGACGCTAAAGTTATTTGAGATAACGCAGTTACCGTTTTCTCGACAAATGCGTTTAAGGACTATCTTGATACTCTCTCTATCCGGTACGCGCGTGTCTGGCTCTTGTTACATCCACTGTGCACCCCTAAACGTAAATTGCCTTTAGGGCTAAGATATTAATAGTACCAGGATTCTTTTGACAGCGCAGAGTAGAATTCTGACGATCAAGAAGAAAAATAAGTGTCGCAAATGATATTAAACATTTTTTTTACGTAAACCTTTTCAATACCCTAGCTGATACCGTTTATATCATTCTATGAAAATACTACTGTCTACTTTCTTCTGAACGACTTTATGTATTCCTATTGTTGATATATATACATATATCTGCTGATCGTGGTTCAGTACCTTGAGATATAACGATAGTTGGAATTCATGAAGAATAATACATACACTGAAATCAAAAATAAACCCCATAAAATCTCCGTATAGGAAGTGCTATAATTTTTACAGAAAATTGCAGCTTCCTTGTGGACGATTCCTTCAAATGAATATAAATTCCCTTTTGTCGTTCGTCTCTTTTACTATTATGCACTATGCGTTTCATTTAAAAAAATCGCTTTCATTATTAGCATTATGCAAAATCATAAAGGATATTTAAAAATTCATACAGATTTATTGACGAAACGCACAACATTGCACAGACATTTACGTAAGTAATATCATATCCAGTAGCCAATACCCCATGATACGTAATCCTGCAAAGCTTAATAACATAGCATAGTTACATGATTTTACTGCAAGGGACTAGATTTCCATACTGATTTATAAAGAATTATATATTTCCTTATAATTTCAAAAATTAAACACCACCATTCCTGAAGGTACAGCTTGGCGGATTGTCTAGCATAAATATATTACAGTATTTAATATTATACATAAACGATATTACCAAACTACTAAAAATAAAATAACAAATAGGATATTAATAACGTAATACCTATCAAGTATTATATATACCAATAGATTAAATTGAATATCCGCCTATATAAGCATTTCTGAGGAGATAATGATATAGTCCACCATAAGAATTTGATCGAATATGTGTTGGGATTGATACAAAAAATAAAATGATAATACCCTCCCATTAAGTTTCATAGTATAGTAAAGCAGCAGCGTGATTTATGGCTTGCCGACTAGATCCTGACTGTATCAATAGGCGTCTCAGGGTGTAATATATTATAAAAATATATATGTATATCATATACCATACGAGTATATGGGCATAGATATAGATAGAGCACATAATATAATAATATATGAAGGTATCTGTTACAGTGGGAACGTGAGTGGATTGGATACCAACCTAACGTCATAAGTGGGGTCAATTCTGCTGCCACGGGCTCGCCAACTGAGATCAAGGGGTGCATCACCCTCGGCTTCGCAGCGTAAAATTACACTTTCACCCCTTCTTACAGATTCTTGTCTAGTCCTCACTCTTACGGTTGGTCCAGCTGTGAAGAAAAATAAAAATATCATGTGTATATTCAATTACAAGTCGTACATCTATGTAACCTTAATATTTTTACGCGATATTTCTTCAACCCCTTTCCCTTATGACATTCATGGAGTCTTTTTTATATTTCAGACTTACGCCAGTGCTTTCTAAGCAACAGCTTACAAGTATTCCCAACTGGTTTTTAAAATTTCAAAATACCAGGCTACCATGTGTTCCATACTATGATAGTTGGTTCTATGGATTATAATGGTGGTAGGTACACGTTCGCATAGCACTTAATACTCCATTTTTTGTAACGTCAGGAAACTGTGTTGGCTATATGTAAACACAAATGCGTATTTCACCTGGTCCACGATCATTCATGGCATATATCTTTCGCAATAGGCTGAATGGGAAAGTGGCTGAATATTTTACCATGGACTGTTAGCCGAATGAGTTTGCTGAGGCCGGGACCAATGCCATTGCTTGCTTGGCAAAGATAGAAGCCGCCATGTTCCCGAGACACCCGTGGGATCACCAAAGAGCCATTTCCAGCTATTCCAGCACCTTCTGTGCCCCCGTAACCGAGTTCCCTGTAGTCACCAGGAGTCTCACCTTGAACATACCAATGGAACGTCAAAGGAATGTAAGCAGTCGAATAATTCGATTCAGTATTAAACAAAGTTTTGTGGCATTTTGCTATACATTTCCCCTTTGCACTGTCTGACGGTCTTGACGCCTAGTAAGGAGCACGAAAGTACTTTATTCTTTGTCTTTTTATCTTTTAAAGGCCTGGGCGATACGATTCAATTTGAAAAATTGCAGGGTGAACGCGACTGCTGAAATTACTAAAGGCTCACGCTGTGAATACCTTTGGCAAAACGTGAGAAATGTGCCCTGACGCTTGTATGCGTATAAATTTATGTATAACGTCAAATGACATTAATGTGACAAAAGAATTTCAAAGCACATCTCTCTGCCTTGACGTTCAATTGAAATAAATATGAACGAAAGGCTCGGAACTCATTCTTATTCTTTATATTAGAGTTTTATATGTTTGATACCCACGTAATACTTACAAAGAAGCATAAACAATTTTTACAGTCCCTCGTTAATAACGAAGCAATTAATAAGATTGGCGCAATGGGCGAAAACAGAAGGTAGAAATTGTTAACGAGTGACTCAAACATATTTTTATTGTAAAAACTACGAATATTACTGTGTAAAAAAAATCGTTAGACGATTCACGTGAAAAATTTGCAACATGTGCAATGTAATACAGAAAATTTGAGTCTTAACGTAATTCCACGTGAGTACTTGACTTATTTAAATTTAGTACCGAATATTTGATACTCTTGTTCGACGCCTGCCTGCCTTTCATCCGACGTCAAAAAGTAAGTAGGTAGTAGAGGTACCTACTAGCTCGCTTGGTATATTACACCGAGTTTCAATGAAACTGCTGCGAGCGTCTGATCAGCGAAAATTCGTGATGGATAAGGCGAGTTCTGCTCCAGCATAACTTAATGAAAGCTACGTCACACCAAGACGGATGAAGAATGATCGAAATCTCCTGTACCATGTTGCATTATAACTATACGTATTACACAGGACAAGTCTGGCAAAACTACACGGGTAGCCACTGAAGAACCATTAATCTTTCCAACACTCATACGGCGATTCAACAAAATTTTCATAGCCAAATAGATTAAAAAGAAGGAAAATAGTTTCCGCCGTCAACGCGTCAAAGCTGGCATTCTTGTTTCTCTTATTCCGTTTCCCAGCTTTCACATTCGTCTCGAGAACTCACACCGTTTTCTTCGTTCTCGAGGAAACTTACCAATGGATTGCTTCCAACTTATAGTTGGAATCGGAAATCCTTCTGCCTGACAAGCGATGGAGACGCCGTGACCTACAATGGCGGTCTGGTCGATAGGTTCCACCGTCCATCTAGGTGGAACTAAAAATAGAAACCAATTTGTTTAAAATTCTCTTCTGTCTCACTTTATCTCGTCGACATATCTAATATCCATCATTCGGTCTATTATGGATCTCGTTTAAACGTTAGATAACTTCTGACCTTAGAAACATCAAGTATCAAATATCCTAGCAAATTAATTATCGCCGTAACATACGTATGCAATTTCGAAAACTTATCAACAGTACAAGCAACCTATCTTATTCCACATGTTCACTACGAGATCCATTATAGAATAGTACAATAGAGTCAGAGAGCATCACTGTATCGACTGATGAATATTTAAGATAAGATTTTCAGAAAATTGTATCCAGATAAGTTTGACTCGAATTTCCAGAGAAAGAAATAACGTCGATACAGCGACCATTTACACAAATAAGCACAATTACAGAGACGTTCCAACTTTTAGTGGCACTGATTATTAAAACTAATTTTTAACACACTATAATATTTATGGTACCGAATAATCGTATCTTTTACTGAAGAGCAAATAAAAAATACTGCAATTTCCCTTCAGCCATAATCAGTCTTCTTTATTAGTCCTTAAACAAACAGGCCATGGACTACTTGAGAGTAATGGCTGGCTCTTCTTTATGGATAGCCTTTTAACAGGAACGAAACTCGTAACGTTGTCTCTGAAAGGACGTTTAATACCGCGTGCGCTAGCAAGAGCAAGTAGTGGCGCAGCCATATCGTAAGATGAGAATTGCGACGTACAAAACTGTAACCACCGACCACCACAGGAAATTGGAACGACCTGTACGTGACGGGTTGTTGCCTCCCCGTTGCACTATACGTATATAGAGTTATTTACGAGAAACGTACCACCTAAAGATTCTAGATGAATGGTGGAAGATGGCATAGAAATCAAATGGACAGACTAACTTTAGGTAATGCGTTTGTTTTGAATAACTCTATAGATGTATTACACTAGACACGTTGATTAATGTATCTTAACTACTCTCCGTCCCATTTGACATCACGTGCGCATATAGGTATATAATATCCTAGTATTATAAAGTGCATGCAATTCCAAGGGAACTCCATGTATCGTATATACCAAAATATATACCTATACTATATGAATATGTATATATATTCTCTATCCATCTTCTACGCGTCTCTATAACTTCTACATGTAACCATATACATATTCATAGGTATATATGTATATATATATGTGTGTATATATAGATATATACCTACGTACGTACCTACGAGTAAAGGTAAACAGTGATAACAAGTTTACGAAATGAAATACTACTCGCAATTCACCCCGGACTGACGGAGCTTTTGCAGTTCTGAATGAAAACTATCGCCAGAAATTCTGACGCATTTTGCATTTCTGTAAACTCGCCCGGAGTCTGGTGCATCCGAGAAATATTTACGTGCGTATGCTTGCGGGACAAGCAGTTGTCAAAGAAATTGCAGTTTGTATTAAAAAAAATTGGATTTGATTCTTAGAAAAATTTGAAAAATTTCTTATGTCAGCTGACAGCTCAAATGTTATTTATAACGCAAGATCTTCTCTTTATTCGTATGGATTAATGCTGTGATAAGTGTAAAAGGAAATATTTTATAAAATTCTCCCGTCAGTCCGCGTCTTATCTTTGCACGAATTATGAAATGTGTCTAGCGACGTCATGCTTTCACACCAGTCCAATTAATTATGATACCTGTTGCAGTTACAAGAGCACATAATAAAGGAATCTGATATGAGTGGCGTAAGATGATTGTCTTACAGAAAAAAAATTACAAATTTATAACAATTGCCCGCATTGCTTTTTTACTCTCTACGACAATGGAATGTAAAACGACAATGAATTGCAATGCGGGTGTAATCAAAGATTTGAGAAAAAAAGTTATTTACCAATGAAAATAATTTTACGTTATGAAAATTTAGCGAAGTTGAAACCGATCGATACGCCCATGTTAATTGTCACATTCCTTAGGAAAATATTTTTTTAATTTTTCCAATTTCATTTAACAATTAAATTGTTAATAAGAATTTACAAAAATTTTTAACTGACCGGTTCCACGTTCACCAAGTATTTGCATGCACTAAAACAAATACGCAATGACACGATAATAATGGACTTTGACACAAGATTATTTGTGATATTCGTGAATGCATCACAGTCGATTTATTTTTTTCTATTATTCAATATTTAATCCTTTATTTCTCGTTCGAAAAAAGAAATGCTAGCAATGGCAAGTGTCTTGGCAAATATATGTGAATTTTCAATTTCACCTTTTTTCTTGGTTTCATTAAGTTTTAACATTCTTTTCTTTTTTCTCTTTTTTTTTCAAAACTAGGGGGGTCATGGGTCGGGAGTGGGAAGATTATTCAGACGCTTCGCTATTTTATCCGACAATATCGCAAGGTCTCCCTTATAAATCTATTCTGCTTAAATACTTCATATTATAATATAATATCACAATCAGTCGATTGCTGATCGATCATCCCAAGGATGGCTGATAGCACCGGAGAAGATTGGATGATAAATGTAAATTCATATCGCATATGAAAGCAGTTACTATTTAATAACTGTGCATGGGCACTGATAACTTTAAATAGCCGCATTGCCATGTAAGCGTGTTTGCACGACCCTCGTGGCAGAGGACAGGATAGATATGGAAATGGCAAATACGAGATAAAAGGAGAGTGCAAGAGAGAAAGAAAGGGCAGAGAAAGTCTTTAACGCTTCAAAGCCATAAAGCACGTCAAGAGCGTTTGAAAGAGCGGCTTTTCCTTAATGCACTTTGCTCGTTATACTATGCTATTTTTTATTTGAGCTTTAATCATAAAGATTGTAATTAAAGATTTTTTCATTCTCCCCTCACTCTCTCTTTCTCCCTCTCGCGTGTTCCTCCGTACTCAAAAATTAAATTACCATCTCTCAATTTGTAGAAAAAGAATCTATAGAAAATTTCACATTAGTTGGGCGTATCCCATAAATCAAAAATCTTCGTAGCGTCTCGCACCATAAACGATCCTCTCCGTTCCCTCAGCGAAAAACCATCATCAATCTCCAACGTTATTTTCTTCTTTATATCCGGCAGGCATGAAACCGTTTCTATAAAACAAACTAAGGGAACGTAAACGAGAAAGAGAAAGAGAGAGAGAAAGAGAGTACTCTGCAGCAAACGCGTACTAGACATCCGAATACAAAATCCGACACCAATCCAATCCTCTCCGACGTAAAACGAAGTGATGTAGAGAGGTTACTTACAAAACTTCCCAAAGTACCTATGAAAGTGAAATATCGTTATTTACACACGTGATCGTTTGGTACGAGGAAAAAGGTATAAGGTAAAAAGAAAGCAGAAAAAGGGAGGAACGAAGGAAGCTCATTATCAGGCATAAGGGTGATAGAGAAAACTAATAAAAATAAATGTCCAAGACACAATGGGTTAGGTTTAGTAAGGGTTGGTTTTTTCAGTGCGTAGGAGAATTTCTCATTTTCTCTGACACACACCAGCTACGGAGAGACTCGTAGAGTGTTCGGCAACACCAGCGACGTTACTGATCAGACACGTGTAGTTTCCACTATGCCTCGCTGTCACGTTACTAATCATCAGGATGCTGGAAAACGGCGTATAGTTGCTTATCTGTATGTTGTTGCTGGTTCCGGTCACCGTCTCCGTCGACCCGTCGGAACTCTCTCTGACCTGAATCGGTTTGCTGTCCATCAGCCAAGTGATGTTGAACGGTTCGTCCCCCTCGCTGGTGGTACACATTAGCTGTGTCCTCATGCCCTCAGTAACACCGTCCTCGAAATAAAACGGCGAGATCCGCGGCGGAACTATAACGACCATTTTCCAATTGTACCGACACGCGAGAGTCTTTCCTTCCTCCTTACATCTTTTCTTTTTTTTCTTTTCTTATTTTTTCACTCTCTATTATTTACTTTGACCTGTTTCTTTTGGTTTTGCTTACGTTTAGCGGAGTGGGAAATATCATCGGAAAAATGGAAATTTTAAGGAAACATACTTTTTTTTAAATAATATTCTTTTGAACCTCCTACTTCTTTTTTGAGACGTGCGTTCTCCACCTTATACTCACCGGTTTGGATTTTTTGACGTACGAACAGATTAGTGAAATTTTTTGCAGCGGAAAATTATTTTTTTTTGAAAAGGGGTTTTATAGACTTTTTGATGATTCAATACAGACACTCGTTTGACATTTAGTATGTCGTCTTATACGGATGTCAACATTTAAGATATATCACACAAAATGTCAATCTCCAATTGATGATAATCTGACAAAGTTCTTTCTACCGAGCGCATGTACCAATATGTATCCAAACGTGCGTATACGAATTGGTACAGGTATATATTTAAATTTGGAAGAACGACCTAAACGAAATACAATAACAACACAGTAAATGAGCATAATAAATGACCATTCGTAATGAAAAGACCTACTGCGTCGAAACAGCCATTTTCTAACGGGACTGAATAAATACCATAAACCATTTGAATCCTCGACGACGATCAGTATTCAAATTTTACGAGATAACGAAAATTTGCAAAAATGAGAATTTCAAAGTTTATGACAATTTTCACAGAAGCCACTTGTTAGATAATAGCGCCAAACGCTTGTACGATGACGAACGATTATGAATATTTGAGGTGACATGTGTATAGATAAAATTTCTAAAAACACTAACGAATTACTCAACTCGAATATAAATTACGTGTTCCGAATATAGTATATCAATGGTGTACGATGCACTGGCAATAAATGCGAATTTTCTCAATCAGTACGAATGACAAGGACGTCCTAGGCGATACTCTATTGATGAATATCTACGAATAATTCTGATGAAGCACTTTTCCCATAATATGAAAAATTCTCTTATACTTTGATTTAACGTTTTTCATTATATTTAAGCAGAGTCTTGTTATACAACAACAAAACTTCTCGTATCGCCTAACGGCCCTGTGCTGCCTACTATAACAATACGTGTTTTGCGAGGTACGGTACACTAAAAATAATTCACTGAATAACGAATTTTCGGAAAATATTTATCAAGTGATATATATACGAAAACTGTTTACGAGTATAGAGAATTATATCATCTGTATGATATATTATATATCAGTGCTATCTCATTCAAACATGCCAGTTACATTCGCAGCTCGCACGAGATCACTTTGGCTTAACACGAAATTGGCAACAACCAATTGCACATTCGCTATTCATGAAACTTTGAATGCAAATGACTTTCGAGCCCTTAATCAGTTTTAGACTGCAAAATTGATACATTAAGGTGGCTCGGCATGTATCGTATGAAATTCAATATAAGTTTCACATTTTTGTAAAGTAACAACATTTTACATGCACATATTTTGAACACTTTTTTATTTAGTAGTTCCATGATATAAGTTCCTAATACATTTTGTATTAACTGATCTGTTAAAAAGTTTAAGATTTGATTTGAGTTGATGTTATCACTTTTGTTTCAGTGCGACATATAAAGCCGACCTCACGTAGTGGAGTCATGTTCACGTCGGGAACATCTGATTGAGAGGATTAGGTGAATCACGATAGGTGGCAAAAGTTTTTATTAAATTTTATTGAGTTATTAGATGTCAATTTCGTTTTTATAAAACAACTTTATACAATCTAGAGTACTTGATAAATAATACTTTCAGTTTTTTTAACTTTAAATTTTACAATTATTGGTTGAACTTTTTGAGTGGGTTATTGAGCAATTATTCAGTAAAATAACAAATCTCAATTAATTAGGGAATTCTTGGTAACATATTTCAAATTCGGTTTTTTTCTTTACCCTGTTCTAATGGTCGAACCACCTTAACTCGTTTAAATAAACTTTTTGTAAGAAACTAGCGAAATATTGCTACGTACTGGAATTGCGTTGTATTATATGATTTTCGAGAAATAGTACATCAGAGAACGTAATATCTATGGATTCTAAAAATTGCTCCTTAGCCTGAATTCAGCAAATATAAGACTGAAAAAGAAACCTGAACCGAAAATTTTAATGTGTATCAAGTTTAACCATCTGAATTTCCGGCTCCGAAAGTTTTCATATGCGTCGAATTCAACATTTTGATTCTTGAGGCAGATCATTCTGTCAATTTTTAATTAATTATTGCAAAAATAATATGAAAATTATTGTTAATTTCCCAAAATGTCATAAGCTGTGTTTGAATAAAGTCTCTGTCAAAATCTTACTATCTATGATTTTTGTGATTTGAAATTTAACAATAGGTACCACTCGAGGTCTTGTGGCAATTAAAAATGTATGCTGAGTAGAACATTATCGAATTTCAACGATATTTCAATAAAGTCCAAATAAAATAGAAATTGCTTAGAATCATGTTTTTCTGCAACATTCTGCTACATCATTGATAAGAATACAGATAATAAAAATATCTTTTGAATGTGTATAATAAAAACTTCGATTTTCATGTGAAAGGCCTGACAAAAATTACCGAATACTAATACTTCGGATAGTGTAAAAGGAATGGAGATTCAAACATAACCTATCCCTGTAGCACAATCCATTTTTCAACGCTATCATCAACTGCGCAATTCGAGATATATAGGTATCTTTTCCATAAACATATAAATACCCATAAGTCCGTCTCTTTTGCGCTCATGACAAGTACAGAAAATTCGAAAATTTAAAACGCATCAATGGACAGTACACCATTAGCACATTGTGCTTCAGCCAAGGTGATCACATTACAGCTATCAGAGTGTAGCTGGTAAATTAAAATGAGACAACCCTGTATATACGAGACTCCTGTATCTCCGAAGCGTGCAATTAGCGTGCAATAAATAGAAACAGCGTGCAGGGATATCATCACATATGGGTAAAGAGACAAATAACGTGGAGGTAAAAAAAAAAATTTTAAAACAAACAAAAAAAATCTAGCTCGCATACAAATGTGAACGGAGGAAAAAAAGAAAACAATTAATAGGAGGATACGTATCCAACAGTCGGATAGGAAATGAAAGCACATTAATAGACAATTTACCCCAAAGAAAGGAAGAAAAATAAAAATGACTTGCGTGCAGTATAATAACGTAAAAATAACAGAAGATCTGAACCACGTTGATAAACAGAATGGAATACGTAATAGTGAAATAATAATAACGGAAACAGTATGTATCGAACGTTACGGGTGACTATAACGAGAAATGTCACAGAAAAGGCAATCCAAGAAAAAAGTAGATACGGTGACAGAGATAATGGAATAGAATGATAAAATAGAGTAGAATTAGAAGAATATAAAAAAAATTAGCAGAGGTTATGGGTTGGTGCTTCGAAGAGACACCAACGGTTCGTTACCGTTGACGTGGAGGAGTGCAGAATGAGCGACGCTGGCGGCGCCATTGGCCACTCGACAGGTATATGTGCCGTTGTGAGCGGGGGCGATTTTGCCAATGCTCAGGGCGCTATTAAAAGCGTCATATTGGCGCACGGTGATGCTCTTTCGCGGCGTCTTTTCTAACCTTCCGTTAGTACCGGTAGTACCACCGCCACCGCCGACACCAGCGCCAGCCCCGGCACCGCCACCGCGCGGTGCAATTTGGCGCCGATCGTCCGTCTTTGACACGGCCACGATCGTGCCCGACGCCGACGCCACGACTTCATCCGACGACGACACTTCTATCGGCACGTTATCTTTCAACCACGTGAATGTGAGCGGCAGGTCGCCCGTCACGACAACGCACTGTATGCTAGTACGGTCCCCTACGTTTAAATCGCGAGCAAAACTGAAAGGCGTGATTTTAGGTGGCACTGAAAGAACAATACAGAACAAGGTGGCATTCCATCAAAAGCAGTCTTCTTTGTACACGTAGCACTGGTGTAGATATGCTGGATTGTTTAAGATATATGGATTTTGGACTGGATCGTCATACCGGAAAACGGAAATGACAGTTCTGGAGCTATGGCAGGAAATAGATGCTACAAACGCCCATTTCGGATTCATCCATCTCTTTGCATACAATATACAAGAACTCGTGTTGATTTATCGAATGACTCAGCGTTGTCATTTTTTAATTCTTGTCAACTTATACCAATCATGAGATAGCGTAAAGAAGTATCTCATCAATCATTTTCACGATAACAGAATATAATATCATTAAGCTGCACACTACACGTAACGGGTAGTTTAAATGCAAATGAGGAAAAACAGGAAATTCCCAAACGGAAACCACGTCACTTGTTGCTTCCCACGAATAATGGGAAATCCGTAGGGGGATGGCGGATGACTCAGTCCTTTATGGGCGTACGTAGCGTTCGTGGCAGGACAAAACTTTGCGGGAAATTCATTCAGAGCTTCAATATGCACCCACAATGGCGGAATGGAAAAACATATGGATAAGAAAAAGATCGACAAAAAGTCGGTAAAATAAATTCCCATGAGATTTTATCAAAATGTAGAATAACTTTTCGTGTACTGGAATTCCCAATAAAACGAAATTACTTGATTATATCGAATCTACGAATTCGTTATAAATTCTTTAGTGTCGTACAAATTTCTCAGTTAAAGAACAATCCCGTATGCAATACATTGGAAAATTAATATTGCCAACCAAAACAGAATTCCTGTTTATGCAGCATTGTTAAAACAGAAATTTCATATGGAACATATCCACATCGTATGGACCCAGCTCTATCAAATTAGGATGCATGTAATACCAAACAGAAATCCATTCTGAAATTACGATATTAAAAATACAACTGACTTTTGTTGTTTCTTGTTTTACTCTTCAAAAAAATTTCACATGAGAATTTCATTTTGCCCATAGGATTAGCAGAAATTTTTATATGATATGACAAGAGGATCGACAGTGGTATAAAAATATAAATTATATATAGGTTTGTATAGTACATAGTATATACATTTATATGTACAGAGCAGTGGGCGGGCGTGCAGGGCAAGTGCTTCAGCAAGTGCAGTGAATTGCGGTGCACTGTGCGTGGGTTATTTCCGGATGTCATATAGACAGATAAGGATTGCAACTGTGTGAAATGAGAAAAAAAAACCTTCATAGAACCGTTTCAAATATTTCAGTAGGAGCATTTCTCTTGTTCACCTATTGCATGTCGTAGAATGAAAAAAAGATTTCTTAGGTGCCGTTCATATTTTGACCAACTAAAGTATAAATAAATAAAAGTGTTATCTCCCGTATTGAATGCAACGAATGCAATAAAGTGCAATTTATTTAAAGGATAGGATTGATAGACTCGTCCAAAAATAATAAATTTTTTCAAAAACACCTTTTGAATATTTTTTTTAATATAATTCATTACTTCCAATTAGAATAGGATGAAATATCAATATGAACTTGAACGTTACTCACGTGTTCGCCTGTTCATGGCTAACAAATACTACCAGAAATACTCTAGATACTTAAATTATGTTCAGTTACGTAAAACAACAAAATTGCATTGGTTGCTTTTGCGTCAGTGTAAACGTTGCCTGAAGAGATAAATAAACTGGACATCTTATGGGGTATGATGTCACGGAAGTCTGGGTGTTACGGACCCCTATAAATGGGCTTTACCAATTGAAATGCTATATATAAATATAGAGTGTACGTATGAGAATCGCGTGGCACAGAATTACACGGGTATGACTAGTCTATTTATATTCAGTCAACGGTGTGAGTATTCGCAAACTACTTTACCGACTGGTGTAGGTTAGCCATTCGTTTCACAAATATTGAATATTAAGGCAGTATATATCGAGTATGCCTACGTTCACATGTTCCTGACACTTTGGAGAATGCTGGAATTTCTGGGTACACGATTTGTAATCCTTAAAGTCAAAATTTCATCACAAAATTCTAGTTCCTACTTTCCTACTGTTGATTATAATTTTCAGGTATGCCGTGAATTATGCACTTATTATTCCAGCAGGCCATTGTATGCCGTGTATAAAATTAAGATATTTGCGGAATTCAGTGTTACTGGTATACTAATGACCTAATCTAACTGTATTGTCTATAAAGTATATTCAACGCAATATACTGACGTATTGTAATAAATCCTGACTTTGTATTAAAATAATACACGCATTGCACCTTCGTTTTATGAGCAGATGAAAACACTGTGACAAGATTGATTTAGTGGGATTTAATTGACTGGCTTTTATAAACCATATAGGAACATGTTCTATGTCAATTCATTTAGACATATCTAGGATTATTAAAAGAATTTTAAGGGACACGCCGAATGAGAGTTCGTGAATAATTATAAAGGATTAATCAAGATTGTATGTTTGATAATAGTGACAGAAATGTTAGAATACAAAAGAGAATGATATACGAACTCTCTTTTCTAACACATTTTGATAGGATGGGACCATTTATTAAAAGTAAACCTGCATTATTTCCTCTAATAATGGAAAAATATAATATTCACCTTACTTTTGCAATTCGAAAGATCATAATTATTAAATAACCTAAATATTCAAATATCAAATAGTCAAGATTAACGGAGGAAACGATTACTCAGTTTTCGTAATTATTACACACCGAATCCACTTTTCAAGTAAAAAGTGCACAATTATACTTCCGCTGTAATCAAAGTATTACAACTTTGCTTCCGCCGTTTTGCAATAGATGGCTGTAGCGGTAAGTGGTAGTCGAAATAAATAGATCGTAGATGT
>JARQTH010000624.1:0-21611 GCA_030142595.1 Trachelus iudaicus
ATACTATAGACATCTAATTTCGCACGTATCGGTGTTTCTCGCGCTCTTGGAGTACTTATTCTTCTCCTGCTGGTATTGAAGGGTTATTCCTGCTTCCAAGACGTGTTGTTTTTGATCCAGAGATTATTCCACTGTCGCATTCCATTGAATGTTATTAGGTAACGAAGCAGTGGGTTGAGCAAAATACGTTCAATTTTGTATAACCAGTAAATAGAACCCTAACGCCTGTTAACAAATTTTAAAATTTACGGTAAGTAAGAATTTTCAATATTTAATTACAATAGAGAGAGAAGTACCCGTGTCTTCCTGAGAGGTTGTTCGATGAAAGGGTCGAGTCCTCTCATCATCTCGACACACAGGCTCTTTGATTATAACTTAACGGAGAGGGGGAACACGACAGTAGTGTAATCTCTTGGAATTTGGGGAATTACTAATGAATTGCCGGTCGGTATTTTGGCTACGCATGATAGGACGCGTTACACAGCTTTTGTTCTTTCGTACTCGACTGTCTTATGTGATTGGGTACTTAGCTACCGAGCGGTCCATCATTTCTAAATTATTGTTTTATTTCTGTCCTAATGAAAAGGGCTTTGTTATTTTTGGTTACAATTTGGTTCTGCTACTTTTCGCGATTCGCTATCTCCTGCTCCAAGATCCCCGCCCCTCTATCCTTGCTGTTTCATTGTGAACAGGCTGAGCTAGTCCGTTGTCGACCGGGTTGTCGTGAGAGTAGTTATCGAATATCGTGTCGTCGCGAAATCGGTATTCCCAGATGATACCTGGCGCCCAGGTCTTTTGCCGGCTATAGTCCCGATCGCTGCTCTCGCGGAAATCCGTGTACATGTGACAAGAATTTCTACTACCATATCGACGTAACTTTATCGGAGTAGGATTAACGGTTATCAAATAGTGCCCAACTTAGAGGCCTGAGTAGAAATATGGTTACACACTCTATGTATTTATTCCTTCCATATAAACTTCCGCGCGTTCTCCTTATCTCGCGCATTCTATAATCGCCTTCCTCGTCCTCACGCATGTGCGTTCGTTCGCTCTCGCGTATACTTTTTAACCGCTCTTTTCCCTCATACGTAGTGATGTGGTACAAGACGAGATTTTCATCAATCTGGTTTGGTTATACTTGCGTTTGTCTTTTCTTTTAGTATCTCGTATCGATTATTTGACATCACGTTCTCGGCTCGAAATTTCTTGAAATAAATAAATTAACTAAACATAATCATTTTTCTTTTAAATTATTTCATAACGTCATTAAAATCAACTACGGGCTATTAATCAATTAATAAAAATCATTGGAAATCAGTCTTAATTAGAAAAATCCGAATAACAGTTTTGACAAATGTAAGTTGGTAACCCAGGAGCGCACTCCTCATGAGCTCACATTTCACAGTTTTGGCACTGAATCCACATTTCTCTCGGTGTGCTGGCAGAATAGGATGATAAGCAGACAAGACAAAAATCTTCTTCATTCTCTTTCTCATCGTCATTAGATACCTTTTTTTTTCATTCCTTTTTTCTTTTGATATGGGAATATAGTTTTCTTCACTTTCTGTTTCTTTGCTTTTAGTTCTTTTTCTCTCTTATAACTTTTCTCAGAGATGTCTATCAATATTGCTAATTTCCTTTTGTATATTCGTGGCATTATTGTCATTATTGTAAAAAAAAACCAAAACTATACGACGAATGCGTATAACGGGTTGTTTGTCACATGTTACAAATTACTCCGAAAAACCTAGGACAACATGACCCAATCGATAATAAAACTAACCTCTATAATGACTAAATAAAATGTCCAAATTTATGCAACTATTAATGTTGAATATATACATATTATATTGTACATCAGCGGGCAAAGTATAGCACGCGCGCTACGACTTCAAGCCGGAGCGCGCATCACACAGACGCACACATGTGCCTATCCACACCAGGGGCTTGTTGTTGTTGATCGGTACGCGAGGGGACAGCCGACTAGCGCTCTAGGAACTAAGAAAGACTCCGAGTACGTAGCACCTCGCGGCGAGCCAGCGTGGCTATCAAACAACATTAGAATTATTAACATAGTAGTTAAACTTCTCAATACAATTATCAAAAGGAAAAGTGCTTCGCAATTTATTTCACAACAAGTTCCAACCATTCACCTTTATTTAACTCGATAAAAAAAAATCTTCGTAATATGTGTAGCTTCTCAGCTTCTGTTAGAGTACTTTACACAATCTATAGGTGCATCGTCTTACTATCTGTGCGAGCACTAAACGTCGTTCTTATTGCGCTGCAATTCAAGGACTCGCTTGTCCTCCTTCTTCCTGGGGATTGTTTGCGGCGTCGTCGGTCGATGCGACATAACATATTCCTTACAACTTGAAAACTAAGGTATTGATATAGAATCGTTTTTAAACAATTTATGTTGTACGTGTAGTAACTATTTATGAATAGAGTAGCATGTGATTTTTGGAATGCTGTAGGTAGTTTGATCAGAGGACCGTCGTAATTCATAGCGCCCTTGTTTAGCACCAATCTCGATGGCTTTTATTCAAATCGGTGTGGTTTTCGTATTTTTAAAGCACTTCTTACATATTGGCGTTCTTTGTACGATAAGTATAATAACTATTTTAAATCGATAAATTTAAAGGCTAAGCTATAAATTGTAACGTGGCATTACAGAGCTGGATGGGAGGTCCGCCTAGGAATGACCGAAATATAAATAAATAGAATTTATCAGATCGGACATTGGATTCGGTGGCACAATGGCAAGTGTCCGACTTTCCGAATTTTTCGGAAATTCCTAGCCGTCTAGCACTCCCTGGCGCCTCTGTGGATAAATTAATTATAGCGGGGTCGAGCCGGCACCCTGTTATAAAATATATGAAAAAGTTTTGAAAATCTAGCTGACATTTAGATGTTAAAAGTTTAATGACTTTTTATTTTAAACTTCAAAAAAAACGCTTATGGTTACTTAATTTTATTTTGTGTTTATCGTATATGTTGTCATGGCATTATAGGACAAAAACGATTGAAGTTAGTGGTGAAGGATGGTAAAAACACAGTGGTTAAAAAAAAGCTTTTTTACCCGACTACGATAAAATAACCATATTCCATCCCTGCAACGCGGGCGAAAGGTAATCAATTTTTGACCAGAGGGAAAAACAAGTGATTTTGCGGGCAAAACAGTAAATCTGCGAGCAAGAAAGTAAATTTGCGGGCAAAAAAGTGAATATTGCGGGAAGAAAAATACACTAAACAAAAGAAATGAGATGTGAACCTACACCTATAAATATATTGTAGCGTTGTGCCGTTGCAAGCATAAAAATATGGTTATTTTATAAATAGTCGGGTAAAAAGTAGTAGATGCCACACGGGAGGAGGGCGGATTTTCACCTCGTGCTCGTGTTGCCCTCGCTTCGCTCGGGCAACAAACCTCGTACTCGGCGAAAATCACGGACTTTCCTCCCTTGTAGCATAAAGTACTATTACAAACGACTAAAGAAATAGATTGAATCAATCGCTACGACGTTCAGAACGAATCCTTACGTCAATACAACGTGCTGAACTATTGACTGGAACTTGCAATTAGATTACTTCTTGAAATTTAAAATATTTACCTAACGATCACGATATTGATAGAAAAGTTCTTATTAATAGTAGTAATTTCAATACAAATGAAAGTGGCAACGAAATATCGGGTCCCTTACGATTTTGTGAAGGTAGTGCTTGCAGAGATAATGTAGATAACGTAAGCATTACTTTTACTGTATTGGAAATTAGGAACGCATATACTATGACGTTAAAATATCCCGTCACAAAGTCCCAATTTCAACCACGGAACGCAGTATCGCCCTTCAGAGTCCAAGATTGCATTTTAGTAACTTAAGACTACCTACTTTTCGTTCTATATGACTGTTTCATGCGGCATGTATTCGGCTACAACTACCTTCGCGCTGAAGGAACATGAAGGAGCAAGAACTTCAGCAGAACACCAGCCTTAGTCTCGGCAGAAGAAAGCCACAACCAGTCTCACGAGGGAACGTGGAGGTCCACCACAGAATCAGACGCGCCCACTCCACCGCCGACGACTCCCGAACTGAATAGGAGGTCGGCTCAATAGTAGAAGACATCGTCATGGACCATCGACGTCTGCCGACGTCCGACGTCCCGCGTAGGGAACGTCGACAGAACTGAGGAGAATAAGTAGCTTCGAAAGCTACCCTGACGTGAGGAATCATGACCCTCCGCCACCTAGTCGTTCCCACAGAGGATCACCCACGGACAACAGATTCCGATAAGCCCAACTACGGCAACGAGTTATGACAACGCAAAGAACACTGAATCCCGCGAACAGGATCCGTCTCGTAGGCTAGTTTTAATGACTCACAAGGTGGACCGCCCTTCCGCGTATCGAACTGTTTTGATTACAGGAAGATTCCGTTCACGTACATCATTTCGTTTCGCGTCCCTCTCGTGCGGTAGGATGATTTAACGTTCTCATAATACAATTCCGAAGAAATTTGAGTGAAGCTGCATGCTTCGAAATTTAGTGGGAGAATCTAGGCGAATCCTTCTGCGCTGACGATTGGCCCAAGAGGGCTCAGCGGGGACGACGGAGCTAGCGGTGGCCCGAGTCCCGAAGAACTTGCTTCGAGCGTCATTCTACGGTAATTACCCGCCTTGGCTGGCGTCTCAATAGATGTACTGTGGTCATCTCTTCTATTTCTGTATCGTTCACGGTAAGTCCAACGATCTTTCTGCTAGCCTTCACGCGAAAATTCTGCCAGAATGTTTGTCACATATATTCATCGACAGATGCCTCTTTAAGGTAAAATTGAGCAATTAATTTCAAATTTGTACTCACTGTTGTTTTTTTCTCTGTACAGGGGTAATGCACTATTGAGTAGGCAGGCAACCAACATCCAAACGATAAACCAAAATCTTTCCATTTCGTCCTGAAGCATAGAAACAAACGAAAGAGGTAATCACCATGATGCAATATAGTGTTCTTGTTTCCCATGTAAAAAAAAGTTAATTACATAAATTATTTGACGAAAAGAACATTACTGATTACGCAAACCTTATTACTGAATCTCAGTATAAAATTGCCTACTATGTCATATTAACTTATATCGTTAATAAGTTTAAAAAATATTTGACTATAAGGAAGAAAGCGATGGAAAGATAGACGTGCATGAAAAAGATCCGAGAGTCAGATTAGTTAATGCATAAGATATAGTAATTGCTGTTCATGAACGAGGTCAGCCCAATGAGTTTGAAGGATCATTAACTGATGTAAAACTCGAAGAATAAAGAGCGTGAGGGTGTCCGTCTCATTGAGTAGCTTCTTTCTTACATGATACAAAGCATTTGCATTATAAGAACTCAACAGGAGGACTTTTACAAAATTTGCGAAACACCTGCCGCATTAATATAAGTTTAAATATTATTATGGCAATGGAAGAAAACATTACATAGGACCAATATTTATTTTATTCTTGTAAATTAATGTTCTTAGCAGTCCTTCGATTTAAATAGATACTTAAATTCTTGTATAATATAATTAATCCAACGACAAATTCGAACTAATTTGTGATAGAAAGCTGGAGGATAGGAACAGAATGGCGGGAAAATGACGGATTTTCGGCAAATCAACTTTTAGACAGATTTAACTCCGATGAATTAAGACATATAAATGGTACATTTTAGAATGTTTGGATGTAATGTACGAGATAGCATGTTTTTGGAAGACTGGCTTAGGAATTACCCTATTTTTTAACATTTGTTAAGTCATTTTCAAATTTGAAGAATACATGAAACGAAGTTATGCAAGTGTTAAGCCTGAACGAGTTAAAAATTATACTATTACAAAGAGGATTTATTATTAAATTTTGTTGTGAAATTTATCCGAAAAATTTACATATATTTAGTATCCGTGCAACACAATTTAGCATATCAATAAGGATTATAACAAACATTTTAACAAATAAATAAAATCATATGGACTTAAATAGTTGCATAAAATTAATAAAACTAAATTAATTACGAAAACCTAATTTACTTTGCCCATAATCATTAATCCTCAGGCTGCGTAATCGGAATTTAGGTACACCATTGTATTGCGCGTTTGTGCTACATTATATTTACGCTAGACGCTGCGTAAATATATTGTATGTATGTATATAACCATTACTCTAGAGAAACCGCACATAAAACATTTAGAGCAGCGTAAGGGTTAATCAATTATGCTTAATTACGTCATGTTGTGTAATATAATTAATTATAATAAGGTAAATAGTATCAACTGAAGTATATCACAAATATATTATGGAGCAAATTATATATGAAATAAATGTATAAAATAGATCTTCTAGAGAATCACAATTAAATGCTTAGCTAGTAAACACAATAACTAGGCCATACACATTCACGCTGCACGCATTCATCCACACATTACATATATGTATACTGTGACGTTATTTCACGCCACAAGTCTGGAATTGATTAACTTTCGTGTTTATCGTGCGGGACGCGTCCCGAAATATCGGGTAATTTATCATTAAAATTTATAACATTTAAATCAATTAAAATTAAATCTTCATTATGTAATATTGATAGTAAGGGTTTCTCAATTTTATTGTGGTATGCCACTTTGAGTAGTTTCGGTTATCACTGTGATGGTTCTGTAAACGTCATTCGGTGAGTTTCACGATTGAGTAGTACCATCTAGGTATTTTATGCTTACTTGAAGAGTTATCATATGGTTATCATCGTTTTATTGCGAAAAGTTGTACATTGGAAAGGTTAGATATTTTATATTTTATATTATGTAATTTGCTTCCTCTGAATCGTCGATAGTAGATGAAGATTCACCTATGAGGAAGGCAACGATTAAAAGAAAATGAAAATGCTTCCTGATATAGGGACTTTCTACACTACTTACGATTCGGAGGAAGCAAATTGCAAGTTTCACCTTGTGGCTTGTTTTATATGCTTACCTGAATGCTTGAGTCTAGTGCGAAAGATCTTGATGGTGCATTGGAGTACTGTTCCACTATGTCTATTAATTGATCCACACGCTCCTTCCTTAGATATGAAATTTTGATGAACTGCTCATCCGGCAACTCGAATATATCTCCTCTCACGTGGAAGGTCTTAGCTGTTAGATCTGCTGCATCTTCTATCAGGTTCTCAGCTATTATGTTCACAGCATTTTGAATTGGATTTGCCATCTTACACTAATCAAATTACTAAAGATTAATTATGTATTCATACATAATTAAAATATAAAATATGTTATATAAAATATAAAATATCTAACCTTTCCAATGTGCAATTGTTCGCAATAAAACGATGATAACCATATGATAACTTTTCAAGTAAGCATAAAATCTCTAGATCGTACTACTCAATCATGAAACTCACCGAATGATGTTTACAACGCCATCACACTGATAACCGAATCTACTCAAAGTGGCAAACCACAATTGTGGTGCGATTTCAAGAATAGGGTCCCAGATCCTTCTCTCTGTGTAGTTAGCCGTCTTGGCCGGTTCGGTTAAGTAATTGTCTCGCATGTGGTATTGAAACATAATGCTTAGGTAAGCACTTTTGTCAAAAGAATGAAATCTTGTTTGTTTTGGTTTCCGTGCATTGGTACGTTCAGATCTATTTCGTTTCTTTCCTCCAGATTTCGGCTTAGCAGATGTTTGCGTTGCGCCAGTCAAGAAAGAATCCGTGCCTGCCGTTAATAATTTCTCGATTTTCGAAATATATTATTGTATGTAGCCTTACAAGGCATATATGCCTCGGTGACCCTGGAGAACTGTTAAACGAATCCTTGTTACACGCGTCTCATGAGTTCGCGTATTATCTTTCCGTTGTAATGAATACTATTGTTGGCGAACTCGACACAAAATTATTCATGAAAATTTAAATCATAAAATCATTTTAGAAATGACCGAAAAGTAGAAAGAAAAGAGCAAAAGTTATCAAAATAATTAAGATATACTTCTATTGCGCCGGGACGACCAAGACGTTAGGTTTACAATATTATTAAAATTCACACACACATTCATTCAATCATTCCACATTACTATGTAAAAATATAAAGTTTCGATACGATCCGGATAATTTAAGTGCTTATCTGACTTGATGATTTCTTATATGCGAGGGTTCCCACGTTGCGGTTGTCTATTATCTATTTCAGGTACATTTATCGGCTTGTCAGCTTCGTTATATGAATTCGTGTTTTACATCCCGTATGGTTTGCCTCATTCCACCAAGTCGTCTTTGATTTTGATTTTTGATCACTAAATTCCTTGGCCCTGTTGCCTAGTAATTTATTAATAATTGATTATAACACTAGCTTAATTTCTAACGTATGCAAATTGATAGATACCTGGCTCGTCGGATAGACAGGTGTGTCTCTTAAGACGGGTTTTAGTCATAAGGGGCCAGCCAAGATATCTGGTCACGAAGGTGGTACCACAGCGAACGGAGGGGGAAAAACGCTATTTGCGCGATCTATTAATAATACTTAGTACAATATAAGACTTTACCGGTCGGTAATTCATTACACCGTTAGTCTAACAATAAGTCCTATATTTTGTGTTTCCGCGTTCGTTTGTATTTTGCGTATCTTTTGCAGTTACTATCTTTCCTCTTACCAATAGTGTTCCCGTAGAGGACTTTGTATCGCGTGGCATTAGATTTTGCATTTATTTTGTTTCACGTGTTCCGGAGTGGACCTTATCTTGCGTGACATGTATCTTGCTTCTCGAAATTGTTATTTGTTAATTTGTTTTAATTAAAGTCGCAAAATAAAATGGCCAATTTTGTATGTTTTCTATTACTGAATTTCATGGGTTCTTAATCTAATTTTTCTCAATCTCTTTTCCTCTATATCTCCCTTATTTAACATCTTTTCCTATTTTCCGGGGAGTTCATTTATGTATCGTGACGCTACGGTGCGTCTGGTGCCTATCCGGCATTTTGCTAAGTCTATAGTTTATTTCGTATTGCGTAATCTCCGGCAATTCGGAAAAAGTATCGGATCATTTGTAGACGAAAAATCGTGCCCGAATTTAGAGTAACTTTCTATACTTTATCTAGATTTCTTTCTTAGATTCGTCGTTACAATACATACATCCGCAGTTCTTTTTTCTTTATATAAACTGAGGAATACCTGTCGTACTGCAATACATATTCTATCTCATTATAACATTAATCAGAATTAACGATACCACATAATTATGTTCACGTCGTGGTGTTTGACAAAGATTGAATCCGGAATGTGTTAAGGTAGGTCAATTGTTTCTAATATTGTCAATTGGTGCATCATCCGTAGAATCTTCAATCCTTTCGCATTTCGGATCTGAATAATTGTTGGAAGGTTGGCCACGTGGATGGTTTCATACCGAGTATGATGAATAGTCGGATCCTCTTTCAATTCAGTATAAATTCTCGTTCGCCTTCCAGTGTTATTATGTTTAAATGAGATAATAGTGATCGCGGTTTATAAAATGACTCTTTGCAATGTTTTAATTTTTATAAAAAATAAAAAATAAACCTTTATAAATAATTTATTTATAAAATTATAATCCAAAAATCACACCATATCATTATATAATTTTAATTATAACATATTTATAATAATTAAAACCTCATAAAATTCAAATATAAAATATTAAATAAACTTTAAAAATCCGTTCTTTAACTTATTTATATAATAAATTATTTTTATACATAAAACTTATTCTTATAATAACTTGACTATATTTATCAAAACCATTATTAATTTATTTTCTTACCTTAATTCTCAATAATTTCTGTGAAATAGTTACAACGACAATAATGCGGAAAAAAATTAGGGACTATTAACTTTAATATTCAAAGAATTCTGAACTAATCACAGGCACTAGAATCAAAACAAACAATTTCTAAACATTATCACAATTATTATAATAGCAAACCGGTACTTGAAGTCATCACTAATCCTATTAAAGAAAATTAAAATATTAAAATTTAATATCAAATTAAATTAGACGTTTCGACATCGGGATAACAAAAATTGTCATCCCTACTAAAAAAATAACTTATTCCTTTGAAGGATCCTCACATCCGAGGAAATAAGCAGTGACGTCCTTGGTAGGAATTCATTAGATGCAATTCGAATCACTCGATAATAGTCAGACAGACGAACAGTGTATATCAAAAGACGACAAGAAGCAGCAAAGCAGAAATAAAATAAATTAACTTAGGAAATCACTCCCAACATTCTAGAGCAAATCAGCCTGCAGTATTGAATTGCAACTGTGGAAGCTTATCTTAAGAATCTTCTTTAGATTTCTTCTTCTCTCCGAGCATTTTTAGATCTAACATGGGAAGGCCTCGATATGGGAAATGAAGTTCGGAATGAAATTTCGTGTGGTTATCGTAGTGACCAAACCTCATGCCATGCTCAAGTTCTACAGACCAATGGGCAGTCAATTTTGAAAATAGGGCTTTAAAGTTTGTGTACGAACAATTTCTATTTCAACTCAATTATGTAGTATACGTTTTAAATGAACGACACTTAGGACAGCCATCTTGACTTTCCGTAGCGTTATCTTCAGGATTTTGAGATCATGAACAGAGTCTTTTCGCTGTACTAATAGATCACGGATCGTCCAACGGCGCTCGAGCAGGAGGGAAAAGCCGAGAATTATTCGCATCCTAGTATCCATAACATACATCTTATTTATTGTTAGTGTTTAGTTTCCGAGATATATCTCAATTTTGCAATTTTCATTGTTTACTGGGACAGAAGAATAAGTGCCGATTGTATAAGTGTATTCTTTTTCACGCTGTTAATTGTACGATCATTTAACATCGATTTTGGTGGAAATGAAATATTCACTTGCACTGGAGTTTTTATCTACATGAAATTCAGTGAAAGGCGTTCATCCTTTTGTTCGGATTATAAGTATTTCTTATTGCCTTGAAATGTTTGGTGCTGAAGTTTATTAGGTCAGTATTCGCATTTCTTCGATATTATGTATTACGATTTTTGACCTGATGAGACCACCGCGGGATCATTCATCATCGACAGTGGAAAAGGGGAAACGTTGCGGTCATGATATTCTTTCGGCATCTATTACAGATAAATAGTTTTCTTTTTTTAAGTATAGTGAATGGTAGCATTTTTGAATCTAAAATTGCATGATTGGCTCTCGGATATTGCTTGTTGTTATTCAATGTTATATTCATTTTGTTCACAGAAATGTATTGCTTTGTTTTCTGAGTTCTTTGAGAAATAGTCTCCTTCCAGTTACCAATTATTTATAATGATTGACGGAGAAACTGAAAACTGTCTGGTGCAGTGGAATTGCGACGACGTTGTCGCACATTTTAAGGGTTAATATTTGAATTTATTCCTTCAAAAGATTGATTATATAATAATTTTTTATTTTAATGTTTAAATTATTATAGGTCAGGAGATAGCTATCGACAGAATTGAAGTTTTTTACAAAGATTTAATTGCAGATTTAATTCCAATGGTGGGCCCGAGAACTGAGTTTATCGAAAAATGGGAAAATGAATTCAACTTAACGTCAAATCGAAAACGTTGGGTCAGCAATAGAAGTTAAATACAGGATTATTTACGACAAAAACACAGGGCCGTCTGAACTCGATATAAAAATGGAACAATGTACAGTTCATGATGTCCGATTTACATAAAGATACTAACTGACATTTCACAACGCCGTGGTTATACAGGGTGTATTATAAAACCACACCTCCAGCAAATTTTAGAATACACTAAGTTAGATTACTATGACTTGATGGCATGAGTCATGGCATCACATGAACCTCTACATAATCTACAAATTACCCAAGTAAAACGACAAGAGACATATCGCAACAAAGATATTTTATTTTTACATTGTTAATATAATTCCAAATATTGAATAATTACACGAAATCACAATTTCACAATGGAAGTCGATCCATCCGTGTATTAGCATCTCAGGATCTGGAAAAGACAAAATCGAATATTAGTTTAACGATGGATGAATAAATAGTACAGAATTGAAAATAGTTGATGTAGGTTGGGGAAGTTGAAAATGTATAAGAAGCAGGTAACATCAAAAACTACTCAGGAAAAAATAATAGAGCTTTCAGCTGGAATGTGAGAATATTTCCAGCTTCACGGGATGTTCAGTCTCAAATTGACGACTGAGAATGTTGAGTTTATTTGAGTTCATTTCTGTTCAAGTGCGGTGGAGGATATTTCGTGGACCAGGGTCGCTTCAGGCAGTTTCGATTATTATCTGGAAGGGCGGAAAGGATGGTTAGAACGTTAACGTAAGTTAAGGGAAATTGAAAATGCATTCTAGGGGAAGCAGGACTCACCAGGAAAGAATAATAAGGCTTTCAGCTGGAATGTCCGAATAATTCTAACTTCAATGGGTATTCCCTTCATAGGAAGTCCAGAAAAATCATAGCAGTTGTCTGGTAAATACGTCATTGGGTACTTCAGTTGGAGCACAGAAGTTGTCTGGAGGAAAGTTTAATAGTAAGTCCAGTTAGTGCACAGAAGTTGTTTGAAGGAATCGTTAATAGAAAAAGACGCTCCGTTGTGCTGATACAAAGCGTCCTTTTCCGGAGACAGACACTGTATAGCAGGCACGATTTGGGTTCTCAAGAGCTCCATGTATCAGACCCCGAACGGCCCCACAATATTGTCAGCAAAGATGCCTGTCCATACGTACAGTTTCTTAGGGTATTGTCTAATTCCAGTCCTAATTCCATGGGGTTTTTTCTGCGACCATACGCAATTTTTATGACTATTAGCCTCCCCATCTATCCGGGAGGTGCATTTGTCGGAGGAGTAAATTCTCTTAACGAATGCTTCATCCGCATCACATAACACCATTATCGTCATAGAATTCTACGCACTTCCCAAGGTCCAGAGACAGCAGTTCCTGGTGTATCTGGAATTTATATTGGTGAAACGCGCTTTGCCGCGGAATTCTTCACGCACCTAGTTGCGAAATCCCTGCGATGTGGCTCACACTATCGTGGTGGATTGTTTGGGGTTTTCTTCTACAGCGTTTAAAACAATCCTTGCTCCCTCACAGTTTTTGGCAGTCGAGACTGAATCGGCTGCACTTCCTCACAGATCCTGATGCTGTGCGTTTTTTGACCAGGCGGCTCACAGTCGCGTGGCTCGGCGCGCGTGATACTGTCGCGCATTTCACTTACATTCTTTCCTGTTTGCTTGTATAATTGCAGGATCAAACGAGCCCGCCAAAGGCGGGCGAAGTTTGATCGAGATTATACGAAGTGTCTCGTTTGAAGATGATAATATTGTAGTCATGCTTGTCATGCTTAACACCACAACGTTTAGCGCATAATAACTTTATAAATTGGCGCTCATGCGACCTCTCGTGACTCTCATGGCGCCCTATCGTTACTCTCACGGCGCCTCCTACCTTCATATTGTTTTGTTTGCACTGTTTGCGCAGAATTGTCACTCAATCCTCCTGAAGATGATAGCGGGCTTAAATTCCTGTTCCTCCAGAATGGTTTTTTGTTTGGGTATGAATGGGAGGGAGACTATCATCTTCGAACGAGACACTTCGTATAATCTCGATCAAACTTCGCCCGCCTTCAGCCTTCGGCGGGCGAAGTTTGATCCGGCAATTACATTACATGTCTCGTTCTCGATGATAATATTGTAGTCTTTCAGAGTCTGAGTGATAATTTCTTCTTTTTATCATATATTTTAGGATTCATAAACAGAAATGATACAGACAAAAAAAAAATCTGACAGAAAAGCAAGAACAAAAATTAGAAAAACACTTTCTTTCACTTATTCAGTATTGTCTGCGAAATTGCTCATTGGAAACTTGGATGGGTTTGTTATAAAACTTAAAAAACATTTGGGAGTTATGTGTCCATCCGGCGCAACGCCTTATAACCGCAATATCAACGCCTCGTTTATGAGCAGTAGATACTGCTGCATGGCGTGTGCTGTACGTTGTGAATGTTTGGGTATCGACACCCGCTTTTCCTAACAATGTTTTCACCCAATGGCCAATTGTTTGCGATGAAGCCGCCCCAAAAGGTTTTACTGTTGCAAGAAATAAATTTTTGACATTCTTAACCCTCAGCTTTCTGGTGCAATCTATGTAATCTAAAACGGCAGAGGCTATACACAAGGCTGGCATTTCCTTGAAAAATGGCAGAACCAATTCCGGTTGCCAGGCACCTGGCTTTGACGTTTTTATCTGATCGGTTATTTTAACACTTATCCCTGTTTCTGATTTTACAATATTGTCAATGTTTATCGAAGTTAGCGTCTGGAGCCTCTGCGCTGTTGTTATAGCTAATAAAGTTGCCACTTTTTCAGCTGCCTTTTTTAACTGCAGTCGTCTGAGTGGATACATTCCTTCCATGAAGCTCAGTACAGGAGTGACGTCCCATGCTGTGGAATATTTTGGTTTTGTTGGACGTTCTTTGAAAACTCCCTTAAAGAAACGCGCAATCAATACATCCTCATTAATGTCGTATTCTGATATTAACGAAATTGCGGAACGCGCAGTGTTCAGTGTACTATACTTTGCACCATCCTTGAAACGGTTATTTAGGAAGCTAATAATCTCTGTTGTCTTCGCATTGAATATATCTATTCCCCTTGTATGCGTGTACTCCCACCAGTATCTCAAACTGCACTCGTACTGCTTCATTGTCGATTTACTAATCGACGACGCCACTATGTCTACAGCATCTTCTGCTACTCCTTTCCTAAATATGCCGTCCTGACAATTTGCCAGCCACTAGTGAAAGGTGGGATGCTAGTGGGTGGCTCTTGCCTCTGCAAGGAGACATTAATAACGAATTATTAGGTTTGAATTCAATTTCAGGTTCGATGAGAAGTGACTTAAACAGAGGGTACCATGGCTGAGTAGGCCACAAAGGTACTACGACAATTCCTATAGCCTTATCAATGATTATCTTTCGCAATGTACGTAAAATAAGTGCGAAGGGAGGGAAAGCATAAAACCTTTCATCGCTCCATGACACCGTAAATGCGTCGACAGCTTTCGCCTCTGGATCCGGAAATCACGAATAGAACTTTTTACACTTATTATTTAAACTTGTAGCAAATAAATCCACTGAAAAAGGCCCAAAGTGCCGTTCAATTTTGTTGAAAACGGTCTTGGAGAGCTCCCATTCTGTATCTGTATTAAACTTTCGTGATGCCCTGTCGGCCTCTACATTATTAGCAGAGGGTATATACGAAACTCTCAGCCATATTTTCCTTCCTTCGTACCATTTTCAAAATTTTCTTGACAATTCACTAAAATGTGGAAAACGCACACCTCCAGCTCTATTAACATAAGAGATCGCCGTTTTGTTATCCAAGTCAAAAAAAGCTGCCAGCAGCTCAAGAAAATTGATATGATTTTTTCTTTCTTGCTTGTTCCAAAACCCAAATGCTCTCGAGTCGTTACAATAACAACCCCAGCCCGAAAGAGAGACGTCTGAAAATATTTCAAAAGAATAAATCTGAGTTCTTATTGGATTCCTACCAATCGCAGCATTGATTTTCCACCAATTAAGATCTTCTATCATCGTATCGATTATCTGCATATTTTTCTCGTAATCGCCACCATTAAATTTCAGTGCTAAATACTTTTGTCTTTCTAGTCGTTTGCAATGAATAAACCCATATGCTACTGCTGAGCAAGCTACTGTAATCACGCCTAAAAGTTCCGCAAATTTTTGGATTTTATATGACTTCCCCGCTTTATAATTATTCCCGAGTCTTACTATTTGGTGTTTCTTTTTATCTGTCAAATTCAGGGAAAAATCCACTGTATCAATTATAAAACCTAAGTACCGACACCTTTGTTTGGGGATTAAGGACCTCTTTTGGTAATTTATGACAAAAACCAGCTGCTCGAGAAATCTTTGTGCGAAATTCATATTCTCCTGACAGATATTTTTAAATTTATGAATAAATAAAAAATCATCTAGGTATAAGACCATTAAAAAACCGAGTGATCTTAATCTGTTTACAATCGGCTTCATTATTTTAGTAAAGACATATGGGCTCGCACACAAACCAAAAGGCAGCGACAAAAACTGAAAACATTTCCCTTGGAATTTAAACCTCAGAAATTTTCTGTACTCTTCGTTAATAGGAATGAGAAAATATGCATCCTTCAGGTCCAGTGTCCCTAAAAAATCATTTCGAGAAACCAGACTCAGAGCTGCCCGAATATCCTCCAGTTTGAAATGCGAAGGCTCAATATATTCATTTAATTTTTTTAAATTTAAGATAAAGCGATTTTTTCCATCAGGCTTTTGAACAAGAAAGAAAGACGAAAGGAATTGCCCTTGGCATTCCTCATACTCTTCAATGGCTCCTTTACTCAATAATCTATCAATTTCTATCCGTAACGATTCATTTTCTCCAACAGACAAAATTCTCTCTTCCTGAAGGCTTTTCTGACATGGCCATTCGACAAATGGGATAGTGTATCCACTCAAGCAATTAAGAATATAATTATCGGACGTAATATTTTCCCATTCTCTAACAAAATGTCTGAGACGTCCAGCTGGTTTCTGCACCTGAATCACTTCCTCGACGACGAGTAGCTTCTCGGCTTCGACGTTGTCTTGGATGTGCTCTGGGCTACTTCGTAGTTCCTCGGCTTGAACTTCAGGTATCGAGTCCTTGGTTGATATTGACCAACCTGTACGTGGACGCGCAGGTGGGATTCTCCAGTTTCCCTGCTCCCTCGACTTTGTTGTGTATTTGGGCGCAGGCTTTTCCTTGATGTCTGCACATGCCTTTTCTATTTCTTTAACATCCTTGACTTTCTCCTTAAGGTTCTCCCCATAAAGCCATTCTTCTGAGATAGTAGATTCCACCACTGGTTTTATACCCTTACTTAGACTTGGCGTGATAAAAGATTTCCTAGCCACAGATTGTTGATGAAACACATCAGTTAATATTTGGCCGACATGGCTTATGTAGTCCGTGAATTTAGCTTCTTCCAGAGCCTCCTCCGGCTGTTCTATGATTACCGTGACTGCAGCCCCAAGTGCCGCTATGGCCGTACCCACGCAATTCTGTGTCTCTATGAAATGCTGGTCTCTTTTTTTTAGCAATTTCTGTCATTAATGGCACAATCTCTAACTTGACTTTGGGAGCTTCAAGATACAAATCCCCCTTACGGTTGTATGACTCCAGGATCTCCTGCTTGTTCTTTTCTGATAAGCCTTCATTTTTCGATTTTATCCATATATTCCTCAGTTCTGGGTGATACTTCACCATTTTAAATTTGCAGCCACTTGTATCGAGCCCCAGGGTCTTGAGAGTTTGATCACTCTGTTCAGAAACAATCTCTACCTCGTCCTTTTCCTTTCCATTTGCTTCAGTATCTCTTTCTTCATCTGAAGCTGCCAAATACATACAGGGCAAAATTAGTAAGGTACACTTGTTGTATAATCTGTGAATCCTGCACTCTTGTTGAGCTCTGCACACAGATACCTCATTTTTACGTCGTATGGACTTGAAAATACCATGTAGGTCACTCAGTTTTCGTGTGGAAAAAAGAGGTTGTAAATCACCTAGGCTGGTTGTATTGGCCTTACCTTTTTTGATTTCCAGAAATTCTTCGACCTGCGGCGGCTTCAGTGCTTCCTGTGCTTGTTGCACATTCACCAAGCCCGAGACAGCCTTTGTGAGGTTATCTATCTGTTTCTGTAATTCCTGCAAACTAAATTTTTTATTCCTCTTGGATTGATGACTTCTCTGGATCTAGATCGTGACTGCTTCTTGGCCATTCTAGCGTAAATTTTAACCCTTTTTCATAACAATACTTACAGTAAAAAATCTCAAACTTATACGCAAAACGTGGTGATGCTTCGGCACAACGAAACAATATGAAGGTAGGAGCCGCCGTGAGAGTCACGAGAGATCGCATGAGCACCAATTTTTATAGTTATTATGCGCTAAACGTTGTGGTGTTAAGCATGACAAGCATGACTACAATATTATCATTGAGAACGAGACATGTAGTATAATATAAGTAGTCTGAGCCTTTATTCTTCAGTGAAAGGCAGTTTTCATTTTCAAATTGTACTCACAATAGCGCTACGACAACACTAATTAAACAACAATAAGAAGAAAGAATATGATGATACTCGCTGGCTTTAAACTTCACCGCCTGCCTATAAAGTTCGCTTTCTCGCACTCGTATCGCAAAGTAGTATTTTTACACTTTGCACACAGTTCTCTAATTCCGAATCTTGAATACGTGTTGCGATGTTAACTGTTCATTGTGCCGATCACCACTAATAACTAATAACAAAAAGCAGTTTTGGTGGAGGTATCATTGCTATTGCTGCTCTTGCTGATTTAAATGTTCCGTAGCTTCCTCCGTCTTCAAATTTATATATCGAGCACTCCAATATTAAAGATGAATTCGTATCAAGTGGATGTCTTTCGTTACAAAAATGCCACCATTCTTTTAATAGAGAGTTGTATTTCTTGCGAGTGGACTCTTCTAAGGATGCAATGAGAATGTCGACTGACGAGGCTGGGATGTTTCTTCTTAAACAAGCAGCCCAGATAATTTTGCTGGAACCAGGATAAGGTTCTCTGCAAGCGGATGATGATGATTCCAGAAGGGCGAAATGAGCAAGTTAACACTAAGTCTAAAAGGATTTGTTCTGATATACGAAGAGGATTAAAGAGCGGAGCCAAAGCTGCGTTGGCCACAAGAAGCCATTGCGATTCCAGTAGCTTGATCCTTAATAATTTTATTTAACACTAGATTTACGGAACCCGTCACTATGACGGATTTCAAATTTCATGTTAAACCTTTAAATTCCACACTGGAGTGAATTGTAAACTCGCATCGGCTAGTGTGGAATTTAAAGGTGCGTGACAGAGGTGTGCAATTCGAAAATTAAAGTTTCAAAAATTATAAATATTATTTTTTAGCAATTTTTGTTGACGCTGATAATCAACGTCCGTTAATCTAATGTTAATATTGGAGCTAATAGAGCGAAAGGTGGAAGAGCGAAGAATTATTATTCACCCAACTGATCGAAAACGCGTCAATCGTGAGCGAATCTGAGTCTCTCTGCCTTTCGCAATAGGCTGGACATTTGACGTTTACCTGGGAAGGAAATAAGTTAATGGTTGATTTACCAAGTTGTTTGGTTATTCTTTTAAATACTTATTCTGCTATCTTTCACTTTGTATCTACGTTCTTCATTAGAGATGCATAATCTGCTTCTTTATTTTCTCAGTAAAGTACATATTATGGGTCTGGCATTAGAAAGCCAAACCTAATTTGACAAAAGTCTTAAAATTAATTCACAGTAATCGTCATCAGAAACGGAAGCTATAAAATGCAAAGGAAATTAGAATAACCTGATCTAATATAGGAAACTATAGACGGGCCTATTTATCGGTAACTCGCGACAGCGAAAGATGGTGAAACGACGTTAGCGTTCACGCGAATTAGATGCGGGCTCGATATTTCTTAAGTACTATATCAGCGGAAAATAATACGGTCGGAATAAGCTATTGAAGTCGGAAGAATCTAACTAAAGTTGGAATAGTCTCACTCATTGGAAAAATCTAACAAAATCGCAATAAGCTAACAAAAGTCAGAACGCAAGGAACAGCAGCAAAACGAACCGCGCGGTTCCAATTCTTGCACGTCCTAAATTTATTATAACCGCGGTCGACACTGTTAACGGGAAACAGCCAATCGAACGAAATTATACATTGACGTGAACCCGATGAAATGATAATATGCGCGAACTAGCACAATCAATAGAAAGATCACAATAAATTATAACAAGATATGGCACATAAAATATCACACTTCAGAAAATGAAATATTATAACCAGTATTTAATTACCGTTGCAATCGTGCAACGTTCTCGGGACGGACAGTACGTATTCCCCAAAAAACACGTGTAAAAAACTGCGCCTAGTACAGGAGTGCTGAGAATTCCTCTAGCAAAAAGTATTGAAATCATATTATTGAGGCCAAGTACTTAAGTCAGTACATGCTTGCCAATTATATGATCTAGCACTGGCCCATCATTTTAATTGTGCCTTCAAAAATTCCTGTAACGTTTTCGCTGCTCTTTTACATTACTACTGCTTCCCGTAGTTCATTATGATTTAATGGTCATATATGCGTTTGAGTCCCAAGGAGTATTGAAAAAACAAAGTCGAAGAATCCCAAACAGCGCAACCGCGCTTTCCCTAAACTGTGCTGGGTTTTCTCGACATAAAATCGGAACAGCGCGATCGCGCTGCTTGGGACTCAAACGGTTAATAATTTATAAAACTTTAGGTGATTCCTTATCGAGTACTACTTGACGGGACCTTGCATTTCTTGATATAAATTTTCATTCATTATGCCAGTCATCAAACTCAAACCCAATGTAAACTTTCTATATAGAGCATATTAACAATAACTCGTAAAATATAATCACGGTAAAAGCTTAATAACAAACATTCAGTATTAGAATACTATTGGTACATTCAAAGTAAGTACTTTGGAATTCCTGGTACGGACCCGCCAAGTAGTCCTTGATAAGGAATCACCTCAAGTTTTATAAATTATTAAATGACCATCAAATCATAATCAATTACGGGAAGCAGTAGTAATCTAAAAGAGCAGCGAAACCATTATAAGAAATTTTGAAAACACAATTCAAATGATGGACCAACGCTAGATCATTATAATAGGCACACATGTAGTGACATATGTATTTGGCCTCAATAATCTGATATCAATACTTTTTATTAGAGGAATTCACAGCACTTCTGTACTTGGCGTATTTTTTTACACGTAAATGTTTTTTGCGGAGATATCACAAATTCTTGTTGCTCAATGGGATATAGAAGCTCTAAGCACTGAAATCCATATTTTTACAGATATAAAATGCAAATGCATTGTGATGCTGTTAATCAAAAAAGTATATTGCGTTGTCGAAAATGTTTAATGGCATATAAATCTAATATTTAGGCCCATTTTTTGAGAAACACATTAAGATATACAGGGTGTTCATTAGGCCCCGGATAGGAGACATACCGTTAGATCCTGTTGGATTATTTAGTCTCTAATACCAAGAACTGTTTCAAGGGTCGTTGGTAGTTCAAAAACAAATCGACGCTGAGTGATTTTATAGGAATAAACAAACGGACAAAGGTCTATTGGTCTTTGTACCAGAGTTTTAGTACCTCTTAGGAAGCGTAGTAGTACAGATGCCTTCCTTGGTGTGCATTTAATAAAGTGATAATATATAGAATAGTAGATTCCACGATCTATTTAATTCACCCATTTCCCAATAGGTTATGGTTCACATTATGCATTAACTGTGTATTTCGGAACAATCTAGAAGTTTTTTAATATATAAAAGTTCATAGAGTTAAAGTGGCAAGTACTCAGTGTCAGTGAAAATGGATAAGTCTAAGGACAGGAGAAACATAACACCGTTCAATGGCAGTAAATACAATGCATGGAAACATCGAATTAGGAATTTATTATACGAACTAAATGTGCTAAAAGTCATTGATG
>JARQTH010000624.1:21711-33509 GCA_030142595.1 Trachelus iudaicus
TGGGTCGACGAAGAATTCAATCCGTGCGCAAGTGGTCCGTGGGCAACTGGGTCTGTGGGCAAATGGGCCGTGGGCAAGTGGTCTGTGCGCATCTGGACACCACTCGAAATTTCCTACGCCAAAAATTCAGAAGAATGTTCGTCAGTTCCTGGGTTTAGCCGGTTACTACCGTCGGTTCATTCCAAATTTGTCAGCACGCGCAAAGCCGTTGTTCGATTTGCTAAAAAAGGGCCTTTTCTTGGGGATCTACACAGAGGAGCAGCTTCAGGGATCTTCGCAAAGCTTTATGCAAGGAACCAGTATTACAGTACCCTGACTTGGATAAACAATTTATTTTGACCACAGACACCTCAGGCATCCCTATAGGTTCAGTACTGTCGCAAGAACATGACGGGCAAGATCTACCGATAGATTACTATTCCAGGGTACTAACAAAGGCCGAGACAAACTATTCTGCAACGGATAAGGAATGCCTAGCGAGCGTTGATTCAATAGAGTATTTTAATATCTATCTATATGGTAAGAGGTTTAAGCTGGTTAGCGACCACGAACCCTTGAAATGGATAGGAGCCATGGGCGATCCTAGGAAACGGCTTACGCGGTGGAAATGGAAAATGAGAAGATATGACTGCGAATGTGTCTACAAGGCCGGAAAATTGAACTTCAACGCGGATGCGCTTTCCCGAAATTCAGTAATTTCAGGGAACCCAAGCTCAGAGTGCTCTGATAGCGACACCGCCAAAAAGGTACTTCCGATAAATTCGAGTAATGTGACGACATGAGGGAGTAAATCTTTTTGACATAGGCGCAGTACGAATAGAGACAGAGGCTGGGTCTATATGATCCCTAGCGAGAGTACTAGTATACTCCCCTGACGAGCAGCATACTCCATATTTGTTTCACGCAGTAGCGGATTTTCCCGGGAACCTCGCGGGTGTCATCGGACTGATATCGATATATACCCCCGCATAGCCGAACCGCACTCGCACGTTCATCCTCAATACCTTTCCTTAGCGATCCTAGAGAGGATCCAGAACACCGACAGTTGTAGAGCGAATTTCCGCACAAGCTATCTTCTCAGTGTAATGTTCTGAGCGATCACCCGCTCAAATATCACGCATCCTCAATACCAATATTCTGAACGATTACCCGCTCGAAAATGTGTGCTCCGAGATCCAAATAACCCAGAGTATCGTTGCCTGTATCCTAAAACGCCAACGAGTGCACCGATGCAACAGGGACTGTGTCAATGTCCGACGACGAGGTTGGCCATCATTACTAATTACTATTACCACGCTATTACTATTATCAAGAGACTCGGTCGAGTCTCGCGCCAAGTACTGGCAACCGGCTGTTCAGAGCACGGCTCGCCGAGACTCTTTACTCGAGCCAACTCCTTATACCTGTGCTTAGAACAAAATACCTTATAAACCATTAGATACGAGGAAAAAGTATTGAGACGTTTCGTGATTTTTGAGAGTTGGTAATCACGAGACTTTTTAGGAGGTTTGTGCACTGGGCAGGCGTCTTTTGAAGGAATTTGTGAGGAGGCTGATGATTCAGAACTCACAGATGATCACAATGATCTCCGTTCGCTGAGCCGATTATCTTAGGGGCTGGATGGTGATTATTCAGGACTCACAGGCGATCACAATGATCCCTGTTCGCTGAGGTAATCACCGGAGGATAGGGAGAGAGCTAGTGCCACAATAGTGCCACAGCTAGTGCCACAGCAGAGTGCACGATGCGTCCGAAGACTGTGGTACAGCTGGGAGTTAGAATAGCGAAGATTCAGAACCCACAGATGATCACGATTATCCCCGTTCGCTGAACCAGTCACTGTGGAATAGTGAGAGCTGGTGCCGCAGTACAGCAGAGTGCAAAATGCGTCCGATGATTGTGGTACAGCCGGTCTTGGGGATAGCAAGGTCTCAGAATCCACAGGTGATCACAATGATTCCCATTCACCGAGCCTCTTGCCGTAGGAAGGTGCTCGTGAGGTGGATGCTGGATGACTCCTGACAGCGCCGGTACAATGACTTTGCTGCAGGAGATTTTATGTGTCTTACTAATTATATATTCTGCAATTTTTACTACTCCTTGTCGTCTAGCGGTGTGTACGAGTCTAGGTGACTAGTCTAGAGCGTGTAGAGCGACGTGTCTCGAGTGGTCTCTTATCGAGGAAGCCGCTGCTTATATCCTCGGTAGAAATACGTTAAATCTAGTGGGGATAACGACTTTTATCCTCCCGAGGTGTTAACGTTGCTTTTTGGATTTAATATTTTGATTTATAGTTTTATTTGATTATTCGATTTGACTTATTGGATTAGCGGTTTCTTCAAATACCATTTTACTGGTGTTTCTATTATGTTTGGCGCGTGCCGGCAGATAGCGCTCGGGCACCTAGTTGTTTTGATTCCAGTCTGTTGACTGGATTTCTGATTCTTGGAATATTAAGGGTAATAAGCTAGTATTATTTCCTCATGATTGTCGCTATGACTATTTTCAAGGGAATTACGCAATATTAGATATTTAAAGGTCGTATATTCCCTTTCCTTTATCGACGTCGCTTTAAGAGGTGTATAGGAGTTTTGAGGAATTCTAGGATGTTTGGATTTCCCTCAGATACTGTTATGCACATCCACAGTACGCTATGCACTCTTATGTGGGGCTCTCGTGTCCAGGTGTTCCGCTCCGCAGTTTCTTCTATCTAGGTGTTGGGCGTGGATGACCAGGGTGTCCAAGTATTCCGCTCCATAGTTTTCTCTATCTAGGTGTCGGAGGTGGAAGTCCAGAGTGTCCAGGTATTCCGCTCCGCAGTTTTTTCTATCTGGGTGTTGGGCGTGGATGCCCAGGGTGTCCAGGTGGTCCGTTCCGTGCTTTCTTGTATCTAAGCGTCGGGCGTGGAAGTCCAGGGTCTCCAGATGCTCCTCTTCGTAGTTTCCTGTATCTAGGTGTCGGCCGTGGAAGTCCAGGGTGTCGAGATGTTTCGTTCCGTACTTTCCTGTATCTAGGTCTCGAACGCGGATATCGAGAGTGTCGAGAAATGTGTGCTTCGAGCGATGCTTTGGCGTTTCGCTCAAAGCATGGCATTCTCTCTATTGTTCGCACAGATAAGGTATGTAAATCATCCAGGACACTCTCCTCTCTTAGGTTCACCACACGATTTCAACATGCTGGGCACCATTAAAGATGTGTTACATGCATTCAAGATTACATTTTCCTTAATTTGTATATATTGTAACGCTTCCAAACTAGTACCACACCTCCCTGACAATCGCTGGGCAAAGTACCCTCAGCAGCCGACAGAGGACCAGGGTACCCGCAAGTAAATCACGGAAGCGCGCACGATAACTCATCAATCTTTGTACAGTTGGTTTAGCTTAGAAAGGTATCAGAATAAACAGACTGAATTTAACCTGCGGCTCACTCACAATTTTTGCAATTAACCTAAATTACAGGATCCGATCACCTTTGCAGGCACGCCACGGTATCAATCCCGTGGCTGGTCCACTCCCGTCACATAATCAAGCAGCACAGAAGGGTATCAATCCCCTTCCTAGTCTACGAGATTATAAACCTCGGAGTTCCTCCCACCACGGCTGGGTATCAATCCCCCGCCTAGTGTGCTGGGACTCTATTTCTGAGAAGGCACGGATGTGTATCAATTCCCATCCTAGTCTGGACTTCCACATAGCATAGAAACATAAAGATCTCCTGTACCTCACAAGATAGGCTCACGTGGGGATAGAACTCCCGCGTCTGTCCTCGTATCCATTAAGAGTGAGCAGATCTGGTAGAAGAAGAATACAAGGTTGCGACACATCTATAAATAATCGTGCCGGGAAAGAATCGAACACCAAGGATGACTGCATTTATGCACCTGCCTCGACCTCATTTCCTGAGTATTCGGATCCTTCCAGGATCCAAGTAACTTTTAACGTTACAATATCTTTATGCATTTTTAAAAAATGGACTTACAAATTAAATTTCTACGCCGTTAAACATTTTCGACAACGAAATGTACTTTTCTGATTGGCGACATCACAATGCATTTACATTTTATATCTGTAAAAATATAGGTTTCTGTGCATTGAGCAACAAAAACTTGTGATATTCCCCAAAAACACTTACGTGTAAAAAAATACGCCAAGTACAGGAGTGCTGCGAATACCTCCAACAAAAAGTATTGAAATCATAATATTAAGGCCAAGTACATAAGTCACTACATGTGTGCCAATTATATGATCTAGCACTGGGCCATCATTTTAATTGTTTTTTCAAAATTTCCTAGAATATTTTCGCTGCTCTTTTACATTACTACTGCTTCTCGTAGTTGATTATGATTTAATGGTCATTGAATAATTTATAAAAATATTGGTGTGATTCCTTTATCGAGTACTACTTGGCGGTCTCGTGCATTTTCTGATATAAATTTTCGTTCATTATGCCAGTCATCAAACTCAAACCCAATGTCAACTTTCCAAAGTACTTACTTTGAACGTACTAATTTTATTCTAATACTGTTAATGTTTGTTCTTAAGCTTTTACCGTGATTATATTTTACGAGTTATTGTTAATATGCTCTATATAGAAAGTTGACATTGGTTTTGAATTTGATGACTGGCATAATTAACGCAAATTTATATCAAGAAATGCACGAACCTGCCAATTAATATTCGATAAGGAATCACCTAAAGTTTCATTAATTATTAAATAAACATTAAATCATAATCAACTACGACAAGCAGTAGTAATGTAAAAGAGTAGCGAAAACGTTATAGGAAATTTTGAAAATACAATTAAAATTATGGGCCAGTGTTAGATCATATAATAGGCAAACATGTAGGGACTTATGTACTTGGCCTCAATAATATGATTTACTTTTTATTAGAGCATTTCACAGACTCCTGTACTTGGCATAGTTTTTTACAAGTAAGTGTTTTTTAGGGGATATCATAAGTTTTTGTTGCTCAACGGAATATAGAAGCTCTATGCACTGAAATCTATATTTTTACAGATATTATAATATAATTCTTATTTATTTAAACCATGAAGATAAGACGATATAACAAAATATTAAGAGCATTGTTCAGTTCAAGCGATAATACGCAATCGATTCAATGCGTATAGAAAATAAGAGTAGTAAGATACGGGTGAACCTTTCTAACAAACTAACAATCCGCTCGCCAACACACGCACGCTAGATGCAATATTATATGAACGTGGAGACTCGTAGTGACAATTCTGGCAGGTACGTGTTCGTGTTGGACTAGAGGTAGCCGGGGAGATTCACCTGTGTGCGCCTCGTGCGCTTCACTAGGATACTTGTGTAGTAAAATCCAATCCGCCAAAATGATCAGGTGTTCTAAACCCGGACGATGGCCCATAAACCTAAGAGATCGGTGGAAATACAGTTCTGATAGAGTATCGAGTTCTATATTATCTACGATAAATACCTGTTGTTTCCGTGTTAGAAGCTTACAGGCAAATGGGAAGAGCTAGACTCTTCCCTTTGTGAAGTTAGTAAAATTTGTCATAAGTGTGAGGGCACGAGGGCACTGGCATCTAGACTTAAATTCGGCGCGCAAATATAATTGTCACGTTGCAATATAAAATGTAAGTGCATTGTGATACCGGTAATCAAAAAAGTATATTGCGTTATCGAAAATGTTTAACGCTTGTGACGTTAATCTTCAACACCACAAAAGTCACGATATGGTACACGCGTGCTTTTGATTACGGGACGCCTGTATCGTCTCTCGGGAGATACAATCCGACTGTACCGGCCAAGAACTCCAGGGCCCCGATTGCGATAATTAACGAGATTAAACTAATTTTTGTTATATTATATAATAATTTCATGCGATACGTCGAACCACCGTCACGCCGAGGAAGCCACCAGCAGAGGGAATGTCATTCTCTCTAGTATCGTCGGAAGAGAACAGCAGCAGGTTACGCCAGGGAGCGTGGAAGAACGCCAACGTCAGCAGGCGCCTCTACCTCGTCACGATCGACCCCGAATAAAGTAGGGAGCCGACTGGCAGAGAACATCGCCATGGACTACCATCACGTTTCGTCAGTCCCAGTATCGGTGCCCTGTTAGAGGTATCCGTACCGAAGAGGGAGCTCAAGGAGCTACCCTAAGTCGAATAAGCACCACCCTCCGCTACTGCAACGTCTCTTCAACCCAGGACCGGACTGCAGCGACTACCCGCAACTACCTGGACGTCAAGAAGACACAGCAAGAAGCCCCGTCGATCGTCCATATGTTCCGAGCCTCGCGAAAAGGCGACGTACGCCCTTGTACCGTGCGTAGACTGTAAGGGAACATAGATTTCGCGTACCATCCTTCCCAGTATCGTAGTTATACGATTCGTTGGAGGCTTTGGTTAATATCTACTCTAATATAGAGCATTTCGCGTCGGGTAGTTAACAAATAATTTTATATTGTGAGATAATTATCGAATTAGTCTACTGGCATGTTTCAAATAATTGCGCGTAAGCCATGATTGGCTGGAATCTTCCGCATAGGCGATTGGCCCATTGGGCCCAACTAGACTTATCGGAAGGGAGCTGGCCCTGACCGGTAAGAAGACGAACCCCTCGAGCGTCATTCTTCCGTTGACAGACGTCTTGGCCGGTGGTGAAAAGTAATAGTCGCAGCCGAAAAGTATCGCATTGTGGCGAAGTTGTATCGTTCACGATAAGCGTCTCGACGCCGAAAGGACAAAATATTTAACACTCTGAGCGTAGATTATATTCGTTCCTTGATGGTATCGTATTTATCTTCCCGGTTTCGGCTGAGGAGACAACCGCGTAACGTCAGAGGTAAAGATTCCGTGCCTTAGCGTGAACTCTTATATTCTTTCTAAATTAGTATTATCTATTATTAATGTTATCGGTGACCATGGGAAGTCCTCGTATGAACCCGTGAACTACGCTTCTCGAACATTTGCGTCTCGAGCCTGTGAAGAATATTTTACGATCGTATCTTCTCGATTGTAACTATTTTGCAATTAACTTACCTATCTCATTCCTTTTACGTTCTACTCTGAACTATTCTGTCCCTAAAATTCCCACTCGCGTAATTCTTCCACCTACTTTTCTATTCTACTGTATCCGTTGGACCTATTCTATCTGTCCACTACTCGATTTCGTCTGTCGAGCTCGAATTGCGTGCTTTATATCGAACGTGTCGTGAATTCACGTCCCCGAGTAGTTCCAATATCTGCGTTTATAGTAGAACGGATAGCGGTATCGCGAGGGCACCTAATTGTCTCAAGCCCTGTAGGTCACAGAAATAAACCGTAGCGTAGAAAGGATTATTCTTCTTTGTTTCACGTGTCTCGCAAGGATTATGTACAGCGTGTTATTTTTGTGTTACAATTAGCCTATTTCGTTCGCGTGTCCCGTATAGGACCTCGTCTCGCGCGATATCGTATTCTTATTTATTTTCATTATCGTCAATTGTTATTTCATTGTTAAATTCATTTTATAGGTCCCAAAATAAAAGGGCCAATTGTTACGGTTGTTAGATATCTCGTAGTCTCTCAACCTACTTTCTTTTACCATCTGTGCGTTCCTTGCCCCTCTACCATATCTTTATTTTCTTTCCTACTAGCCGGAGTCGACTTAATTTTCTCGGGAGTTTCGTATGTCTCGCGACGCAGCGTTGTGGCTGGCGCCCATTTGGCATTTGTTCTAGTCAAGATTTTTGCATTGCGCTTTCCCGGGGAAATAGTAGAGTATCGTCACCTTTTCGTTCTTATTTGTGACGTCTTCAGGTTGCCTTACTACGAAGTGGCTTGAGGAATTTTCTTAGAAATGCATAAAGAGATATACAAATTGAAGAAAATGTAATCTTGAATGCATTGTGACGGTATTACTCTCGTCGGCAAAACGAAACTCTACAAAATCCGGAAATCAGGAACGTAAGTGGTCTCGGTAAGATCGAAAAGGTAGGTTGGGCGCCAGGTACCCTCAAAAGTGTACTACGAGCTCTAGGCTCCTTACCGATACCGTACGAATCGCGAAGAATAAGAAGCCTCGGGCAACCACGGGCCACCAGGCTAACTAATCCTAAACCTGCCACCAGGCGAACTAAATCTACAGATGCCACCAGACGAATTAAATCTAAGAATCCCAAAATCGGTAGCTATACAACGCAAAAGATATAAGAATTACCACAATATAATTTAAGAAACTAGGAACGCATTCTATTGATCAGAAAATTACAACGGCAACAGCACTACGCGTGAGCGCACACGCTAGTACGACGCGGGCTCGATATTGCCTAAACGATATTTACGGAAAATTAATAAAGACGAAATAATCTATTTACTCGGAATAAACTATCCAATTGGTGTCGAAATAAAATAACCGAATCGCAATAAGCTAACAAATTCGTTGTGAAATCAAATAATCCAATAGCAATATACTAACAAATTCGTTGGGAACGAAAATAACACAATAGCAATAAACTAACAAATTCGTTCGGAAATAAAATAACACAATAGCCATAAACTAACAAACGCAAGGTGTAACGCAAGAAACGGCAGAGGAACGGCAGCGGAACGACTGCGCGGTTCCAATTCTCTTACGCGCGAAATAATAATCGCGATCGCCAATAGTAATACGAGAAAGTCACGCAAAAGAAAAGATAAATCCGTATGAACCCGACAAAGGAATTTAACGCGCGGGTTCGTTAACACAAGCGCAAAATCGCGAACACAGAAAAATTAGCACAATAAATAGAAAAGCTCACAATAAATTAATAGAAGGTATGGCACATAAAAATATCACAGTCAGAAAAAAATATTAAATATTATAACGAATATTTAATTGTCGTTGCAACAGTAAAACGTTTTCCGACCGGGTAGTACAATTTCGAAACCGGCGAAAGGCTCGGCCTCGAGGAACGTAAACAACAAGGTCGCCTCAAAGGGCGTCTGGCGCGCGACGTCAGAGGGACGTTCGCGATACGTAAAGTTCACGAAATTTACACAGCGATAGAAAGACGAAAATATACTACGGTTCGGCAACGATAATTAGATACGAAAACACCAGCAATATTCACAGAAAGAAAAGGGGAAGATATCGCATACAAAAATAAGAATATGAAAATCGGAAACACACTTCAGCAAAATCAGATAGTTAGGCAAAAGCAAAGAAGTCAGTTACTTAGCCCAGTTCGAAAGAGGAAAATTAAAGAAACAGTATGGTTATAAGTAATCAGAATAAATACGGCGTCGGCTCGCCACTATTTTTAGCACAACGTATTGTTCGAAAATCTCAAAGCAATTAGACCAAGACAAAAGAATAATTATTTTTCGGTAAACGATATCTTAGAACACTCGGCAAAATATTATAATTGATCGACAAAATATTATAATTTGGTAGCGAGAGAATCTGGCTGTAGAACAACCAAGTCGGTCACCCGGGGTCAAACGTCAGGTAGGCAGATTCCCACGTTTACACTCTTCGAAGATTCCAGAAAATTCGTTAATCACGGCAAGAGTAGAAATCGTAAATTAGATAAGAAAAAGGCACAGAATCGGAAAACTCAAAGATGCAAAAGATAACGGCACTATAGTCCTTTATACTATAGCAGGCGGAAAGACGTTCACCCGATAACGGCAAGGCCAATTCGTCTCCGTCGAAACAGACGGTTTAGCCGTGCACGTGTCGATAATCTTCAATAAATCAAATCAGAAGATAGTAAGAAAAGCAAACAATCTCACCACAAAATAGGAAAGCAAATAGGCAAGTTTAATATCGTTAGCCCTTGGTGGCAACCAAAAATCCACTCAGCGATAATAGTTTCTCTCTTTCTCTCTTTATCCCTCTTGGTCTATCTCTCTTTCGGTGCTCGATAGTCAACCACGTGAGTTCAATTAGACACTTCGCAAAAATCCTCAAACTCCACAAGCATGCTGTCCCGTCATCACGCCCTTCTGTCATTGTAGAGAGACTTGAGAGTCGAGATACAGGATAGCGTAACAAAAAGCAAAAGATAAGGCAGCATAGACTTAAGGCTAGTATTGTAGACGGAACTGCGCTGGTGGATTGTCGTGCGGAGCTTAGGTAGAGAGAAAAAGTGTAATTTATAACCTTTGGGACGCGATACGGGAGAATCACGTCACAGCATATAAGCGTCTTTAATGGTGTCCAGCTTGTTGAAGCCGTGTGGTGAACATAAGAGAGAAGAGTGTGCTGGATTATTTATGTGCATTAGGCTGTGCAAACAATAGAGAGGATACTATGGTTTGAGCGAAACGCCAAAGCGTCGCTCGTTACACACTTTTCTGAACACCTGGGATATCCACGTCCGACACCTAGATACAGGAAACTACGGCGAGGAGTATCTCAACGCCCCGAATTTCCACATCCGATACCTAGATATAAGAACTACGGAGCGGAACACCTGGACACCCTGGACTTCCACGCCCGAAACCTAGATCCGAGAAACTACGGAGCACAACACCTGGACACTCCAGATTTCCACGCCGGACACCTAGATAAAAGAAACTACGGAGCGGAACACCTGGACACCTTGGACTTCCAAGCCCGACACCTAGATCCGAGAAACTACGGACCGCAACACCTGGGCACCCTGGACTTCCACGCCCGACACCTAGATAAAAGAAACTACGGACCGGAACACCTGGAAACCCTGGACTTCCACCCCCGACATCTAGATACAAAAAACTACGCAGCGGAACACTTGGACACGCTGGACTTTCACGTCCGGCCTCTAGATACAGGAAACTGTGGAGAGGAACATCTGGACATCCTATATCTCTAAAAGCTGTAACCTAAAATATGAGGAACTATGTCGAAGCACACGCATACATACACCCATGCATACGCGTTCGACATGAAAGCCTTAATAATGCTATACTATTACAAAAGCAGCCTTATATTAACTGGAAATTCGGTGTGATCGGTAGCTTCACGTACAACATATAGTTGATTGCGTTGTGTATTCGTAAATTACCAACACCATTCAGATTGCAAATAGGTAAAAAAAAGCAAAGCAGTCAGCGCCATCTGTCGTATAAAAAAAGTAGATGGATGACCGAAGACGATGACGACTTCGGAACTGAAATAAAATCATCTCACTCGCCATCTCAATACGCCCTGATCTCGTACACTAATCGTATTGAACTTGGTGGCAATCAATACAGAACCCTCAATTCCTATAGTGAATGTATCAATAACTTTTTCTCATATATAGCGGTTCATACATTATTTCATTCCAAACACAGGTATAAGAGTTGACTCAAGTGAAGAGTCTCTGAGATCTGTGTCCTGTACAGCCGGTTGCCTGTACTTGGCGCGAGACTCGACCGAGTCTCTTGATAATATTATATCCCCCAAAAAAACGTTTACGTGTAAAAAACTACGCCAAGTACAGGAGTGCTGTGAAATCCTCTAATAAAAAGTAAATCATATTATTGAGGCCAAGTACATAAGTCCCTACATGTTTGCCTACTATGTGATCTAACACTGGCCCATCATTTTAACTGCATTTTCAAAATTTCCTATAATGTTTTCGCTACCCTTTTACATTACTACTGCTTCCCGTAGTTGATTATGATTTAATAGTCATTTAATAATTAATAAAACTTTATGTGATTCCTTATCGAGTACTATTTGGCATGTCCGTGCATTTCTTGATATAAATTTTCATTCATTATGCCAGTATTCAAACTCAAACCCAACGTCAACTTTCTATATAGAGCATATTAACAATAACTCGTAAAATATAATCACGGTAAAAGCTTAACAACAAA
>JARQTH010000624.1:33609-50829 GCA_030142595.1 Trachelus iudaicus
AATACTTTTTGTTGGAGGAACGCACAGCACTCCTGTACTTGGCGTAGTTTTTTACACGTAAGTGTTTTTTGGGGGATTATAGATACATTGAAGCAGCTCAGTATTTCATCAGTGCTCGAGTACCATATGATTAAATATAGCCAGAATATATCCACATATGTACACTGCGGGACATTAATGCCGTCCTTGGGTGGAGCTAGTAGGAAGCGTGAGTGCGGCGACCGGCAGTGGCGACTGGTGGCGAGCAAGGCAGGCCGACGCGTAGAGGGGGTAACCTACTTCCATCGCTCGGGACGGCAATATTGTCACGAGTGCAGGCGTACCGCATAAGAGTGTCTCACTTGCGTCTAGCGCTCTTATACGCGCTAAGCCACCGCTGGCAGCGAGTGAGAGGGTCTTATGGGCGACTAGCGTTAGACGCAAGTGAGACGCTTTTATACGCAGTGCAGGCTATCTCTGGAACTCCACTAACTGCGAGTGAGAGGGTCTTATGCGGACTCACGTTGAAATTCTGTGACGCGTCGGCCTGGCTTGCTCGCCAGCAGTCGCCACTGCCGGTCGCCGCACTCACGCTTCCTACTAGCTCCACCCAAGGACGGCATTAATGTCCCGCAGTGTACCTGCTTACTGGTATTTCTATTGTATTCGGCGCGTGCCGGCTTATAGCGTCTGGATGCTTGTTTGTTTTGATTTCAGTCAGTTGACTGTATTTCTGATTCTCAAAATGTTAAAAGTAATAAGCTAATATTATATCCTCATGATTGTCGCTGTGACTAGTTTCAAGGGAATTACGCAATATTAGAGATTTAAAAGTCCTATATTCCCTTTCCTTTATCGACGGCGCTTTGAGAGGTTGATGGGAGTTTTGAGGAATTCTAGGATGTTAGGATTTCTCTCAGGTACTGTTATGCACATCCACAGTGCGCTATGCACTCTTATATGGGGCTCTTGACATATCCATCAGTGAGAAATGATGATGGGATAAAAAAGAATAAAGGATAGAGGGGTATAAGGACGGAACGTTACAATATATGTGAATATATTTGCAGAAAGTTTTAAAAAATAGTGGATTCATTCCAACCCATACCTTTGGAAAGGAAAAAACACCTGCTGAATTGTGTTTATTAATGACACTTTGGTTTCTCGGTAATAAGGAGTCACACAGATTACTGTCAAATCTCTTTGATATTTCATTATCAACTGTATTTCGTAAAGTGCGAAGAGTCATCGATTGGATCATTACACTAGCTCCTCAGTTTAATATCTCAGAGATTTGAAAATGTAGCAGGTATTTGTGGTTGTATTGGAGCAATAGACGGTTCTCATATTCATATTAATAAGCCAGAAGGAAATGGTAGGGTACATTTCAACAGGAAACAACACTAATCTATTCTACTGCAACCTAAAATTCACGAACGTCTATTGGGGGGACCCGGGCTCAATTCACGATTCCAGAATGTTAAAAAGATCCGGTCTATTTGTAGCAGCGAAACAAAATCACGAAAGAATTTTTCCTAACAATAGCTTTTTATTAGGCAATAAAGGATATAATGGTGTAGCACAGATACGACTAGTTTGTCCTTTTCGCGATAACGGAAATTTAACAGTTCAAGAAGATGAGTTCAACACGAAAATTTCGAAAACACGTGTAGTAGTCGAACGAGCTTTTGACATTCTCAAGGGTCGTTTTCGTTTATTCAAATGATGCCACTTCGAGATATTCAATTCACGATACGCGTTATTGTCGCATGTTGCTTATTGCACAATATTTGTTTCACTAACGGAGATAATGGGGAAGGTTTATTTAATGACGAACTTGATCAACAATGTAATGACATATCAGATAATGAAGGTGTAAATGAGGATAGGGAAGTTCCACAAAGAGACTCAAGAAATCTTCGGGGATACCTGTTTAACAATATGTTTCCAGACAATACGTAGTTGGAAATTGAGAGTTCGAGTCCAACGATATTCGATGACGACGCAGCTTCGTCTACACACTGGAGGGATACCCCTCGGAGGTGTCAACCGGTTGGCATAATTTAACGATAGCTTGTTCTACTTTTAATAGTAACGACAAATTTTTTTGACGCCAAGGGCTAGCGATTTAGCATCCCTTGAAGTTCTTTTGTGGACTCTCAGTCCGTAAAAGAGAAGCCAATATTGTATTGTCAATATGACTAAATTTTGGCAATATAACTAAACAGTAACGCAGTTGTGTAATTCATGTTACATAACACGGTAACATTATTGAGTGGGAAATAATACCTTACATGTAAGTTACAGATATTGTTACTTGTTACATATCAGTTACATTACGAAATGTACGGGTAACATAACTGAATTGTTTCGGTTATGTAACGCATGCTATATAACATGGTAACATTGTTGAGTGGGAAATAATAACTTACATGTTACAGGTGATGTTACTTTTTACATTGGGTCACATTGCTGTTACATTACCGTGTTTACTGGGATATTGCCCGGCGCGCTGGTGAAGCCACCCGCCTGCGAGGTCCTGGAAGGCTCGACAGGCCAGCAACACGAGAAAGGACTAATACCCTGCAATGCCGGAACTGCCAAACAATATCGGAGCGCGTAGCCCTCTCAGACCAGCAGATCTACCAACCACTGAGGCCCTAAAGGCCCCCGTCACGGGAAACGAGGACCGTAAATCGTGAAGACCTGTTCACTTCGATCCAGGTTCCGGTAGCGATTTGAGCGATTTCGAGTGCACGAGTGTGATATAGTGAATGTGTGTGTGTGATTTGGCAAGCAAAATCGGATTACGGTGTGTAGCGAGTTTTGAGTGAGTAACTTGAGTGATTGCGTTTTCTTTCTCTTCCTCCTAAGCCCCTTCACTATTTGCGCTTTAGATGTTGTAGGTCCCTTCAGGACGGTAGCGAGCCGGCCCGCGAGGTCCGGCTTTTTTGTGGCTCTTGTTATCCCTCAGACGGGCCTTCCGCCCAAAAGCTCGAGGCCCGTGGTGTATTTCATGCGCCCTAGACTTAGTACTTTTGCGCCACCTTTTTGGAAAACCATCCTCTTTCCCTAACCCCCTTTGTCTAGCCCGTAACCGAGGTAATATTAATAAGTAGCCATTTTCGCGTTCAGCAACCTTTTCCCTGAGACCCCCTCACCTTTACCTTCGCTAGCCTTGCCATTCCCGTAGAGTAAATCCCCCAAAAAACACGTACGTGTAAAAAACTACGCCAAGTACAGCAGTGCTGTGAATGCCTCTAACAAAAAGTATTGACATCATATTAATGAGGCCAAGTAGTTAAGTCACTGCATGTTTGCCAATCATATGACCTAGCACTCGCCCATTATTTCATTTGTGTTTTTAAAATTTTCTATAACGTTTTCGCTGCTCTTTTACATTACTACTGCTTCCGGTAGTTGATTATGATTTAATGGTCATTCAACAATTTATAAAACTTTAGGTGACTCCTTATCGAGTACTACTTGGCGGGTCCGTGCATTTCTTGATATAAATTTGCATTCATTATGCCAATCATCAAACTCAAACCTAGTGTCAACTTTCAATATACAGCATATTAACAATAACTCGTCAAAAATAATCACCGTAAAAGTTAAATAACAAACATATATTTTTAGGATATTATTAGTACGTTCAAAGTAAGTATTTTGGAATTTCTGGTACGGACCCGCCAAGTAGTACTCGATAAGGAATCACCTAAAGCTTCATAAATTGTTGAATGACCATTAAATCGTAATCAACTACCGGAGGAAGTAATAATGTAAAAGAGCAGCGGAAACGTTATAGGAAATTTTGAAAAGAAATAAAATGATAAGCCAGTGCGAGATCATACAATTGGAAAACATATAGTGACCTAAATACTTGGCCTCAATAATATGATTTCAATAGTTTTTGATGGAGGAATCCACAGCACTCCTGTACTTGGCGTAGTTTTTTACACGTAAGTGTTTTTTAGGGGATATCAGAAGTTTTTGTTGCTCAATGTAGTAAAGTCTATGGCCCGTACTCATACCTCTCTTTTAGCGTTAAGAGAGGTATGAGTACGGGCCTAAATCTTTAAGGATATAAAATAATGCATTGTGATGCCCCTAATGAAAAAAGTACATTGCGTCGTCGATAATGTTTAACGGCATATAAATTTAATTTGTAAGTCCATTTTTTTAGAAATGCATAAAGATATATACAAATTAAAGAATATGTAACACTAAATGCATATAGACATCTTTAATGGTGTCCAGCTTATTGAAGCCGTGTAGTGAACGTAAGAGAGGAGAATGTCCTGGATTATTTATATACCTTAGGCTGCGCGAATAATAGAGATGATACTATAGTTTGAGCGAAACGCCAAAGCGTCGCTCGTTCCACACTTTTCTGGACACCCTGAATATCCACGCCCGACACCTAGATACAGGAGACTACGGAGCGGTACACTTGGGCACTTTGGACTTCCACGCCCGACACCTAGATACAAGAAACTACGGAGCGGAATACCTGGACACCCTGGACTTCCACGCCCGACACCTAGATATAGGAAACTACGGAGAGGAACACCTGGACATCCTATATCTCTAAAAATTGTCACCTAAAATACGAGAAACTATATCGAAGCACAAACATGCGTACACCACATGAATGCTATTAAATACTTAATAATTCTATAATGTTGTGAAAGCAAGTATTATCTGGAAATTCGGTGTGAACGTTAGCTTCGCGTATGAAGTGTATTTGATTGTGTTGTGTATTCTTCAATTACCAACACCATCCAGAGTATAAATAGGTAAAGAAGGCAAAGCAGGGAGCGCCATCTGTCGTGTAAACAAGTAGATGGACGTGCGAAGGCGACGACGACGATGACGACGACGACGACGGACCTGAAATAAAATCATCTCGCTCGCCGTGTGAATACGTCCTGATCCCAAACACTAATCGTATTAAATTTGGTGGCAATCAATTCAGAACTCTTGATTCTTATAGTGAATGTATCAATAAATTTTTCTCACAAAGAGCCGTTTATAAAATATTTGAGTCAAAACACAGGTACAAGCGATGCTTCGAGTAAAGAGTCTCGGCGGGCCGTGCTCTGTATGGCAGGTTGCCTGTACTTGGCGCGAGACTCGACCGAGTCTCTTGATAATCGAGGACCTTTTGGGGTCACTCGTTGGTGCTACGCCGAACAAGTAGCTGGCGCCCATATATTGTTTGAGTCCAACTTCTTATCTGTAAGCCCTCCCTGCCCCTCGTGTCCCCCTTGCCAATAGCGTGCCCCTCTGTCCCCTGAGCCCCCTCTTCTCACCGAGTCCATTTAAATCCCTACAACACCGCGTGCTCCCGAGCGAGCACCCACGTGTATTGTTATTCTTTTGCGTGTCGAGTCTGGTATTGCGTGTAATCTTCTAAGCAACAGATTCCTTATTATTTTTCAGTCTATTTCCTTTTCTGTTATCTTCTGGTTTATCTCTTGCTTCGTTTCTACTCTTCTGTTTGTATCTGCAGTTTTAAATTATATTCTTTCGTATATTACCCCGTTTCTCCTTTTCTTTTCGCGTTCCCCCTTCTCGCTAATTTGCGTTAGTTGCTTTGGAGAGACCTTGGGTGGAAATCACCGCCCAGAAGATCACAGCATTCTGTAACAAAACTATGAAATATATTTAAAGTCTTGAAGGACTTAACCGCTTTAATCAATAAAGCACTCTAACTTGTAAAAGTATTTTTTAGGTCCAGAATACTTTTTAGAAAATTGCACTTGTCTCTTTCTATATTCATTTTTCCTCTGTGTCTTTTCATTTTTTGGCCAGTTTCAAACCTTCAAAACGTAACTTTTTTCGTTTTAAATCAAATTTTTTTTTAAGTTGGAAATCTGCTTCTTTTTGCTTATTCTCGTTTTCAGCTAATAACTTTTTTTCAGCCTTTTCTTCTTGTATAATCTTGAGGTGCTGTAGCCATTGCTTCTCCAATTTCATCTTCGTCTTTGCAATTCTCGAACCAGTTTCGTGAGCAGCTTTACGTTTTATTGTATAAGGAACATTTCCGGTTGCTTCTGGGGAAGCTGAAATCTTGCTTCGTATGTTATTTGTGTCCTTGCTTTCTTTAATTTTATTTTGTATTTTCATGTTGATGTTGTGAAGTATTAACGAAACCTGGTAGTGGCGAATTAAAAGAACTGCAAGCTGGATCATCGACACCTTTTTTGTCACCTAGATTTTCCGACAGATGCTCCTCGAATTCGTCTAAACATTTTGGATCGTTGCCACTGCTACGGTTATGATCTTTTTTTTTATTGTATGATTTTTTTATAAATCCAAACTTCCAACGTACTTGATTTTCAGTTACCTATAGTAAACAAAATGTAAATTGTAATAATAATAGGTAGTTATATAACTACTATGCTCTTTTAATAATGGTATAATTCTGACCCATTTTAAAATCAATGAAGAAGCATTTAGTTCATGGGCGATGGCTTGCCAAAATTTTTTATTTTTTTTTGTTCGGTCTGTCTCAAAATCTCTTGTCCCGTATGCAGATAAAAGTGCAAGAGTTGCCGAACGGGTCTATACAACTTTCTTCTCCAGATTTTCCTTAAGTTCATGTGGGGTAACAGTTTTTTGTTCAACACACTTTTCTGCAATTTGCTCTTGAACTTCTGTTATAGTCTGTAGTCGATTATGTTGCTGGTTTGATGTCGATGTTATTGGTAATAATTTTATTTTCCCGTCTACCTGAAAGGCCTTCAATCCGTCAAATGTAATGCGCTAAAAAAAAACATAACCATTTTATTTCAATTAAGAAAGAAATTGCAGAAATGTTCCGTTGAATATTGACACAAAAAAACAATTATAATGTAAAAGAATTATTTATATGTATGCAACAATATGTGCACAATGGACTCTAACCTGTAAGCGCACATAGTCGAGTTATGCACTAAAGAATTGCTGATTTTTACAGATAACTATTTAGTTAGTTCGTTTTATTCGTATAGTAATTAATTACCTATTTTGCACTTACTTTCATTTTTGGTAGATGCAGTTTGATCAAATGCAGTTTAAAGTTCGGTGAAACTGTGTTTATTGTGTCTATCAAGCGTCTTTGTTGTGCATTGTGATGTTTTGGTTCTCGCGCGCTTTTCATGGTGTGGACTAGTGTACTGTATGTGTGATGTTCAACATGTGTTCAACTCTCATAAACTCATCACTCTAGCAGAATCTTCCCGAGTGCATTTGTGTCACCGACACACGGCAACACAAATCAAATGGAAGCACTTTTGGCGACGCAAGTCGACTTTTGTCGATTTGTGCCAGTAAATGGAAAACACCCGGGAGGGACCCAGATGCGCACAGACCACTTGCCCACGGAACCAGATGCACACGGACCCAGTTGCCCACGGACCACTTGCGCACGGTCTGAAATCTTCGTCGACCCAGATGCCCACGGCCCACTTGCGCACAGACAGAAATCTCCGTCGACCCAAATGCCCACGGACCACTAGCGCACGGATTGAAATCTTTGTGGACCCAGATGCCCTCGAACCCATTTGCCCACGGCCCACTTGCGCACAGACTGAAATCTCCGTCGACCTAGATGCCCACGGACCACTTGCGTAGCATGGGCTATTAAACTAAATTAGGTTAGCTTAGGTTAGATTAGGGTGAAATGTTTAAACCTCGGAGACTGAGAAGTTAGTGGATAAGTATATCGTCGGCGAGCGAGCAAAGCGAGCGAGTCTTACTGAAAAGAGCATAACATGTTTGAAAAGGTCCCGTCAGATAACGATAATACAATACCCTTACCCTTATTACTGATGGAATATCGATCAGGAGGCAGAAATTCGTTTTTGCGTTCAATTGGGTTTTTGCAGAACTGGGCATCACCCGATTTCAATCTGTGCACAAGTGGTCCGTGGGCAACTGGGTTCGTGGGCAACTGGGTTCGTGGGCAAGTGGGCCGTGGGCAAACGGTTCGTGCGCATCTGGTTCCGCGGGCAAATGGTCTGTGCGCATCTGGACACCACTCAAAACACCTACTGGAATCCATACGCCTGTATTCGGCGTGACGAACTTAGCTCGATGGAGCGCCATCGCTACTGCCTCCCAATCGCCCGGTATGGTAGAGCTCTTTGTTTCCTGATTTGATACCGCGAAATTCAAGGCGCAATTTGTAATAACCCTTAATATTCGAAGCACGCAGCCAGAGTTATTGCCTTTACTTATACGTAAGATATAAGACCCCAGTCGTCTTATGACATTGGCATTCTAATACTTTGTATACCTTCTCTTTTTGTAATAAAGACCCTTTTCTTTGCAAGCAGCGATAAATAAAGGAAACACTTTTGAGGGTCTCCAGCAATAAGACTCGAGGATCGTACTGGCCCAGCGTTCGTGCTCGCGCGCTGGTTAGCATGAGCTAGCGGGGCCTGTTTTTTTATCAACCGCATCTGTCATTTGCGCTGGAATTTCTCAAGAAACTTTTCCACGCTTTCACCTTTTCCCTCCTAAAAAAAATTCCCCACGACAAGAAAACGACTTACGACGCAAAAAAGGAGCTTCTTCTTCAGGCAGTGTGGACTTAGCTTCGAAAGAGTGAACGAGTATATTTAGGGCACTTCTCCAGTTTGTTTTATCATCCAATCTGCATACAATCAGTCTCTTTCTTGTTCATACATTAGTGTAATATAAACTCTATTCTAATCCAGTATAAATTAATTCGCTTGTATATTAATTAAATTATTTGCGTATCATTAAAGAGTTACACTACGTAAAAGGGGAAATTCTCGTGTTTATATCATTTCAAATTTCCCAGTCCCATTGAGCTATTTCTATAGCCAATACAGCGGCGAATCCCTGACGAAACTCACGGTTCTGATCGACTAATCAGCGAGGTACTTCAAGGTAACCGGCTCCAGGACGTAACAAATTTTTGTGACAGCGATGGGATATGCTGCACTTTGGGGCCAGGAAAATTGTAGCTTATTGGAATCGTCGTTTCCCTTGTATTGTATAACAAAAAATAATAGTAATAATCTGCCGGAATCTGAAAAAATACATGGTATTATGAAAAGTATAAACTAATCGCGTTGTAAATAAGGAGGAAATAACTTCCTGCCGTGCAAAATATAATTGACTGAACTATAAAACTATAGTATTAAAAGGTATCCTCCAAAAAACACTTACGTGCAAATAACTACGCCAAGTACAGGAGTGCTGTGAATTCCTTCAACAAACAGTATTGCAATCATATTATGGAGGCCAAGTATTTAACACGTTCACGCCGGCGTGCATCACCGGTGGGTCACGCTTGAACATTTGTTTAGACGTCGCTCACCATCAAAAATATAGTTCGTTTAGTAACTGGAAAAAATTTTCGTATAGTTGAAAATTTAAATAATTGAAATTTAACGAATATTGATTGAAAAGAGGTAGTATTTATTTTATTTTATCTCAACATTATAAACATATATTATAAAACAAAAATTTAGTAATAAAAAGATATCAATTAAATATTATAAAGTAAACATATTTGTTTATGTATTTCGATGCAATTTTTTAAAGCATTTTATAGAGAGTGTTGGCTGGCCCTTACAACGATTACAATACGTGGTTACTTTTTTAGTTTTATTCGCGGCATACTCTCTACCTTTTTTTTATATAAACATTTATAACATTCTTTACATCTTTGTCTTGATTTTCTTGTTGGTCCTTCATACGAATGAAGAAAGTGTGAATCTCTTTTCGACGGTATTTGCTTTCCAATTTCCATTTCTTCACTTCGATAATTATTGACTAAAAGGTGATCAATAATATATTCTCTAAATTGTAAAGTGTTAATATGTTTATTACCCCAGTTTTTATGTTTGTACCACGCATTTACGATACAAGTTCCGCATATTAACTGTATGATAATTTTTTTGTATCATTTCACGGTTTTTCGTAAAGAACTATAATACGAAGTCATTTGGTCCGATAAGTCACCACCCTTTTTTGCATATTTATAAAAGAAAACAGTATCAGGCTTTAATTTATTATTTTTTCCTTGAATAATTGTACACATGTGATTCTCGCAAGTAGATAACATACGAACAGGTCTTTTATCTGTCCATTTCAAAAATTTAACTCCGTTACGATTTTCCAAACTCATAATGCCACCACGGCGTTGTTTTCCTTTTGCCTGTGGCGATAGAAATTTTCTGTTCATTTTGACAGTACCACAAATAAATGTGTTTTTCTCTAAAAGTTCTAGAGCCAAACGGACACTCGTGTAATAGCTATGTGTGCATAGTATGCGGCCCTCAGATAGTAATCCGCTCATCAACTTCATTACAACATCATGTGAACAACTTTTCGTAATTGCTGTTACATTTTTTCCGGCATAAATATCAATATTATAAGTGTAGCCTCCAGGAATATATAATTTTATGCCATACTTATGTCGCTTGCCTGGGATGTATTGACGAAAACCGAGACGTCCTCTCCATGGAATCATACTTTCGTCGACTACAATAACTTTGCCAAGTTGAATAGCACTTTTGAAGGTATCCACAACTTTTTCAACAATGTTTCGAATTTTGTGCAACCGATCTTCAGTTCTGGCTGTGGTATTGTCCGAGAAAAGTAAAAACCTAAGAATGGATAAAAAACGGTCACGTTTCACTGCATTTTTTATGCGTGCGTTCGCATACATGTCCCTGTTAGACCAATATAATCTAATTTCTGGTAGTCGGACTACACCCATAATGAGCAATATGCCGATAAAATTATTCATTTTATCTCTTGTAACAGACTGTCAGGCCTGTTGGTGCGTTCTACTTGTAGATGAAGAATTATTTATGCATTGTGCAGCATATTTATTTGTTTCTTCAACTATCTTTTCTAGTATGTCATCTGTGAAAAATAGTTTGTATAAGGCAACAGGGTCATCACAGTCAGTGTTTTCAAATAAAAATTCCTCTTCTTTCGAATATTCATTTATTACTGAAGTTCTTTCTCTTACTTCCTGCCATTCTTCATCGTGATCCTCGTTCTCTGATTTAGACTCAAGATCTTCTTCCTCCGTGGAACATTCATTCACTTCACTGTTTCCATTAACAAAATTCTGGTTTGAAGAGGAATAAAGTATCCTTGATCTTGATGTCTTTCTCCTGCTTAACTTTATAGATTCGTCAGCGGAATCACTTATTCCCATATCCATGTTATCTATTCTTTATATAGGCAAAAATTAAAAAAAATGCTAACCACCTTTCTGGTTATACTTACTGGCAGAAATCTGTGGTCAGGATGGAAAAAACGGCACGAGTTACACAACTTGCACAATAAACACTCACTGTACTACTGAGCAAACAGATACAACGCGTATACAGATCTGAACAAGCAAAAATCGTGCGCCGCCAGATGAAGCGCAGCATGAATTCGAGCGCCGCCTCAAAGCGAAGAACATGAAAATCGGCCCCGGCGTGAACGTGCTAAGTCACTACATGTTTGCCAATTACACGATCTAGCACTGGCCCAACATTTTATTTGTGTTTTCAAAATTTCCTATAACGTTTTCGCTGCTCTTTTACATTACTACTGCTTCCGGTAGTTGATTATGATTTAATGGACATTCAACAATTTATGAAACTTTAGGTGATTCCTTATCGAGTACAACTTGGCGGGTCCGTGAATTTCTTGATATAAATTTTCGTTCATTATGCCAGTCATCAAACTCAAACCCAGTGTCAACTTTCAATATACAGCATATTAACAATAACTCGTCAAAAATAACCACGGTAAAAGCTTAATAACAAACATATTGGTACTTCTCGGCCCTCCTGTATACGACATTCGCCCAGCTGTACATACACACAGCCACTTATACCCATGGCCAACCCACATATATTGTTATACTCCAGCCCATACATACATTATACACACTACATATGCATTATTTTAACCGACGGTACTATTATAGATGAGTATACAAGTCGACCAATCGTCTAATATAATGAACCCCTATGAGTTATACTTATAAGTTTACATTTTTTCTTTTGTTTATTGTACACGACCCCGCCAATTAGTACTCGATAAGGAATCACTTAAAGCTTCATACATTTTTGAATGACCATTAAATCATAATCAACTACCGGAGGCAGTAGTAATGTAAAAGAGCAGCGAAAATGTTATAGGAAATTTTGAAAACAAATAAAATAATAAGCCAGTGCGAGATCATATAATTGGAAAACATATAATGCCTTAAATACTTGGCCTCAATAATATGATTTCAATACTTTTTGTTGGAGGAATCCACAGCACTCCTGTACTTGGCGTAGTTGTTTGTACGTAAGTGTTTTTTGGGGGATATCACAAGTTTTCTTTGCTCAATGTACTGAAGTCTATATCTTTACAGATATAAAATGTCAATGCATTGTGATGCCTCTAATCAAAAATGTATACTGCATTGTCGAAAATGTTTAACAGCATATAAATTTAATTTGTAAGTCCATCTTTTTAGAAATGCATGAAGATATATACAAATTAAAGAAAATGTAATCTCAAATGTATATAGGCGTCTTTAATGGTGTTTAACTTATTGAAGCCGTGTGGTGAACGTAAGAGAGGAGAATGTGCTGGATTAGTTATTGTATATCTTAGGCTGCGCGAATAATAAAGAGGATACTATGGTTTGAGCGAAACGCCAGAGCGTCTCACGTTGCACACTTTTCTGGACACCCCGGATATCCACGCCCGACACCTAGATACAACAAACTACGCAACGGAACACCTGGACACCCTGGACTTCCACGCCCGACACCTAGATACAAAAAAAATACAGAGCGGAAAACGTGGTCACCTTGGACTTCCACGTCCGACACCTAGATACAAGAAATTATGAAGCAGAACACCTCGACACCCTGGACTTCAACGCCCGACACCTAGATACAAAAAAGTACAGAGCGGACACCTGGTCACCTTGGACTTCCACGTCCGACACCTAGATATAGGATACTACGGAGAGGAACACTTGGACATTCTATATCTCTAAAAACTGTCACCTAAAATACGTGAAACTATATCGAAGCACAAACATACGCAAACATACGTACACCCATGCACGCGCGCTGCACATGAATGCTATTAAAAACTTAATAATTCTATACTGTTGTGAAAGCACCCTTATACTATCTGGAAATTCGGTGTGAACGGTAGCTTCACGTATGAAGTGTATTTGATTGTGTTGTATATTCGTAAATTACCAACACCATCCAGAGTATAAATAGGTAAAGAAGGCAAAGCAGGCAGCGCCATCTGTCGTGTAAAAAAGTAGATGGACGTGCAAAGACGACGACGATGACGACGACGATGGACCTGAAATAAAATCATCTCGCTTGCCATGTGAATACGTCCTGATTTCATACACTAATCGTATTGAATTTTGTGGCAATCAATTCAGACCGCTTGTTTCCTATAGTGAATGTATCAATAAATGTTTCTCGCATACAGCCGTTCATAAAATATTTGAGTCGAAACACAGGTAAAAGGGATGCTTCAAGTAAAGAGTCTCGGCGGGCCGTGCCCTGTACGGCGGGTTGCCTGTACTTGGCGCGAGATTCGACCGATTCTCTTGATAAATCGAGTGCACCCTTACAAGAGCTGTCCATCTCTCACGAGATATCAAAATCAACGGCCTTCTTCTTTCGGACAGGTGCTTGAGACCACGTGGACTGAACCGCTTGAACGAACTGCATCAAAATTCTGCCACCAACAAGACACTTGATAGAAACACGACGCTAACTTGGGGCCGCGGGAAAACCCTTCCGCCAAACACAACGAGGATTGCCGCCAAAAGGTCACCGCCGAAGTATGCTCATCGAGAGACCCAGGGTTATCACGAGGACTACAACGCAGAAAACTACGAAACCTGGAAGGAATTCGGCCTTAAATAGAGATTCTTCTAGTAGTATACGTTTTCTTTCAGGAAGAACGCTGACAGTAGGCAGAAAACCGTAAGTCTTTGAACGTATTTGCATATACGCGATTAACGTGATTGTACATTGTCCTCCCACAGGCTTTTGAGTCTTGATATTCCCTGTAGGTGCCAGGCGAACTCCGGGACAATTATAGGGTTATGAGAGGTTCAAGACAGGTCGAATAATATTCAGTTCCCTCTCCACCATTCTAGGTAGTCTATTGCGTAAGGGGGCGGCTCTTATAGTGACCTCGCGAAGGGTCCAATATATTATACAAATGACCGCTTTACGGTATAGAGATAACTTCTAAGGAACAATTGACTGCTGTCAGACGGACCAAAGGCTCAGCCGCGCCGACGGAAGGAGAGTCATTTGCCAGAGTGAGCCAGACGGATAACATGCTGCTGCCCGTTGTAGAAATTAATCGGCCTTCGAGCAATACCGGCACTAACAGTGTAAGCGTCGACTTAGGTCTCAGTAATCGAGTCAACAATTTAAAAAATAATCCGACGGCTGGCTTAACGTCGGGGTACGAACCTCCTATCAGGAAGGAACTGAGCCCTGGATACAAGCTCACGGCCTCTATCATCCCCGAGTACGATGGGGAGAATATTCCAGTGTCGCAATTTATAGCACAATGTAGGGTCGCGGTATCGGTTATAGAACCGCACGAATTAAAATTTCTCATCCTTCTAATCCGAACTGAGGTGGTGAAGGATGGTGGTAGGCACGTATGGGACAACGGCAAGGACTTTCCAATGCTAGATGCAATTATAGAACAAATAGAAAGCCGCACGCAAACCAACGATTCCAGCTCGCTATTGCAACAACTCATGGAAATCATGCGTAGACCGGGGGAAACTATTGCGAAATACGGCTCGAGAACCTTTGCCCTGCTGTCCGAAATTCGTATATGCTTGAAACGAGAGCACCCGGGCGATGTCGGAAAATTCATCCCCTCCGGAATGAGACACACTGCCGCAAAACATTTTATTATAGGACTCGACAAAGACACGCTTGGATTTCTCACGGACAGGCACCCCACCGATTTAGACACGGCAATAAACCTCGCGATAAAGGCCGACATTGAAGCCCGCAGTTGGATAGGTACGCACTACCAGACAAATAAGGAACTCGCGAGCCTCTCTAAGCCCTCATGCACCGACTCTCTGAAAGCGATCCAGAGGCAACGGTTAGTATACGTGACATCAGATATTGAGGCCTCGGGACCGCCGTGCGGTAGTTCCTTGGATTCGTTGCAGTGCTACGGCTGCAAGCAATGCGGCCACTTGTGCTGCGACTGCCCAAGCCCCCGCACGAATAGAGGAACTAGGAACAGACCTGGATGCACCAGTTGCAATTATTGCCAATACAAATATCACGAGTCATTTAAATTATTATTTAAATTATTTTATTATCATTTAAAAGGGCGACACGAGAAGGAACGCGCTGAACGATCCGGAAAAAGGTCGCGTGGCAACAGCTATACCGGTTATTTAAACTCGCGACGGGACCATCCAGACAATACCCCGACGGCCCACGTATTCCAACGGAAACAAGAAGACCTTGCATCCTCCACCTCCACAACAACGGTCGAACCCAAATCCCACTAATATGCGTGCAAGATGTAATGCTGTATCGGCGAGAGGCGACATTGATGGTAGTGTTGTAAACCATAATATAGATTTGGTAACGTGCCTACGTCAGAAGCGATGGAATGATTGCTCGCGAGGCGGCACATTCCACCCGCCAAATGTTATGGAAACAAGGAGACGCATCACCGATACTATGGCGAAACATAGAAACAGTCCTATGATCATTGCGTCTCCAAAAAATTCTTTCCCAGAAGAACTCGATGAACATTTCATCATCCTCTCGCTGTATATTGAAATCTTCCACGGATGTGTACAGGATTTAGTGGAATACCTGGTAGAAATACAAAAAGAAGTCCTATACCCAGGAGTAATATCCTATCCAAAAATCATCGAGCTTCTAAAAGATTCACTAGCACATCTACCTCAGGGCCTAAACTACCCAATAGTCTTGGTACCCGAAAATGCAAGATACCTGAAGGAAATCACGGAACTGGAGGCCTATAGCGAGGGCAACTCCACCATTACATTAATCAAGATACCGCTGACAACATCCCAAGAATATCATGTAAATAGAATACACTCCCTGCCTGTTCACATGGAAAATGGCACATACGCTTACATTAAGGTGGATGAAAATTACGCAATAGTGTGACACGAGATGCAAACTTTCATCAGGATGACACGGACCGAACTAGAAAATTGTAAAAGAATCAAGGGTCAATATCTGTGTGAAGCAAGACACCCAGTATTCAAAATCAGACCATACGGTTCCTGTGAAATCCAACTATATACACATCCGTCGTCATATCCCACATCATGCGAAACAAGGCAAGTTAGGATTGAAAATACACTCCTAATCGAAATGGAGAACCCCAACTCTTGGCTATACGTAGCGGACAAACCAGAACAAATTATGGTAGTACGTAATGATGAAAATCCAAAAAGGGTAGTTATGCGAGGCTCTGGTATCATAGAAATAAAAAGGAAATGTAAACTAACAACCGAAGGTTTCACGTTAGAAACCGAAGGAAAATATAAATTAGATGCAACGCTAAATTACTTACCTCCTCTAAACCTTACATTAATTAGCGACAAAGACCTCGAAACAAATGTTCCACCTAGTAATAACTATATTCAACCCATACTAAGGAGTTTAATCAAAGACCCTAGCGAATTGAACGCTATAAGCCAAAAAATTTACAATGTAGAGAATGATCTCAAGAAGGATAACTTAGAAGCATTCATGGAAATAATATCGTCACCAATCTCTTATTCAATAGGGACCATTCCCCAAATCCTAATCACGCCACATCGTAAAATTAAGACACGATTGTAAACAACATTGTACACGGGAAATGAAAACAGAATGTATACATTGCAAATTCCATGGGTAACCTGCCCTGACATCAGCAAAAATTTATGTGAACAAGGTTACGAGACAGGAACCAGTACAACGATCTACCGAGCAACAATATGATTAAAATAAAAGTCCAAGAAAATGGATCGTTCCTTTTTCTATGGGGGTAGGCATGTTGTAAACCATAATATAGATTTGGTAACGTGCCTACGTCAGAAGCGATGGAATGATTGCTCGCGACGCGGCACATTCCACTCGCCAAATGTTATGGAAACAAGGAGACGCATCACCGATACTATGGCGAAACATAGAAACAATCCTTTGATCATTGCGT
>JARQTH010000624.1:50929-71753 GCA_030142595.1 Trachelus iudaicus
TTTCAAGAGCGTACAGGTCGAACATAAAATTATCCTATGGAAAGTGTCATCAGTGTGGACGATCCGGTCATAAAATGAAAGACTGTTACTACTATAAGAAGAATCAACAATACAAAGCAGAACGTAACAGAACGATCCATACAGTTCAAACTATGCAAACGGAGTTGAATGAAAAATCGGGTTTCGCTTTCATGACTGGAGAGTATCATGAAAATGAGAGTGATAAATTAATGTTTCTATTGGACTCAGGAGCATCTGATCAACATATTAATAAAGGCAACGTGTTCTCAAGTGAAACTGAGCTGCATCCGCCGATGAAAATTTCCGTGGCGAAAAATGGAGAGTTTATAACAGCAACAAAAAGAGGAAAAATCCAAGTGACAGGCAATCTGGGTATACAAGCTGTTCTCGAAGACGTCCTCTACTGTCCAGAGGTTCCATACAATTTGTTGTCTGTAAGAAGGATTCAGCAAGCACGGATGAGTATCACCTTTGATGGAAAAGGGGCACAGATAAGCAAGGATGGTAAAATGATAATGTATGGTAAGTCCCCTTAAATAATTTAGTAGCTGCTGAACTTGTAGTTGCAAAAACGGTAAATTCTCAAGTATATAATGTGAATAGAAATGATTATTATTTGTGGCATCAGCGATTAGATCATATTGGTAAAACTAAATTTCAAGAGCTGAAAAATAAACAAATGGTACAGGACATGAGACATCTCGAAAAAGTAATAACGAACGACGATTTATGTGAGGCTTGTATTAAGGGTAAACAAGCTCGATTACCATTCGAAAAAGCGAAGGATAAAAGTCATATAAAAAGGCCATTGTTTATTGTTCACTCAGACGTGTGCAGGAAAGTCTCTCCGCCTACCTTCAGTAATAAAAATTATTATGTACCATTTGTCGATGAGTTTACACATTATACTGTGACATATTTAATTAAACACAAGTCTGACGTTTATTCGGCTTTCAAAGACTATGTTGCAAAAAGTGAAGCTCATTTTAATTCAAGGGTCGTGCATTTGTATTGTGATAATGGTACAGAATATTTATCAAATGAAATGAAAGATTATTGCGTGCAGAAAGGAATCAGCTATCACTTGACTGTTCCACGCACTCCTCAATTAAATGGCGTCGCGGAACGCATGAACCGAACAATAATCGAAAGAGCACGTGCGATGATAAATTGTGCAGGTTTACAGAAAGATTTCTGGGGAGAAGCAGATCTAACTGCTACGTATTTAATTAATTTGACTGCGACAAAAGCTCTAAAAGTTAATAAAACCCCATTTTAATTATAGCACGGTAAAAAGCCTAAAGTAAAGTATTTGAAGATTTTCGGTTCAACAGTTTATATACATAATAAAACCAGGAAGCGAAAATTTGATGAAAAATCCTGGAAAGGTATTCTAGTTGGTTTTGAACCAAACGGGTATAAAGTTTGGGATGTTGAGCATGAGAAATTTTTTACTGTAAGAGATGTGATAGTAGATGAGGTAAATTACTTAAAATCTCGGCCAGTGATGAAAGAAGTGAGTCGAAAGGAAACCTCCAGAAACTGATGTTTCTGACGTAGTGTCAAAATCAGTAGAACTGCAAAGTAAGTCTGATAATGATAAATAAGATGCATTGAAGGAAAGAAAATCTGAAATTGATAAATCAGATAGGTTGGTGATAAGTAAATCTGATGAGAATGATAAACCAGATGCATTAGGGCTGATTGATACAAAAGTAATAGGAAATCCTGAGACAAGTAAATCTGTAATTGAAACAGATAGATGCGAGGAGGCGACACATGACAATAGCCGGAAGAAAATGAGTGATAAAATAGAGAGTAGAAGAAGTGAAAGAATTAAACAACATCCTCCTATTTCATATGATGAAAATGATTGTGAGTCACCCATTCATTACCTCTTGTGCGTTCAATCAGTTGTTTATAAAATACCAACTTCATTCGAAGAAATAAAAACGCGTGATGACAGAGTTAAATGGGAGAGAGCAATTCTAGATGAAATAAATTCATTAATCACGAATAAAACTTGGACATTAGTAACAAAGCCAAGTAACAAGAATATTTTAGACTGTAAATGGGTATTCGCGATTAAGAACGATGAATTTGGAAATCCACAAAAATGCATAGCTCGTTTAGTTGCTCACGGATTCAGTCAAGAGTATTTGGTAGATTATAATGAATCATTTGCACTAGTTAGAAGAATTTCAAGTTTTAGGTTCATTGTTGCTTTTTCAAATCAGAATGATTTGTTAATTCATCATATGGATGTGAAGGCTGCATTTTTAAACGGAATATTAAAAGAAGACATTTATATGAAAGTTCCTGATGGTGTCAAAAGTAATAACAATCAAGTTTGCAGATTAAAAAAAGCTCTGTATGGTTTGAAACAGGCGGCTAGATGTTGGTTTGAATTGTTTGAAAAAGCTCTTATAGAAAAAGGGTTTAGAAACTTCTCAGGCGATCGTTGCATTTACATTCTTGACAGAGGAAATGTTTTGCAGAATATATATGTGGTATTGTATGTGGACGATCTTGTGATTGCAACTGCTAACATTGAGACAATGAAAAGTTTTAAAAATGATTTGAAGAATAAATTTCGTATGACAGATTTAAATGAGATCAAATTGTTCTTGGGAATTAAAGTTGAGAGTAGCAATGGAAAATTAACGTTGAATCAAAATGCATACATAAAGACAGTAATTGATCAATTCAATATGAGGAACTGCAAATCTGTCAGTACACCCCTTCAAATGAAATTAGATTATGATGCATTGAATTCAGATGAAAAATATGATGCACCCTGTAGAAGTTTGATCGGATGTCTGATGTATATTATGATATGTACTAGACCTGATTTAAGTACACCAGTAAATATTTTGAGTCGATACGCAAATAAAAATAACAAAGAACTTTCGGAAAATCTGAAAAGAGTTCCTAGATATCTCGAAGGATCAGCTGATATTAAATTGACTTATGTTAAAAATAAAAATTATACACATCTTTTGTGCGGGTATGTTGATTCTGATTGGGGCGGTATTGATGGAACTGATCGTAAAAGTACAACAGGTTATTTGTTTAAATTGTATGAAAAATGTACGATCTGCTGGAATACAAAGAGACAATCGTCAGTAGCAGGTTCATCCGCTGAAGCTGAATACATGGCTCTATATGAAGCTGTGAAAGAGGCACTTTGGTTAAAGTCACTAGCCATCAGTATTAGTATAGATGTTTCAGATCCTATTGTAATTTATGAAGACAATACTGGTTGTATTTATATTGCAAATAATCCAAGCTGTCACAAACGATCGAAGCATAATGATATAAAGTATCATGCCTCAATAGAACAAGTAGAGAAAAATGTAATAAAATTAAAATTCATTCCCACAGGTAGCCAAATAGCAGATGCACTGACTAAGCCATTGTCAGCAGTGAAATTCCTGGAGTTCAGAGTAGGAATGGGCCTGGAATAACTACACTGTTGATTTGTTTGTAATGATATAATAATAAGTCATTGAAATGGTCTGATTGGTTTCTTCTGGGTTTCCCCAATGCTAAGCAGCGAATGTTACACCATATGTATAGCCCCAGTAAATTAAAGGAAGCACAAGGAAGATCTGTCTTTAGTTACTGATTAAGATAAAATGTAAATATAATACATAGTTAATAGCATAGCTAAGGAGAACAAAGTCGATTAGTTTTTGAGGAGGCGTGTTGGATTATTTAGTCTCTAATACCAAGAACTGTTTCAAGGATCATTGGTAGTTCAAAAACAAATCGACGCTGAATGATTTCATAGGAATAAACAAAGGGACAAAGGTCTATTGGTCTTTGTACCAGAGTTTTAGTTCCTCTTAGGAAGCATAGTAGTACAGATGCTTTCCTTGGTGTGCCTTTAATAAAGTGATAATATATAGAATAGTAGATTCCACGTTCTATTTAGTTCACCCGTTTCCCAATAGATCCGGCGGGAAAAAATAAAAATAGTGGCGTCAACAAAATTCAAAATTTTTTATTAGTTTATTATTTATTACGGGTTAAAGTTAGCCAGTCATAAGCGCGTGAGAACTGGTAACTACTCCTCAGTCTCCTCCCACTGGGGACAGCCGATCATTTATTTCCCTACAAAAACAGTGGATTATAGTATATGTTTACTGTACTGTACTGTACTACACATTGTCCCAACAATATTGTTGATATAACCTGACAGTTATTTAAGGACAGTATGACAACCTTCCTGATACATTCGTTCGAACAAATTATCATTAAAAATGACTATATTATCACACTAACTGAAATTTTCAACCATACATCAAAGCTGTGTTTATTACCGTATTGTAGGACAATAAATATACACTTCTCAAAAAAGGCGAGCTCACCATATTATATGCCAATAATTAAAAAATTTTTGTAAGAGGTATTGCCACACACTTTTCTACGTATATGGCTTTTGAAGATTCACAGTGCCATGTAATGGTAGTTCTGACTCAATATTCGCATCCATAACTTGAAGAATTTGAGAAATATCTAAATCTATATAGGATAAAGTGTCTATGTCAGATCAGTCCCTAATTCGGATTAAAGAATTTCAAATGGTTCTCAAGCTGATTGTCTCATTTGTAAATGTACTTTAACCTCTATCTCCTCCATGTCCTGCCGAAACGTTGAAAATAAATTAAAAAACTCGTTTATAACATGATTTTTCGAAAATATTGACCTCACCCATTTGCACGTAATTTATCAACATGTAATTAAAATTTATTAACTGAATTCAATTGCTAGTAATAAAAAAATTGGCTATTGATAGCTAAACTTAGGAATAATTGAATCATTTCCTTGGGGTCGTAAATTACCTCAGTATCCTTTTTTTGCATACCACTAAAGTGCCGACACAGATTATAATCTCCATGTCTAGCAAGCGTATATGTCATTACTAAATTGAATGACATGATCAATGCGTAGTACGAACTTCATTAAAACTATGATAATAAATTATACAGAGTGTCCTATTCGAAACAGGACGGTTGAATATTTGTTTAAGGAAGAGCGAGAAAGCAAAATGTGTCAACCGAAGGTTGTAGAGTACGAAGGGGGAAAGTCAGTGCAAATAGAATTTATGCTCCTACTATTTATGCTTCTATGTTGCAAGCATAAAGCCAGTTTTTTTAAATAGCAACAATATTTTTGAACCCCCACAATTTGTGCGTCTCTTCGAGACGAATTCAGCCATACCCTATTTCAAACGAATGCACGAACACGAAAGACAGATTACTGTGCAAACAATAAATAAGAAAGAATACATCACCACAATCAGATTCTTATTTCAAATCGGTTGTCATCATCATTAAATCTAAATAAGTTAGCGGAGTTCCTCTTCCGACGTATTTTACAATACCAATTTGTAGGGTTTTTGTAATCTGTGGGTTGGCAGCACTTTAGAGTCGAGACTCGGTTTCATGTTCAATGTAGTTTATATCTAAATTCAGTTCGTTCTGCTTTTACACACTTTTTATATACATACGCAATTTGTGACTCATTAAGCTCTAATATATATGATCATTGTTAATTCTCTAACAAATAACCCACACAATTAGAAATGTATTGTTTATGGGGTAATCACTACATATTGAACCCAATAACCTGTTTATTCAAAATCATTTTCAATCGGAATACAAATACCTTTGGTTGCCCGGATTGAATCCGATTGTAATTAAATTGGATATCTGTCGATTTCTATTGAATTTAACTAGACGTTTTAAGCCAAACAATAACACACTAAAGTGTCTATTAAAAACACTATTTATCGATAATATAAACACTTCATAAAGTACTGTAAATTTAGACTATACTCACAATTAAACTTGTATGTATGTAATACTTACCTAACAAGACAATAAATTGAAATATGATTTGAGCACAAAGTTAAAATTTACTAGTACTGCCACCTGCAGTGATTACGTTTAACCGTTGTATATATATTACAATTTTACCATTTTTCATAGAGTCGAGTGGTTAAAATTTCCGATAATTTGAAGTTTTGCACACAAGATTTCTCGTCGGAAGTGGATCAATATATTCGGTCGTCAAGGATGAAATTTGTAGAAAAAAAGCAAAATTGGTTTGCTAACTCATCATTATCACCAGAACAACAGCCAAGTGAGCCACGAAGCTCTCATTAAATAATATACTATACCAACTATACCACGAATTAAATAATATACTATGCATCTTTTCACAGTATAATTAGCTATGGCAATATTGCATGGGGAGGTACTAATAAAACTTGCCTTAATCTATTACAAAATACACAGAATAGAATATTAAAGATCATAAACAAAAACAGATTTCCTCAAAATAATCCACTAAATTTAAAACAAATTTTTGCTTATGAATGCGTTTTACAATAGTATAATGAACTAAAAAGTATACATATACTTGTCAACAGTCAGTAGAACTAGAAATAAGTTTATAAAACCACCTAAGTGCTCTAAAGCGATTAGTGATAAAAATAATTATATAAGGGCGTTTGAGATATATAAAAGTTTACCAAAATATGATCCAAATCTCAAAATTTTAGACATTAACAAAAATGGTAACAAAATAAAAATGAAAAAATAGATAAGTACATGTATATTCTGACATAATCGGTTTATAGTGTAAATATCTTCGATATCATTGAGATGATTTATATACTTTGCTATGCAGACATACCGTTGTAACAAATAAGATTTTCATTTTTTAGTTTTAAGTTCATTTTATAATTACTAAAACCAGACCTATGTACAGGTAGCTTCGCCTACCTCTGTAGGATATTTTGCTACCTCAGACATATTATGTACGTCTTGAGGTTAGGATTAATATGTATTACTATTGTATTAATCTGGCAATATAAATAAATAAATAAATAAAAACTAAAAATTTCATCCTTGACGATCCAATACTTACTAGCGTTCTCATGTTATTTCTGTTAGAAATGAATGCCTAATTTAGGTAGCTCAAATATTATGTTATCGATATTCGCTATTTTTTTGTTTTTCTTTTTTTTCCCACGAATTTCAGTCTTTGAAAACCATTGTTCAATAAAGGCGTACTGATAATTTTCTCTCTAGCTCTTTATTTAAATTATCAATCAATAGGTTATGGGCCCAGGAAACTAGTGCAACAGAAAAATATTATATACTTACGTACTGAATTCAGTTCATTAAGTCGATTTTTATTGTGCTTCGGGAGATGAGTGAAAATTCAACGTAAATAAAACAGCAAGACGTCCTTATACGAATAAAATTACAACAACATCAACAGATGAATTTAAAATCTCAAAATTATCATCAGATAATTACCATGCATGGTGGTTCTTTACAAGAGCAGTTCTCGTACAAAAAAGGATGCTGGGAATCAATTGATCCTGGATTTGACGAACCCCTTAATGCCGAGCAAAAGAAGCTGAACAATGGTGCATTAACCTTTCTTTTCCTCGTAATAGAAGATAACTACATGGATGATATTGAATCCTGGGAAACTGCAAAAGAAGCATGAGAATCTTTAAAAGAAATTCATACAAAATACGGCTTGCTTCATACTCTACAATTGATGCGCGATTTGTTCAACATCAAAATGAAAGCCGATGAAGATATGACAAGTTATCTCGGACGGGTCATTTGCATCGAAAATGAACGAGTGGAAACCATGGATTCGCCGATAAAGAAGTAGCATTGATAATGCTAATGGGTCTCCCAGAAAAAGACGAAGCATTGATTTTAAATCTCGAGCAAGACGAAGACGAAATTACGACGAAGAAAGTCAAATCGAAGCTATTGATTGAGGAGAAAAGAATAAATCAACGAGAAGAAAATGAAGACAACTGTGAAGAAACTGATTCGAAAGCTTTGTTTACAAAGAATAAACGCTTATTCGATTACTACAGACGCCGAAATAACGAGAGTAATTCGAATAACATCGAGAAAGGAGGGTATCGAAGAGTGAAATGTTTCTGCTGTAATGAATTTGGTCACATTGCACGAAACTGTCGAGAAGGACATGACTACATGAGAAAAGACCAGATGGCAAAGAAAACGTTAAAGTAAGTCAGCGCCACAAAGCGAAGATAGTTCAGAGGGCGCTATGTATTAAAACAAACAGAATGGAAGACTCAACAACATGGTACTTGGATAGTGGAGCGACAGAGATAAACTAAAATAACTTCAAAACCGAAACATCAAGCCTCACGGTAGCTAATAAAACAGCTACACACGTAGATGGTATAGATGAAGGGAATCTCGAATTCCATGACGAGAAGAGTGAATTAAACGCCACCTTAAACAATGTTTTGTATGTACCAAAATGAGACGGGAATCTTCTATCTGTAGGTTGAACCGAAGAAAAGGGTCTTAAAGTACTTTTTGTCAATGGTAAGGTCGAAATAATCGAGAAGAATGGTAATGTTTTATTTTCAGCAGAACGCGTAGAAAGATTGTATCCTGTTCGAGAACGGGGTCCAACTGCAAATCAGGTTCAACTTTTCAACGAATCATTCTGACACAGAAGACTTTTTGCATCAAGATGCAGTGAGAAGAATTCATCGGGACACAACAGAGATAAATAACGAGAATCAAGATTTTCAAGACAGTTGCTCTACATGCAAAATGTAAAAAATTAAACGAAGGAGTTTTCCAAAAGGCCAAACAAAAAGAGCAAAGAAAACGTTGGAGTTAATCCATTTAAACGTGGTAGGAGAGATAAATCCAATATCGGAAGTAGGTTCAAACTATTTCGTTACATTCATCGATGATCACTCTCGATATACACTGGTATATCCTATGAAATCGAAAAATGAAGTTCTCAGCAGATTTGCCAAATACAGACGAATCGCTGAAAATATTCACAAATCGAAGATACAGACTTTGAGGACCAATAACGGAGGCGAATATAGAAGCAAAGAATTCGACGAATATCTGAAGAGACATGGAATCAGACGTCAGTTAACCGTGCTGGGAACTCTACAGCAGAACGGAGTTGCCGAAAGAATAAATCAGACGTTATTGGATACAACGAGATGCATGTTGATCAAATCGGGAGTTCCAAAATCTCTTTAGGCCGAAGCTTTGAATATATCATATAAGGAACAAATGCCGTTCACGTGCTATCGAAAATGGAATACCTGAGACATTGTGGAGCGGACACGAGATCAGCACGAAACGCTCAAGAGTTTTCGGCTGTAAAGTGTGGAGTACCCTAAACTTGATACAAGCACGAGGTAAATAGGATCCCAAAAGATAAGAATACGTCTTCATAGGTCATCCAGAGGGTGTGAAAGGTTACAAATGTTGGAATAAGAAGAATAACGTATTCACTCTCAGTCGAGATGCTACATTCGAGGAGGAGTCTTTTTCCATGTAAAAGAATCGCTAAGCGAGAAATAGATGAAAAGATGGTTCGGAATACTACAAATAACGAAGTCATTTTCCACGTAGCGACCGAACATCAATATAATGCACAAGAAGAAGATAACGAAGTAGAAAATGAAGATCGCGACGTACTTACTGGTTGAAAATGAAAACGATCATGGAAATAATATTGCGAGAGAAGAGTACGAAGATATTATTCAGGATATTTCACAAATACAGCTGAGTAACGAGCTTCCAAACGGAAACGAAATGATTGACGAACATTTGATAACATTCGGTGATGAGCCTATACCGTCACAAATTTTGGAACCGGCCATGGTATCACAAAGTAATTTTACGACCGCTACGAAGATCGGAGAGATTGTTAACAAAGAATCAAGCATGGATTAAATCTTATACATATAGTGCAATCAAGGAACAAAATACTACAGAAGATCCAGTAACGATAGAAGAAGGTTTATCGAGTTGTCACGCAGAACAGTGGAAAACAGTAATGAGTGAAGAATTTGAAAACTTGAAGAGCGATGACACATGGACAGTAGTACCCCGATCGAGCAACAGACGAATTGTCAAACGTAAATGGATTTTCACACGGAAATTCGACAAGTACGGGAATTTAGAAAGATTTAAAGCGAGATTAGTAGCACGTGGTTTCACTCGGGTGGAAGGCATTGATTATAAAGAAACTTTTTCACCGGTGATTGAAACGAAATCGATCAGAACATTATTCGCTTTAGCCGTAGAGAGAAAATGGAGAATATACCAATTGAACGTTACTGCGGCTTACCTCGACGGTGTACTCGGAGGGAACGGTTCATATGGAACAACCGAAAACATGCCAAAATCATGAAGATGATAAACGTGTATGTTTATTGAAGAAAAGCTTGTACGGCTTACATCAATTAGGAAGAGAGTGGAGCACACGTTTGAACGAATTATTAACGAACTGTGGATCAACACGATCAAGAGCGGACCCGTGCGTATATTTCAACGAAACACAAAAACTCCTCATTGGAGTTTACGTCGATGACTTCATCATTCTGCTGAAATGTTTAGCAACTATCGAGAAGTTTAAGCTGGAAATCAAGAAAGTCTTCAACGTAAAAGACTTAGAGGAAATAAGTTATACTTTATCCATGAGTATCGAAAGAAAGGATGATGGTTCACTCAGGTTGAATCAATCGAGATACGCAAACGAGCTACTAAGGATCGACGCAAAGGGTGTATCTACTCCTCTGCCTGAAATGAAGTTCAGCCGCGCATCGGAAGCAGAAATAATGAGTGAAAAATTTGGGGTAATGTAGAAAAGATGCGAACAACGAGTCTTTACTTTTTGTGACGCGGATTGGGCAGGCGATAAAACTGATAGACGATCAATCAACGGATACGTAATCAAGCTAGGAAATGCAGCAATTTCATAAAGCAGCGAAAAGCAGCAGACGACAGCCCTATCAACCATTGAAGCAGAATATATAACCATGTGGCAAATGTATTTCAGTACCGCAAACTATAATGGTTGATAATCAAGGCGCTATGGCATTGGCAAAACATCACACAACATCAGAACGAAATAAGCATATTGACTTGTGACATTTTTTCCTTGCGAAAAAAATAGAGGAAAAACAATTGTTATTTTAATATATTCCAAGCAGTGAAAATTATGCTGATATGTTTACGAAAATTTTGAACAGTCATAAGTATGAAATTCATCGAAAAGATTTTGGATTAAAAGCTATCGATCAATCAACAGAGATACATTGAACGATTAGTCAAGGAGGAGTGTTAGAAATGAATGCCTAATCGAGGTAGCTCAAATATCATGTTATCAATATTCGCTATGTTTTTTTTTCTACGATTTTCAGTCTTTCAAAACCATCGTTCAATAAAGACTTACTGATAATTTTCTCCCTACTTCTGTATTCAAATATTCAAATAACAATTGCAGCAATAATATTTTTTTGCGTACAGTACTATATTAAATATTTTCGAATACACAACATGAAATACTAACGTATTAGAATAAATAAAGAGTAGAATGATTATTGAAAGTGAGACATTCTATCTGATACGGAATATGAATGTGAAAACAAAGTGTTCAAAAGGCACTGAAAGATTAAAAAATAATTTTCACACAAATCGACACCGATTGGCGCTTGAGTGACCACATAGAAGCGGGTATAGTAGAACAGTACCAATGATATTACTAGAATTCATACGTGTAGCTGGTATAAGCTACAGCACAGATTCTCAGACAGCAGTAACTACCGAGATAGACTTCACTTCTCACAGTTGATAATGCCCGGGTGGACAGTCGCCACCATTCTACCTTTTCGGGTCATAGTTACGCAACTGGACCTCATCCAATCGAGATTTAATATACATATACTACAAGGCCAAAATACTTTTGTCATCTGTGTCGTTTGATTCTGAGGACAAGCGATGAACAGCGAGTATGAACGACGGCCACTGGAGATTTCAGAAAAATGTCAAGTGCGCGCAGCAAGGAAGATAGGAGTGGTGGAGTAACTAAGAAGTAATAAGAGTAGGGATAGGAATGACGCGCAAGTCACCATCATCCTTCATAATCTCCTGATAACTCAATACCAATAAGCAGCGACTCTGCGCACGTCGATCGCCAAGGAATTTGCTTGAGCTAACATTTGTCATTGATTCCTGTGCTCTTGGCAGTCTGGGACGCAGGCGTCTTCGAGTAGATTATGCTACTCAATAGAGCAGGACCTAGTCAGTCCGGCGCAGCGACATACATTCGCGAGCATTGATTCCGAGACATCGAATCAATGCAGGAGAACTGCGTTTGCGAACAACTCGACAAATTCTTAGTTTACATGTTTTCATTTTTGTGTTTCAAATTTATCATGAACATTTAATCACGTACGAATTTATATTTACTAACTTTATGATAGCAATAACGTTTAAAAGTATCTAGTAACATTTCCTGGGGCACAGGGAAGTTTACAAATAAATACCAAAATATGTAAAATTGAATGTGCGATAAATGTCCATAGCAATTTCAGAGGGACAAGAAGTTCTGAAATGTTTAACCGGTGCCTGCAAACGTGCGAGCTCCTCGTTCGGTTGATTCCCTGGGATTCAGAGGTGCAGCCTTCTACCTGGCTCAACGCCCACACTTCTCATCTAAATGCGAACCTCCTACTTTCCATATTTTCTAAATTATAAAAGTCATTTACTTACGCATTCCCTTTTTCATTCATTGCTTTACGTAAATTAATCTTTTGTTGTTTTCATCATTCAATCTGAGAAAAAGTACATACTTAAATCTCGATCTACTTTAATTATTCTCTTTCATAATGTAATGAATAACGGAAATATTTTAAATTAAAAGAAATATATGCAAAAGGTATTACGACCACTCGCATTTTTAAGACTGCACTCAGCATTTTCTTATTGGCAGAATCTCTTCGCTATTTTGTTTGGAGCATTGGTCGATCGTGCATACGAAAGATTCGGGTGATTTCTGCGCCTTCCAGATATCAGGCGAGTAGACTCGCGCACGATTATCCATTCAGTTATCCTACGGATGCATGGATACAATAAGTATAGAGCGAAATCTAGCGTATACATTTACGTAGATAAAGATACTCATGCACAAATGCGTAATTTAACACAGACATGTACTCTACCGTAAATCGGATGATTAATATATAACAGGTAAGAGGTAAATGCGCGATGAGATTGCGTTATAAAAGATTTCCTTTTCAGGTGAATTCAGTGAGCGTGGGCCAGCAGGATAACATCGCTTGGAGAGGGTTAGTGATGGTCTCTAGGTGTAAGGTCATAGTTTACACTTATGAGGTAACTCAAGACACCATGGTCGAAGTAATCGCCTTATTAAATAACAAGTTGACAACAGACCTGATAAGTTTCCACGTAAAGTGGCTCTCACTCTCGCTCAAATAATCTCGACATTTGGTAAGCTTTTTTTCATATTCTTTTTTTGCACATACTTCATTTAATGCGAAATAATTACGGTTGATATAAGCATTTACAACAGAGAACACTCAAATATCGGCTTTGGTCTCCCAAATAATAATGAGCTATTTTAATCGATATACTCGATATATTTAATAATTTTCGGGATAACAACATCGGATGTGTGACGAGGTGCGAATATGCAATAGTGTGTTCAAAGAGTCGATACGCAGTAACATAATCATTTTTACTTTCTTCGAAAAACAAATTTAAGTATTTGAATATAGTTTGTAGTTTGTAGCATAAAAATGTATAATTGTATATAATTTTTACATAGTCAGTAAATCTTGCAGCAACAATATTTTTTTTTATATACAATCATGATTATTTCTTTCCTTTGACACAAATAAATAATTGCTCGCATTCAGGAGCATCGCTGAATCACGGAGTCGGTATAATTTGTGAAGTTGTAAAGCAGTGGCATCAGCACTGAGCGTGGACGAGGACAGCAAGCCTTTCGACGCTCCATGCTCTGATGATAGTGGAGAGGAGTTTGTGCTATTTGAGGATGAAACCGGCGATAATGAGTCTGCTGATGAAGAGAACACTCGGGAAAAAAAAAACGTTCGGATTTTAATACTTTCTTGATGTGTAAACATCTTTAGCGGCGGTTTGGCCTAAATTGGAGCAAATGAAACGGAAGTGTGTAAGGGGAAGTGCCCTATCTATCTATGCACAGTACCCTAGTGCGCAGCTACTTAAGCGCTCGCGGTACGGCATAAAATTAGAATGCGATTAGGCGTCGGTACAATAGATCGCCAGAGAAATTAGTGACTCCCATAGTAGATTTGTGACGTGTACAAAGTCTAGCCACGCTTCAGCCCCTGCTTCCCCTAGCGGACTGAAAATCAGCTGTTAGTTTTAGCGTCGTTAAACGTATTGAGAACGTGTGAATAATTATATAATATTGTTCGATATATACCGAGTGATTCACCTAAAGTTTGCACCTCAAAATCTTTATGGTTTCTATAGAAACGTAAAATATGGTAAGGACAAAGTTGAATGGTACAATGGGGCTGATATGATGCAAAAAAAAATTTGTTTTCTTTGTCTGTGACCTTGAATGACCTTGGAATAATTATAATCGCTGAATTCCTAATGAAAGGGAATATCACTGTAGGTATTTCAAAAAGGGTAGTTCCATTTAAAAAAGCCAAGGTGACCTTGATATCTCTAAAAAATGACATGAAAACAAAATTTCTTTTTGGCATCATGTCAGCCCCATTGTACCATTCAACTTTGTCCTTACCATATTATACGTATCTATAGAAACAATGAAGATATTTGAGATGCAAACGTTAGGTGACTCACCCGGTATAGTGAGTCTATAAATGTGTAAATTCCTTCTTATTTTCACTTACCCTCCACTATTGTTGCATCATTCGCCGTTAGTAACAGTTTTGGGGAACAAATCGACGCATTCATTAAAAGTATAATTACCTGGAATTTGCGACTTCAGTAAGAAGCTTGTGAAAATGCACGCTATCGTATCGGTCGTCCCGGAGAAAACTAGTAATTTAACATATTATTCATACGTTTTACAGTTATATGTTTAGGCATTCAACACGTGTAATGCTGAGAAACGGTGATTAAGTTTTTTTTCACATACTAATAAATCATGTTCTAAACTAAATGTACTAATTATTTCATTATCGTATACTAATATATGTCAACACTAATTATTACAATATTCATGATCATAGAACTTATTTTTTATTTTTTTCAATTTTAATTTTTAACCTACTATTTCGTAGTCAATGTATTATTGCAACACTAATTGGTTATCAATAATCGATTATCTTATATATCGCCCATAATTATTTCTAAATTACAAAAGTAACCAAATTATTTGATGATGGATGTTAATACAGGGTCATTTCTATGCTTTTGAAAGCTTTACGATTGTCGCACGATGTGTTTTTAAAAGAAAGAACGATACAATATGATCTTGTACAAATATATTTTGAGGTTGGAAAGTTAGACTATATTTATTAACAGAATATGAAAAAACATAATGTTGGTATCGGATAGAAAAGTCAGATTTGAAGAAGAAGATTCGAAGTTGAAGAAATAGAAAATGTAACACCTGTTAGAGTTGGAAAAATCTCGAAAGGATTCACAATGCGCAGATATACACTTCAGTCAGGTGACTCAGGTGCGCCAACAGGTGTTCGCTACCAGGGTAGCAGAGAATAATACAGGGTAACAAATACTTTTGCATTGACCATTTAATAGTGAATTAGATTAGCTTAGTACATGGATATTAGAAATTTTGAAAAGATACAATAAACTTCCCGAATATAAGAAAAAACATATATAGGCATAATTTCTCGAAGAATAATTATATAATAATTTGGATAAAAACAAATTTTAATAGCCATTATAAGAACTTTTTCAATTGCTATTGTAATTGAAACTTTTACTTTTATTTATATTTCGTGAATTTTTCTAAAATTATTGTCATTGCTGCTAAAATGTGTTATTATCGAAATATTAACGGTTAGTCTAGCAATTGTAGCTATACACTTTTATCTGCGTATAAATACATAGAGATCACAGCTCAAGAAACTGTGTCTCATACGCTACAGCTATATTTGGCCTAGCAGTTAAATGTAGTTTTGGATAGATCCAAAACAAGGAAGCTTCTAGCAAACCACATGTGATTCTGCATACAATTTTTGTTAAAAAATATGGTTGTGCAATAAAATATATTTTATTTTTCTATTTTAGCATATTTCTGTTATTTTATGTTAATTTTCATGTAATTTGTTAAGGCTTGCGTTGTTGGCGAACTGTGAAAAAAAACAGATTGAACTCGTAGACTGGTTATAGTCGTAGATATGTGTTTGGATTCACATACGTTCCATAGTTACTCATATTGATCTATCCAAGAAGCACTGGTTTGTAACCAGTTAGAAATTCAACCTGACAGAGATCTCTCGCGTAACCTGATTCCCTGGTCGGACATAGCATGTTGCTCAGCCAAAGCGAAAATATCCCTTTTTAAAATGAATTAAATAACTTTGTAAACGCATATAAGTAACATATATTTTAAACATCACTATATCGACTGAGTCTCTGGATTCGATATCGACACCTCCTTCGCGTTCTGCTTCCCTATCCAATGGGACGGCTGACCAGCCGATGGATCATTCGTTTCAAAAACTATTCCTACACTGAGAAAAATGAACGGCTCTGCCAAGAAAACAAAGTATTGTTACATCCATATTTCTTATTATAGCAATGAATATAGTTGCATAAGCAACGCGTATTCCTATAACAGCAACATCGTTTTGTTGGCCATGTATTCGTTACTGTAACCACGCGAGGAATTACTCAGAACGATATGCTTTTGTTACTGGAGGTATTCCGTTGTAATACTGATGTGCCGACAAACTCGAATATAGCTCTAATAGCCAGATATTTTGTTGGCATAGCCGTTCATTTTTCTCAGTGTAGTGATCTTACATAAAGTATTCTTTAACCTTAAGTGATATTTCTTAAGTAATATATTGCCCATAATTTTATTAATCACAGAGACATACGTGCGAGGGCTTATAAATTCACTTTCGACTAATTACATGTACTGACGATTCCCAGGTACGAATATACTTTTTCCGTATGTCTACTTGCATTTGCGGTTTACCTGAAGCTCCTCTATAAATTGCGGCAATTCCTGATGATATGTAACGCGTGCTTCAATAACAGCATTCGACGTGATTGGATAAGGTTCGTCAAAATTCAAATGAATCTTGCAATTCGTCAGCTCGTGATCAAGAAAGTAACACTTATTAAAATTACTTTAACAATACTTTGAATGACTTGCTATTTGTCAGCGAAAAATTCAATTAAGGAAGGATTCTAAATCTCAGTCTCATTCTTTCGCTGAAGAAGGATTGGAATCAAGTTGAATTCCGATAGATAATATTAGACTTGTAACAGGATATGTTCCTTTGCCACAGTAAACTAATTTTAGTTTATAATTTGTAATGGAACCTATGAGAATGTTTGTACTGTAAAAAAATATTGTGTCACGGTACAATTAATTGTTGCATATACACCATAATTTATTTTTTAGAAATTAAATCATGTAATTTAATCGAATTTCAATTACCGAATAGAGATATATAAGAACATTAATACTTGAACTGTGTAGCATTCGCACATTCATCATCATCAGCATATATAAATCCAGTATAGATTTCAGTTATTAAGGAATTTGAATACCATCTAAATTATCAAATATACAACAAGAATATTGTAGAACAAAACTTTGATAATACTAATATGGTATTATCATGGAAATCGGAAAAATCAGTTTCCTAGCGCCATAAACATATTCACTCAATAAACGAAGTTGTACGACTACAAAAGCTTTAAACTATCAGAAAACAATCAATTACAATAAGCAGATTCTTCTATATGTATATACCAGAATATGGTATACATTATTTTTACAAATTATAATTGTTACATCCAACTAATAGGGCGCGATGCATTATATCGTCTTTCATAGATAGATGTTATATAAAAATTGATAAAACTTACAGATCCGTGTACATTAATGATTGTATTGGGCAAATTTTAATCATTTTTAAATTATTCAATTTCTATATTATCCAGTCTTGTGTTATATTCGAGAACCTGTTTTGAGACATGCATATTGTCTATTTATCTTCCTTGGCAGTTTGTATTAATTTTATTAAACGTATAAATATAACATGAAAAGATCTAATATGCTAGAATCCTTTAAACATATTTCATTTATTCATTTAATCCTAACCAACTGTTAAGTTATGTCATGAAAATTCCGTGGATCACGTGCAAAAATTATGAAAAGTTTGCCCGCGGTTGAAATCTGTAGTAAACGACACGAATTAAAACGGAATGCACACTTATAACAGCTGTTATGCATTATTGCATGAAGCAATCTCGGATCTCTTTCACTAGCAAATGGAAATATCTTAATAATTAAATATATAATCGCTATTAGTATTTATGGACATATTAGCTATTTTTCAGTTGGCCAGCTAATAAAACAAATTGTTTTCTATCCATTAGTCATACATTAGTCTACCCAATCTCAACGTGTAAATCCACAGCGCTGTCTTTAGCAGAACCATTCATGCATTTGTTCAGATTATATTTGCGCTAACTCATATTTCGCAGGGAAAAGCTATTTTTTTTAATCTTATAGATTATAAGATATAGAAACATATGCATATAGACATACACGCTATATATACACATTTCTGTCCGTTGCTTTCTCTATCAGTCTTAGGATTCGTCTATTAATTTTCATCATTACTCATTTATTTTCTATTATTATATATATTTGAACGCATTTACCTTTTCTGCTATTCCTGTCGCTTCGAGAAGTATTTCTCAGTGGGTTAGAAGGTGCACGTTGTCAAATAATTCAATCGGAACTCGTTATTGAATCACGTGATGCGCGTTCACTCATAGAATTTCACGACCGTTTCAACCATTTGCCACATCAAAGTCTACTGAGAGGTTGAGTTCTCAGGCGAGTAAGACTATCTCCAATTCTCACCTGACTCCGGTTGCGAAAGGAGAGGACTGGCCAATCTCTCCCTTCCCCTTCCTATCAGTCCAATCCTTCTCCTTCATTTTTTCTATGCACTTCCTCTCACTTCTCTATCACTCTCTTAACACACTCTTTCGTCTTTCCTTTCTATTAAACCGGATTGAACCAAGAGGGGGAATCTCTATAATCAAGCCGCTAATACATTACTGCCAATACATTGTAACGTTCTGTATATCCCTTTTTCTTCATCATAGACACATTCTCAATGATGGATGCATCAAGAACTCCACATAACAGCGCATAGCGCGACGGTTATATTATATATAACTTTATCTGAGAGACCTCTCAAAATTCTCATTATCATCTAAAGTTCTCAACGACCACTCACAGCAACGCTGATATCGGCATAGGAGTTAGGATATTTAAAATCCCTAATGTTGCTACCCGTTAGAAGGTACGAAGAACCTTGCCTGCTTAATAATTGAACGATCAAACAAACTTACCTGTACGTGAAGTTCGATTGTAATTATATGAAGTCTTCGCTCGAACTACATTATTATAACAACGCGTAGATGTCCCCGACCAGCTACACTTGATCCACGAATTCAGTCCCAAAAACGGCCGCCAGGCGTCGCCCCTAGCGCCGCCCTACCTAACCCTCAAGCTTGAGAGTGCTTAGCTATTTTACCCTGCTGAAAGATCTAGGGTGGGTAAATAACAATGGGTGGGAGTAATGTAGTTCAAGCGAAGACTTCATATAATTACGATCGAACTTCACGTACAGGTAAGTTCGTTTGATCGTTCAATTATATTCGTCTTCGCTCTCCTACATTATTATAACCAATGCGTAGATGTTTAGAGTCAGTGGGGTCAAATACAAAAGACAACCAAACAATTGAATATATTGTAACATTGAACTCTATTTATTTATCCCTGCACAATGTTTCGCGCAAACTCAACACCATCTGACAAAACGGGCCGTTTGTAAAATTTTGCAAAGCACTGAGATCTTGGACACCAACCGACTGTACGTCGAATGGTATCAACATCAATAACTCTTTCGTCAGATTTAGATCCAGCAGCATGCCGCGTTGAATGGTTTGTAAAGATATCGGTATCGATACCGCTTATTTTTAAGGTTTTCTTTAACCATCTACCTATGGACTTTGCGCCTACTGCCTTATAAGGACTTCTCAATCTTATAAGAAGATTATCAAAATTATTTACAAGGTTTCTTGTCATTTCTATACATTTCGTTATTGAATTAACAACACATAAGTTTGGTTTCTCCGTAAACTTTGGTAATTGAAGAAGAGGCTGTTCTGAAGTTTTCAATAACTCAGGAATCTTAATTACTAGACCTCTGTCTACTATTTTAACGTTAGATATCTTAATCAAGGACAAAGTTTGCGATCTTTGCGCTGTACTTAGGGCTAGTAACATGAGCGTTTTATACGTTAAGTTAACAAAATTTTCACAATCCAATACTTCGAGGGAATCTAACGCTACCGCCACATCCCAAGTACCTGCGTATTTGGGTCTCGACCGCCTCAACCTGTACGCTCCTTTCATAAATCTATAAATATCGAGATGTTCGCCAATTTTATCAGGTGATATCAACGAAATTGCACTTCTGAAAGAATTCAGAGTACCGTAGGCTGCGCATCTCTCAAATCTTTCTGTTAAAAAACTAAGAACGTCTTCCGCACTGGCCTCAGTAAAACTAATATTTCTTTGTTTACAAAAATCATCCCATTGCTTGAATGTACTGTGACGTTGCATTTTCAAAATGCGCGTCACAGGGTTGTTGTCACGGGAAGTGGGAGTGCGGGCTGGATTTACAGCC
>JARQTH010000624.1:76713-91878 GCA_030142595.1 Trachelus iudaicus
TCTGTCGCAAAGCTTTGAAATTAAAACTCTTGGAAATGTAAGATATTGTCTCGGGGTCGAATTCTCGCGAAAAGGAAACAATATGTCAATGCATCAACGAGGATATGTCAATGAGGTTCTCGATCGGTTCCGGATGGAAACTGCGAAGTCATCGATTACTCCTTCGGACCTGGGAGCAAATCTGAAAAAGAGCGAGGGATCGCCTAATACAAATAGCACTAAACGCCCGTACCGAGAGCTAATTGGCGCTTTGCTGTACCTATCTGTATGCACAAGACCAGACATATCTTATGCAGTGAGCTACTTAAGTCAGTTCAACTCATGTCACGATGAAAGTCATTGGACAGCGGCAAAAAGAGTACTACGGTACTTGAGAGGCACGTCGAATGTCGGATTACAGTTTAAGAAAACGACAAATTCCCTAACAGGGTACCGGGATGCAGATTGGGGAAACTGCATCAATGATCGAAGATCGATACAGGATTCGCATTTATTCTCGGTGGATGTACGATATCTTGGGAATCACGAAAACAACGAACAGTAGCTCTGTCGTCGACTGAAGCAGAATACATGGCTCTGACTGAAGCGGCAAAAGAGGCAGTTCATCTTCAAAAATTATTAATTGAGCTGGGTTTTGTGAAACTAGCTAATGTGAAAGTTTTGAGCGATAATTGTGGGGCTCAAAAATTAGCTAAAAATCCGATATATCATAATAGGACAAAACATATCGATATCCGTCATCATTTTGTCCGTGAGCTACTCGCGAGTGATACTCTGGAAGTGAAGTATGTTGCGACGGACATGATGGCTGTCGACGTTCTCACGAAAGGATTATTCAGTCCTAAGCATAGAAAATGTCTCGAACTCCTGGGGATAAAGATCGTTGGATTTTCCAGAAGAAGTCGTTCTTATCTCGAGGGGAATGTTGGAGAACAAAAGCTCACGTGTTGCTATGCGAGTTTTGAACGAGCTTGTTTTGATGTTTTTTGTTATCGTTTATCAGTTCCATAAGATTAGTCGATCTGTCAATAGATTCTGGTATTTATTAAAAATAAAATAGATCTACACTACGAATATTCACTTTCACTACCATAGAACTAATAAAAACATAGAAATTACATTGTTGTTTTAGTGATTTATGATATTATATGGTTATGGATGAACGTAATAAGATACAAGCCCGACTTCGCAAATGCAAAAGTCGGACTCGCCAAAAAGAATATGAAGATGACATTAATGAAGTGCTGCAAACGAGAGGCACACACGCGGATGAATACGATAATAATATAATACAAATGTGGATGGTGAAATATTCATTTTCCTATCATTAAGCTTATTGTAATAGTGATAACGTATGATTGAATTCAAACTGTTGTATTTATTGTAGAGGAAACCCAATTGCAGGTGTCTCGCCCCGAAGAGTTTGATAAAGTTAAAATTTTCGAAGCCTCCGAAATAGACTTAATCGATATTCAACATATTGAAGAGCAGGCAAACGATTTTCAAAAAGAGCTACAATCATCACGTGATCTACAAGAGCTACTAACAGTTGATTTTCCAGATCAAAGAGAAATAAAAAATACGGAAATTGAGGAACTACGAGCTTGGGCTTTTGAGTTCAATATTACTTGTTCTGCATTGGATAAATTATTAAACATTTTACGCAAAAATGTTCTTCCCGATTTGCCAAAATCTTCGAAAACGCTACTTCGCACAGCATTAGCGGATTATGAGATTCATGAAATGGAAGGATTCATCTCCTGAGGGAATCCCTGGTGAGTTCGTATACTCAGGAATCGCAAAAGGTCTTGAATCTTGCATTAATATCAATTTTCACAAAGGTGATATTGAGTTAATTATAAATATAGACGGATTGCTTTTGGCAAAATCAAAAGGAAAATGTTTCTGGCCAATTCTGTGCAAAGTGCACTATATTCCTGTTATATACAAACCAATTACAGTGGCTATTTATTGCGGGGATAGTAAACCCAAAAAATTGAATGATTATCTTGCTCATTTTATAAACGAGGCAAATATCTTACAAGAACGCGGCATTATATTATCTGATAAGAAATATATAGTTCGTCTAAAGTGCTTTGTTGCGGACACACCAGCGCGGTTGTACTTAAAATGTACAAAAGGGCACGGTGGCTATAGTGAATGTGAGAGATGCACGGTGTATGGAATACAGACTAAATCCGGAAATGGCTCAAAAGTTGTTTATCCCGGTGTTCGTCATAAATCAAGAACCAATGAATCATTTTGAAGCCATGACGACCCTGAACATCACATTGATGGGTCCCCTTTGGAATCAATACTACCGAAAGTTAACATGGTAACTGATTTCGCTTCAGATTCCATGCACTTAACATGTGTAGGGGCAATGAAAAAAATATTGGAACTGCTTATGTGTGGGCCATTCCCAGTTCGTTTGAGTCGTACACAAAAAAATGAAATATCGAGAAGACTGTTGTGCTTAAAACTACAACAACCCTCAGAATTTCAGAGGAAAGCAAGATCAATTTTTTGTGTTCGCCAATGGAAGGCAACAGAGTTACGTTTTTTTCTTTTATATGCAGGTTCTATTGTTTTAAAGAATATTGTGTGTGAAAATATATACAAACATTTTTTGTTATTGCATGTTGCATTTCGAGTTTTATGCAGAGATCAACTTGCAATGCAATTTAATGCATTTGCTAAAAAATCGTTGGAAAAATTTGTTTTAGTTTTACCATTAATATATGATTCCGCTGTACAAGTGCTGAACATGCACAATCTGGTCCACATAGCTGATGACGTTATCAATTTTGGTTGTTCTTTAAGCAGAATAAACTGTTTTCCAATTGAAAATGCTTTAGGTGCATTGAAACGCACGCTGCGAACTGCTGTTAAACCAGTGGCTCAAGTTTGTCGTAGGGAACATGAAAATAAATTTTTCAAATCTAGAAAAATGACATTACCAAATGAATTCAAGGCGCATAAAAGTAAAGTAGTAAATGAGAACTTAATAATATCGAAGATAACTATAAATTTTTCAACTGTGATAACAAGCAAAACATCAAACAATTTTGTTCTTCTAAATAACGGCTATATTATGCAAATTCAAAAAATCTATAGGCAGAGTACTGCTGTACTATCATCTATTTCAATTTGTGTAAAAGTTTGGAAAACAAAAAAAATAATATATTCGTTTCCTGTAAAATCGAAAGTTCTTGAGACCTGGAAAATTCCCTCTAGCACTTCCAGTAACATGAATTGCTCGTTAAGCTACATAAAACGCAAATTAATTTTAATGAAATTACATAGAAACGCTAGATGTTGTTTCGTCATGTCACTACTTCATACTTGAAGAATGTGTGCGAAACGTTGGAAGGTCTAAAATGTTTAAATAAAATATGTCTAACATTTTGTATGTATTTATCCGTTATAGGTATATAGGCTTATGCGTATAACCTCTAATTTATCCCCATTTTCCATGTGTTATTTGATGATTCGCAAGCAATGAAACATTTAGCAAATATAGAACGCGGCTCTTTGTTACAAATTATGTATATTTACATGGTGTTATAGTGATAAATATTTTATTTTTCTATTTTAACAAACACGTGATTTTATGGGAGACTTAGTAAAAATTATTTTATGGAAAATTTAATAATTTGCTAAGGATTTTATTGTTTGCGAACTGTCAAAAAACAAATTAAATTTGTTAACCAATTACAGTGCAGCAACAATCATTGAAAAAAGTAAATTTAACACTATCTTTGATACATATGTAAACCCTAACTTAGCCCAAGCTAGGTAATACTGAGGCCAGCCCAGATTTAAATATCATAGACGCATATATAAACTCAAACTTGCCCCAAGATAGGCAATACTTAGGTCCGCTCAGATATAAACATCTTTAAGTGTATTGATGAGCCCCGTCTTGGTCCAAGTTGGGCAAAAATTAGGATGCCGTTATAATGAAAGCCATTCTAATGCCCGGTTGGGGCCTTTATTTAATCTGGGATACCCAGATACTTTTCCACACGGGTACTAGCATTACTATCGGAAAACTTCGCCGAGACTATAAAAAATGGGTTTCGAAGGTGTGGCTTGTACCCTTTTGATGCGAATGCCGTGGACTACTCAAAATGCATTCAGGATAACAAGCAGAGCGATAAAGTTCCACATTCGGAGGAAACAGGTAGCGAAGTTTGTCAATCGTCTAATGTCAGTCACCGTGAATACATCGAGAAGAAGATTCCACCGGAAGTATTGCTCCATTTCAAGAATGTCAAAAATGCCAAAGTAGAATAGGAGCACGACAACAGATACGCAGCTCTTTACGATGTCGGGAACAGCGCCGTTGAGAATGAATCAGCACGAGAAAAAGATACATCGTCTGACACGTGTGACCTTGGATCTTATTTATGACAATCCAACAGGTTCTACAGAGAATACTGATGAATTTTGGGCAACTGATATCCCTCTAGGTCAAAATTTGTTCGAAGAGAGTTTCCAGGTAGATGAAAGTCTCAATTTCTGGTCTAGCAAGTCAGGATCAACAGAAAAACGTGAATCTTCAGCCAATTCAATTGTTGTTCGACAAAATTCAGTCGCAGATGTGTTAGGTAAAATACTTTTATGGTCGAAAAAACAAGTCAATAATAAGCGTCAACGTTAAGTACCTGCTGACCATTTACTTTCTGTAGTAACGTCGGATAAGTGGGTAGAAATTATGGCAGTTAAAGAAAACGAAAAACAAATGAAAGAGCAGGAAAAAGAGCTGAAAATAACGGGGAGAATTGCCAGAACTGAAGAAAATAAAACAATAAAAGCGCAAAAGTTGGAAGAAAAACGAACGAAAAACGTGAATAAACCAATCCAAAAGAAAAAAAACAACGAAAGATAAGAAAAATAATGACAACAATCATGACAGCTAGAAAGGTGAAGCTTAAAACGATCAATACTTTTTTTTGTACTCAACATAGTATTCCCAGAAATTAAGTATCAAACACTGTCAAGCTACTTCGAGGGGTTGACTACATGAATTTGGTCTACACTAGATTACAAGAAGAAAAGATTTCAAAAGATTTTGGAAGATTGCAACAGATTTAAAAAGAATTCCGAAGATTTTGAACATTGCAAACGATTTCAAAAGATTTGCAGATAAGTGTATACCAAATTCAAAAGTGATTAATTCCTCAAGTTGCGTACTTCGCCAAATATTTAAACCAACAGGATTCAAGTTACCTATCTTTAAGTCTTTTATATTAAAAATTCTGTTAAGATTTGAACAATTTTATATTTACTCGTGGAATAAATAACCGTTGCTACCTGAAACTACTTTTATTAATTGTTAATACCCCTATGTACGGTTTTTAACCTAATTACATTCCGCTTCTGTGCTCAGTAGCCACAACTGGTGAAAATGGTAATTGTAAAATATTTGCTTATTTTCTTGAATAATTTGAATCACAGGCGGTTTTCATCGATAATAATTCGATTCCATGCACCTTCTAAGTTATGTTGGTCACTGTTTGCTTCCTCATAGAGAAAATTATGTGACGGTGGAAAATTTTTGTCTCGAGATTTTCATGTCACCATCTTCAGAACGTGTCAAAACATCGAGAAAACACATTTGGCGGCAATGTCCGGATGCGTGCGTGCGTAATCACCTCCCAAAATTCAAACGTGTATAACTCGAGAACGGTTTTAGCTTCAGCTCCAAATTTTGCAGGCATGTGCAGCTTTATAATCCCTTCATCGACTATAATTTTCGTCATGATTCAAACTGCAGCTCGGATTTTATGTGGTTTTCAAATTCCCAAAAAAAGGACGTTATCATTCTAGCGTTCACAAATTTTGTGATACTCATCTAAATAATTCATGGTAAAGAGATTTGTATATAAAGTTGGTTGGTATTGAATTTGGGCCGAATCCATCGAGAAGTTTTGATCTTATGATATTTTGAATTTTTCGAAAAATAAACTTTATTGCTGTAACTAGCGCTTACTTCAACGAATCAAACCGCGATTCTCTGCACTTAAGAAATATCATCTAGCCGTAATACACATGAGATTTGACGAAGATCGGCCAAGCGGATTTAATTTTATAGCGATACGAAATTTCGCGATTCGGTAGTAAATGAAGATTCATCTATGAGGAAGCCAAAGATTTGAAAAAACTTCGTACATTACCTACAATTCGGAGGAAGCAAATTACAAGCTTCAGCTTGCGGCTTGTTCAGTTCTATATTTGCAATGATCTAAACGTTATACGTAATCGAATACCCAAAAATGCTTAAAGTGGCCAGAACTGGTACGCCTATCCTATAAGAATTTAAGTATAGCTTGAGTATGGAAACCAGTATGTTATCGTGCCAAATAACTTTATTATACAAGTATGTATGTATGTGTAACTTACTTTTTCACATACTACTTTCCATATCTAAGCTATACAATAACTTTTGCGCGGGTAATCTGGACTCAATCCTTCATATAATCTTTCAAAAATTAATTTTGCAAATAATTGCCCCTTTTTTCTGTCCACAAATCGTCAAAATATAGGGCAGCAAATGGAAATTATTAAGATGTCATCGAGTAACTATTTTCATTATTCGATGTAAGAAACATAATTCGTGAAGTCGACGATATCACGACGGCGAATTCACGATTTCTTTCAAAACTTCTCAGATACCTGCCATTACTATTTTTAAATTGCATATTTTATGAATTTAATATTTCAATAGACGATTCCCAAATTTAATATACGATTTTTATACATAACTTTAAAAAATATGGAAAAAATTCTTCAATAGTGGCGTGAAATGATCAAAGACTAATCCGTTAATATTTATTTGAGTTATATCAACATTTCAAAAAGGTTAAGAATTGCTTTCATAGTTTTAAATAATATAATTTTAGTACACGAAACTTCAAGATTTCAATGTTAAATATATCAATTTCAGAATGCAAGGATGAATTTGAATAATAAATTCTTAGTTTTTCATTACATCGTGTTAAAATGAAAGATTCATAAACATGATGTGCAAATTTACCACACTTGTTGTAAAAGTATTGTAACTTTTATAGCAGCATTGAAAAGAATTTTCAATAGTGTCTTATAGTTATCAAAGTTAAGTTTCAATCGAATTATTGTATATCAAAAATGTAATTCTGAATGCCATCTATAATTTCAAATTGCAAACATTGAATTCAAGACTAAAGTATATTAAGTTTCCAGTGCAAAGTACATAAAGTCTAATTTTATATACCTAGTTTGTATAATACATTTGATATGACTCTGTATATTAAACATGTTGTAATTTTCATTACATTTTTTGCAGTGTACATAGATTTTTAAATACAGTTTTTGTTACAAAGTATGCATACCCATGGTTATTCACTGGGGTATAATTTATTTTTCTATTTCAGTGTATACTTTCCTGATTTCATGGAAAACCATGTGCATTCTTCCGAAGATTGCATTAATCTCCAACTATCAAAAAGTGCTTTGAACTTATAGACCGGCTATAGTTACAGTTTCATAACAAATGCCTATATCCACTGAAAAGTAGTCTATGGCTTACTTATCGTTTATAATTTCTTAATTTCATTTGCTTTCCAATTTTTTTTTGTAATTTTCCTCGACCCTAATATTGATTCTGCGAGGAGCATTCGGAAGGAAGCGACTCGTACTACCAATTGTAAGAGACATGTTATGCCATGTATCGACAGTTTGAATATTAAACAAAAATATTACATTATTTTTTAATATTACATTATTTTTTAAATATTACATTAGTTTGTATTCAATACTTACGGTCTTACTGAATATTGAGTACATTTGAATGTAGTACTTAAGGCCTCATGAAGTACTAATTGTAAGTACACTCTTATTAAATACTCATTTAATAATCGAGGACGAAACACATATGAACTTAATAGTTTGGATCTCGTAAATACCTAGTACACTTTTAATTAGTCCTTAGAATACCATTGTGTTCGCACTAAGCGCATTCAAACGTAGTGCTTTAGCTGTTCATGAATAATAAGCATAAGTTTGTTTAGTATTTCCAACGATATTCAGTACACAAGTTAATATTTACTTGGCCTTAGTAGTTAATTAAGTATAAGTTTGCCCATCTCTCATCACCACAATTCAGTATAGGTTGAGAAGTAAGTTTGTGCACCATATTCAAAAGTGCTAAACAGAAGAAAAATGCAAAATAGGTTATTTACTAATAACGTTTAGATTATTATATTTGAAGTTCTTTCATCTTACTAAACATTTCAAAATTACAGAAACATACGTAGACACACATAGAAACAATATATGAAATAACGAAAATGACTCAGTTTTAAATCACCAAAATTATACAAATTTCAAAACAAATCTATCCACTATTGTGTAACAATGAATAGCAATTAAGGTGGTTCGGTGACTAAAGGCATTCCAGCATAAAGATCCAAATATTCAGTATTTTGTTAGACGACAGGTTAATTTTGAGCTATGCGAAATTTAAATGAGATTTACCATACAGTTCTTGCGATATACAAAATCGAAAAATATCAAATCTCGTTTTATAGATATTGTGTGTACATAAATATGAAAAACTTGAAATTCGATATTTTTATTCCCAACAGTATATTTTCGTGAAGGTGTATGTTTTCTTATATTTTTATTAAATAATGTTTTAACTTATAATCCTAGAATTTTTCCTCATGACGATGATCATTGAACCACCTAAAGCATTTAGCATTTCACCGTATTAATGGCAGTTAACTCAAAGTAACAGACACGAGGCACTCGCGCGAGGGACTGAGTGCCGAGGTTTGAGAAAAAAAGATAAGAAAGAGTGTGGAGAAGCGAAATGTAACTTTACGTTAAAATTTCCGTTGTACCGCGAAGAATTCAGTGGCAAGGGGCTGCAGGAATCCCGGGGCTGTAGCAGGAGTTTGCGCATGGATGTTGGGAGACCAGTCTACCAGGCCGGAGCTAGCTCGCGAGCTTCTGAGCTTTCGAGCAGCCGGCAGTTAGTGGGTGCCGGGCCACGGCGTCGCATCTATTTTGTTCGGGAATTGGAAATTCCTATAACTTCGCGTTGGTCCTGTTGCCGCAGTGCGATTTCTCAATCTGTGTTTCTGTTCTCTGACTGACCCACATTCAACAAGGTGATCGTTAGCAAGAGAGATTTTAAAGCAAAATCATTATCACCTGAAATACATCGTATATATTAAACGCTTTTCAACAACGGCACGGGACAACGTCCATATATGACAAACGCATCTATCCATCAATTCAAAGTCATTCACGAAAGAAAATATTTTGAAGGAATGTGAGCTGCCATCATGAAGGTAGGACACGTTAGTATTTCTTGTTCCTTCTACATCTGCAATCATTTTTTTTGATTGGTAAAAAATTGGGTGGTTCAGCCATATCAATGATACGTATCATATCCATCTTAAAAAAATCTAATGTAACCGATCAATGTTGTTATTGTGTGTAATTTACTGATAAATTAATAGATTACGGAAATATTTTAGACGTGGACGTGAACGCAGCTTGAAAGAGACAGAAGAAGGGCGGGTGGGTGTGGGGAGGGGGGGACTTCTTGACAATTTATGAGGTTATTTACATTGGCATTTTCGATTTATCAGATACAATATCTATGAACAGTGTTGTTTCTACATCTCATTATCTTTATATTATCTTTATATTTTACTGGTTTTTCGTGACATTAAGATTTGTTAAGAAATTCTCAGAAATTTCATATTTGCCGTAAACATGTAAGCAGCAAGTGAAACTTCCATAGCCTGCTACAAAATTGCCAACCTAATCAGTATCAGACTTATACTAGTGCTAATGCATGTTCTCTCCACACCACAGGCATGCGTTCATAAACAGTTGTTAACCAGTAGACTTATATGTATATATTTTACGAAACAGACGAGTATGACTTCTTTTGACGCAGTAGATCTATAAAATCGAATAGTATTCTTATAATAGTCTAGAGTAACGACTCGCGAAAATCTTAGATAACATGGAATAATTTAACATCATTTATGATTGTATTGGCACATAAGAATATTCTTGTATAAAGCATATACAATATAATATTTTGTAAAATTCTATTCTGCTAGTGATGTTGGCAGAAATATAATGATTTGTAACATTACTAGCCCGTATTAACAAAAAACCAATGCGAATTTGCACCACCTAAAATTTCTCGCTTCTGGTTTTCCTCTAATTCCACTTTCAGTTTGACATATTTTCACTATAACAAAATCATTTATCGCATTTCAGATTACTAATATTCGATTACTGGGGAATTTTTACTTCCAAAATCGTAGATTATCCAATATTTTTTTATTATTTATACCGGTTAGTATGTATGCTCGATAGAGGTGTGGTTGCTACGGGCTAGTGCCTTTTCCAGGAAGCCTAAATCAACTTATATGTATATGTGTATTCCGTATTTATAAATACACCTAATATCATTCAGAGCTTACTGTAATAATGGTAATAAAATGATTTCACATAAAAATGTGATTGGTATAGCATACAATTTACATGCATACGCTGATCTTTCTTGGTGCTGAGGGGACGTGGGCATGCACGTGTTGAAATTTGGTAACTATTGTAAAAAGGACAGCACTGAGGGTAACCAGAATAATTTAAAACGATTTAAACGTAGTTTCTGTGTTTATTAGTCCGGTGAAAACTAGTATCTAAACCGTTATGATAAGAACAATACTTATCTGATAACCGGGAGTCGTGGTCTCATGTCTGAGTCGTCCCACCAAGATAGTCACGAGGGAAAAAGCCTCTTAATATCCATCGACTCCTCTTTTATAAGCACATCCCGTCCACGACGCTTCACCCCATTCCATGGGTGGTCGTTGAACAAACAATCACAATGTCAGCAACAGTTAATTTTTCAAATGTTACAAAAAGTTCTTGTTTACATTATTTTAATTAATTTAACTTATGATTCTATTATAATACGAAAAGTGAACCGCAAAAAGATATTTAAAACCTTTATTTTCTAACATACGCGTACCATAACAAAAAATGTTGCCTTGCAATAAGCTTGTAATAATGCTTCGAGAAAGCTTACTTACGCTTATAAATTGAAAGAAGACTTTTCAGAGGTTTTCCAAAAGTTTTGCAACATAAACTATCAGTGGAATACAAGTGTTATACCAAGAGTTATGAGTAATTCTTAGCAAGCGCAAAGAAAGTGTTATACCGAGTGTTAAGAAAGGGTTGTAGCAAGGGTTAGGAATAGAATATTTATATATTAAACATAATATGTTACTGGGTCATCAGAAAGTAAGTTTTGCACAGGTAAAATATTGGCGTTTAGGGTATGCCATACTTAGAAAAAGAATTCGTGAAGTGAATCGAAACGTAATGGACTCACCTATTAATTTAAAGAATGTATATTTTTTGTTTGGGAATTCATTTATTATCCATGTGACTTCGTTGCCATCGGTACACTCATTGCTCCTTCAAACTAAATTTTTTTACCTAACTTGGGGGCGTTCGAACAAGTTAACATACACCTAACATGCACGCATCCTACCCGCCACGCTATCGACTACTGGTAATTTTTTGAAAAATAAACGCGTAATTTTATTGATTTATTTGTTTAACTTATTTCTTAAATTAAATTAAATTAATTATTTATATTAATTGAATATTGGTCAAAGGCTGTCATCAAGGATTAAGAAACGCTTCAAGAAAGGATTTGCATAAAGACTATGAAATTTAAATAATAAAAGTAAAATTATTACCAATAACTGCAAACTGTTATGAAAAAAAAAAAATGGCCAAGTGTTAGGAACAAGTATTCGTCAAGGTAATACCAAACTAAAAGAGAGAGTTAAAAACAAGTCTTTGCCAAGGATACAGTCAAGGTATAATCAAGGTTATGAGCAAGTGTTTACCAAGGTATTCGCCAAGCTATTTCCAAAGTTTACTTTTAACCCTTTGGACACACATTTATTTGAAATTTTTTTTGCATGTTGCATGTGATTTTCATCGATCATTCTTCAGCAATATTTAAACGGAAGGAAACAATGCCTCTTGCAACAGATACAAATTATTTTGAAATAAACTAGAATTGACTAGTTAAATCTCGTGTCAGTTTCAACGACGTATCAGAACGTCACGTGTGTCTTTACCCAAATAAATGCATGACGTACTAATACGTCAAATATAGCCAAAGGGTTAACAGCAACAGTGTTTGAAAGCTTGTTACAAGCTATATGCAAAGGTTTTTTCAAGTGGTAGATAAGATTCTTGCAAGCACGGGTTTCTTGTTCTTTATCTTCATATTTTTTTTTGCACGGGAGGTGTTGCCAATCGCCTACATTGACATTGTGAATAAACTATAGATACGATTGAAAAACTTTAGATTGCTTCTATCTGACTTTTATTAATTGCACTAGGGTTTATTTCTAATACAGGACCCTAAGTGTACTACAAAAATTGCATTTGAAATACACTGAAAAAAGTATTTGGTAATATCAATTAACAGTTGCGATCACCAAAAATTTGTTTGGACCTATCAACGCATATTTGAATTGATTACTCCGTCGATGGACTAATGATAGCTGGTATAGCTGTTTCGAATGTGTATTATACTCAACGTGATTATACCATTTGATCCAGATAAACTGAATTAATATTCAGTTGATCAAATCTGCGCGTACTAAAAAATTCAAAATTTTATCTCTCAAGGTTTTCCCGTCCTACACGAAAATAATTTGTAAATAATATATATGTGGTAAAGTTCATATACATATATGTTGGATATAAGTCAAATATAAATGTAGCATATACATATAGTGAATGTAATTTCAAATAAATTGCACATATTCTTGGCTAAGGGATACTTTTGGTGACTGTACCCAAAAAATTTCCAGCGTAATGGCTGTTTTGAGGACCATAAAGCGGACTGTCACACCAAGTTTGATTATATTTTTCAATGCTAGGCATTCAGTATTTGTGATAGGCTTAGAAATGTTTCGTTAGGCTCAATTAGGTAAGAATTCCAATGCTGCGGCGTCCTAAGGTAGTAGTTTAATAAGATAACGTTAGCTTGTTATTGTGAACGCCCCTTAATTTTTCGTGTTAGGTAATGAAATATATTGGTTTTCAATTAACATTCTTTCCATCTTATGTGTGCTTGATATAAGATTGATGTATCATTAACTACGCCTCAACCCGCTTCTTCCAAGCTACACGTTATTGCCTACTCCACGCCGCGCACCGAACAGTTGGACGCACGTGCACGCGCGCCTCCGCTCGATTATTAATATTTAAAAAATACTCTCCATTAATTCTCCAATTTGAAACTCACCTATCTTATAGAAAATTTATCAACTAATACGCTCGTATTTTTTTTTAAATTTTACAGCGCGGTTTTGGTGATGACAATCGTGTTTGAAAGTTAGTTATTTATAACAATCTTTAATTGTTGGTATATAATAATAAAATGTGTAGCAGCATGAAATGGAAGCCCAATTTCAGCTCTTTTAAATGAGCCCAGCGACAAATTGATCAGAAAAATATAACCTACGATATGGATATTTGAAGGAGAGCGTATGTGGCGGTTTTTGGCATTTTGGGCAATTATCAACTTGGAATAACGTTTCAAATATTGAAGATAAAAAAAAACAAAAAATTGTTTGATGAATTTATGTTACCCATAGAATCCGTTTAAAAAAATTCACAATAATCGAAAGGATCGATGAAAATTTTTGGTCGATCTCGTCCGGTTTGACGTGTTTTGACTCATATGAGCGATTCTATCAGACTTCAGTCACCCGTATTTTATTTGTTGTGCTAAGTGGATTCGGACTTTTTTATTTTAAATACAGACATGCCGGAGACGGTGCATCGTATCAAAAAATTATAAAATATGAAAATTTTGTGTTTTTTTAGTACGTACAATATAAAATATTTTTAAAAATTGGTTGAGTAATCTAAACCCGTTTTCAAAAAAATACAACATTTTTTCCCTTGACTAAAGCCCCACCGATATCGGTGTTACGGAATTTTTTAAATATTTTGTAGACAAAATATGAATTTTGTGCAAAATTACAAATTGAGACATCCGGCGGTTTTTTAATCACAATTTTTTTTTAATTTATGAGAACACTAATTTTTGTTATTTATCTCTCCGCATTTTGCGGGGTTGAGATGGTCTTTAGGGTTATAAACTTAAAGCCTGCATTATTTTTTTAAAATTTATTCGAATATATTTATTTGCTTATTTTCGTTAAAGATTTTTAACAAAAATTAGTGTTCTCATAAATTAAAAAGAAATTTGTGACTAAAAAACGGCCGGATGTCCCAATTTATAACCTGAACAATTGGCCAGGAAAAAATTTTTGTGTATTTTTTTTTCATAACAGGTTTAGATTACTCAAAAAATTAAATAAAAATTAAAAAAAGCCCAATCAAAAATCAAAAAATATAAAAAATAAATAACTAAATATTCTTTGATTGTAGATACTAAAAAGACACAAAACTTTTATTTTTATAATTTTTTAATACGATGCACCGTCTCCGGGATATCTGTGTTCAAAACAAAAACGACTGAATCCGTGTAGTGTTACGTCCTATGCGTGAGCGACCGTTAGCGGGAGCGTCAGGGAGCTAGCATAAGCGTTGGAATCAAAGTTCACGTGAAAGGTATTGGGTTCTTGCCACTTTAAGGTGCTAAAGCATGCCTACTTGCTTTTATGGTTCTTGGTGAATAGCTAAGGTGAGAATCACAACCAAACGATAGATATAGCTGAATCGACAGGCTCATTTCTCCTACGTGAGGTGTGTTTAATACTAATAACTGGAGAGATTATTCGGATCTAGGATTTGTTAAGTTCAGGTCTGGAAATTATAAGAAAGAAATATATTTTAACTCAGTATAATGAAATAATAGGTTTGGAGTACGAGAAAATGATTCGATCGAGTGCAACATATTGTAACGAGACAAAACGATCAACCTCTCAGTACTCCTGTACTGAGAGCGTACCGGTTACAATGGGACGGCAAGGACGCGCAGATAGTGGCAATAACAGCCACTAGATGCACAACAGTTCCCGAAAGTAGATCCGCGGGAGAAAAATAATGATAAAATCCGCTAGATGATTAGCGCTTCTCGCTAAT
>JARQTH010000625.1:0-31614 GCA_030142595.1 Trachelus iudaicus
TCTCTCTCTCTCTCTCTCTCTCTCTCTCTCTCTCTCTCTCTCTCTCTCTCTCTCTCTCTCTCTCTCTCTCCCTCCCCTCTCTCTCTCTATCTTTAAAGTGCTTGCAATATTCTTGATGCGAGGTTACTCGATTCTTAGAACGTAGCGACTTTTCTATGACGAGCCTGACGCGTTCTTACGTTTAATGTTAATTAATATTATTTTCAATATAGAGATATTACTTCGGAGCCGTGTGTCGAATCGCAACACCGTTCTATAGGAAGTCACCATCGAAGTATACCTAATCCTAATCCTAATCATGTCCTAGTATATCCACTCGCCCTTATTACCTCTACCTCCTGAACTCATAATTCTAAATAGCCACGAACGTACTGGCGTGTCACTCAAACGAAGGGCCTAGGTATCTCTTTTCCTATTTTTAAATAAATTATCATTAAACTTTTTCTATTAATTCTTTTTATACAAATACGATTAAAATTTACTGTATTTTCTTATATCTGATTAGGTTTTTGTAACGTGCCATTGCCCGTACAATTTCTGCCACGAAACAAAAAGAAAATTGAAAAAAATATATATATAATTCAAAATGTTCCATTTTCCAATAAGAACTCCAGCTCACCGTCGTTTATAGGAGCTGACTTGTTGGAAGATCGAAGCAATACGATAATTATAGCGATTAAATTCTGTATATAATTTGTTGATATAATCTTACCACATGTGTAACAGTCATTATATAAAAAAAAAATAAAAATTAAATTAATTAAGACCGCACGCTTCATTATCTATTATTTAATTCCACAGATCTTTCACTACTAATTCACATTATCCAATGACCTCGGTCATCTCTGATCCTCCGTACTTCCTGTAACATCAATTCTCACAAAACGCAGTCATTACGTATCATATATATTAAAGACTTTTTCCCGATTACGAGAGCGTCGTCCTTGGCATTCCACTACTTATTGTTAGCAAGGAAATGCTGATTCAATGGGTTCCAAGTTGCACTTACTCACTCGTATTTCATGATCTCTGTTTTACCATATACTAGACCGAGAAAAAGATTTTTCTATGTCTATTGGATGATCTGTATAAAGTTTTAGTTTCTATGCTTTTGTCGTGCAAAGATAAAAAATTATAAAAAACGCTCGTTCGTTCTATAATCCACATTACGCAATCGTCTTATTCTTATTTATTCGTGTTTTTTTTTCCTTTCCCAGGAGTATAAGGTCTTCCGTCGCTTTTTAAAGGAACGTTTGTTCCTCTTGGATCGCAGTGGATTATTAATAGCCTGGAGTTTTCATTAAAGGCAGCGCACATACGAAGTCCAATTGCGATGTCGCATTGATGAAGAAAAAATCGAACGGGGAGCCAGCCGCCAGGCAAAGCGCCAATATGGCAGGCGGTTTGAATACGTCAAACGGTGATTCGTCACCCAGTCGTGTCTGTAGAGACTTCTTGCGCAATGTTTGTCACAGAGGAAAACGTTGCAAGTACCTTCACGAGCGCTCCGAGGATGATCCCGTGGATGAGTACACATTCTGCCATGACTTTCAAAATGGTATATGCAACTGGCCCGGTTGCAGATTTCTTCATTGTACCGAAAGCGAGGAGAAACATTTTCGAGCTACCGGCGAGCTGCCACCGCATATCCTAACCAACCTTAAAAACAACGGCGAGAAGTCTGAGTATCCACTCTGCAAAGACTTCATAAAGGGTAGCTGCCAGAGAGTCAATTGTAAATATAGACACTTCAAGAAGGAGGAACAACAGATTAATATCGTCCCGACGTCGTTGCATAATACGCCACGACCACAGCATAATTTCAATGGTACAAATAATGGCGATAACCGTAGATACGAGGAGGATAGGAAGTAAGTATCTCAATGTCATACTGATAAAACATAAACGTTATGCTCTATTAATGTAGCATGTTAAAGTATTAATTAAAATCCGTTTTTTCATTTAACAAAAACGTGATATTATTCTTGGTTGCTATACCTCGTCATGTTGACGTATTTAAGCTAGGCTTAACATGCTTGATGCTGTTTTATGTATATATAAATAGACAACCTATTGCATAAGCCATTGTACTGGTCTATGAGGGTTATGGAGATAAATGCACACTGCAACTGTCTAAATGAACCATTGGTCGTAGAAAGAACTGGATATGAAATTGTGCCAGGATGGGTTAGATATGTGTATACCTAGGACACAGGGCAAGGATATTATGATCCAATGCTCCGGGGATGTTTCCTGACTGTGTTGAAGCTATATGTAATTTTGTCAGGGTCAATGGTTCTCATATGTTGCTATTTGTATCTTTATGACGTTTATGCTTTACTACCTTTCAGTTACCACTGGCAAATGGAGGATCAGCATTCACTCGTTGCCAGTAATGGATACAGCGCGTCCTTGCATCCTCCGGATTATATGGGGCCACCGGATCCGAAGAGAAGAATGGTTTCCGGTGAAGCCGTTCTACACTTTGAAGCGTCGCCTCTTGTTGGGCAACATCCTGCCCAACCAGTAACGCCAGGATATTATTATCCTGTTATACATAGAAACGAAGCAAGAGCCATAGTTCTGGAGGACGAGAATGCTCTGCTAAGGAAGAAGATAGAAGAATTAAAGAAGCAGGTAAGACATTCTTTCTTAAAATATTCTAACGATTCACAGTTTTCTTGGTCCACGTTTATTATGTTTAACGTGATGTTTCTAATGATACTAAAGGCGACTTTTGCCAACAGGTCAGTGACTTAACGGCAACCAACGAGTTTCTTTTGGACCAAAATGCTCAGCTGAGAATGTCCGGTAAGCGAACTACGAATGTGACTGCAGTAACAGTTCCAGCTGTAACAATCACAAATACGGTCCCACCTTCGCAAGCACCAACGCCACAGCAAATGGTTAACGCAGCTGTAGCAGCTGGTACATTAAGAACCGTCACAGCCAGCGTGGCGACTGTACCAGTTAGTATAGCTACGGTAACTCCTGTATCCATCGCAGCTGTATCCATGGCCCCTGTATCCATACCACCGCCTATTGTTACTATGGCCCAACAAACCATAACCATGAGTGGTTCCGGTCCTCAACCAACCAATCAGCAACCGCCCAATTCGCAGCAAACTGCTAATTTACCACTGTCGATATCCGGTGCCACCGCACCTATGGTTTCCTATCCCATCATGACTCAGGAACTCAGGCCCGTTTTGCAATAAGCCGCAACATTTTGCACGGAATTTTGTTTTCCCACAAGTAATACCTCCGAGTGTAATAGCGAAGTCTAAGGAAATGACTTCGTTGGGCGTCACGACGCCAGGTTACTTTCTAAGAGAGCAAGGAAAATATAACTTTAACGTATCCAAGTATATATTTCTAATAGACATGCTATATGTATACTATATAGTGTACAGACACGTGTGATACACGCCCATGCTATATGCAAAACATATACACAAAAATGTATACAAAAGTCGGTTTGTATATTTATTTAAATGATACCAGATTGGTAGTTCTGCTTTGCAGAGATCGTAGCTATAGGTGCCTGTAGGGTTTAATGGTACGGCCGATAAACCAGGAATATGTTCTCTAGTAAGAAAGAAAGAAAGAAAGATTATATGATGACTAAGAACAGCTTTCTAGGCATCGTGGCGTGTAGAAGCATATGTGAAAACTCGTACAGGACAACCGTAATGATCGTCTCTGATTTTATACCTGATTAACGACAGCGGTAACGAGATTTTTTCCTTCTCCATTTATTTTTCATAAATCGAATTAATGTATTGTTATTTGTATAATATTCTTGAATCAATTGGCACAGTCTGGAATGCACCGAAGTTTGGACAAAATTGTATTTCGAGTTTTCATTGAAATTTGTTGATTATCTTTTGTTTATCGTTTTGAGAATGATTACCACCGATAACGACTGTAAATACTTGTGCCGAGCGCGAAAAGTATGTGCCGTGTTCTATCACCAAAGAATCAAGGGTACATTAAACGCAATAAGGGAGACAATCTATAATTGGCTATTATAGCTGTAACAGATTTTCAATTATGGCCGAAGATGCTTTTGCACTTCTGCGAGAATAATTTACATTCTTATAATCATCGAGATGTGTACATACAAAAACACATCGCTTGCGCATAAGCAACGCGCCGTTATGCAATGTCATAGAAATGTGTAAAATACATTCAATAATAAAGATTACTCTTTATTCGTAATTAATGTATAACTATAAATAGACGAACCGAAGGAAATTGTTAGGTCGATGGATAATGGATATGCTGAGATTTAAGGTTTACCGCTGTCTGCGGTCGATAGAGGTGAACCTTACGAATGTTCTGTACTTCCTGCTGTAAATAGTATTTTGTTGCTTCCCTTTTTCCCTTACCTTAGAATTTTTATACTTCCATTACTCATAAGTTAATTATTCTTATATCATAAATAATATTTTAATAAGTGCAGTACTTATCGCGGTACTTCGTGCTATTACGATTAGGTAAGAGAGAATACGGACAGCAGTACAGTAAATGTACGTGGATTAGAATTGGAAGGTTGACGATTAATTTCGAGTGAATAAGTATACAAATAAATGAAAAAAAATGAGTAATTAATTTTGTTGTAATGCATATGCCATGCAAAACCAAATAAATACAATACGTGTTTGGTTTTAATTCGCTTTCGTCATTTGCACGCTAATGTATCATTTATGTGATGACAAATGAATTGTGTGCAAATCAGTGTAAATTTAATTATTTACTAGTAAATATTTTATTTTATACGTGCCAATAACCTTGCATCTTTCGAAACACATACAAGTATTAGCATCGTCATTAAATAGCACTAATAATAGAGTGGATATACAGTAACAAAAGTATTTGCTAATTTTACTAATTTATCTTTTATTATTCGATATCTTGAGACATTACGTAATTTTGGTTACACTTCACCGTTTACAAGAATAGAATTCATTAATTCGAGAGTAGGAATCATAAAAATGCATAAAAAAAATGAAAAATAAAATAACGTGTTCTGGACAGTGCCACACCCAATAAAACTTAATTATTTTATAGTACAACAATTCGTTAATCAAGTTGATTCTTGTTATTATCTTTTTATCAACTCTATCACGTATCCTAGTTATTGAACCGGTTTTTAAATATGGAACGTTACGCCTACTGCAATTTTTGATTCTTGTATAATATTCTTGATATCCACAGCTTCTGTTACCTTATGGAAATCAATGATTACAAAATCAGATGTGATAGATCTACTAAGTGGTCAATGTGTCACAGTGCATAACATAACAGAAATTGACGTTTTTGTGACTTATCAATGGTAACAAATATGATCTAAATGATATTTAGTTTCATTGGATGGACTGGAGAGGCGATACAGATTTTGAATCATTTAATCGTATGGCATTTCCAGCATTGGTTTTGAATTGATATTGCCATAGAGGAGCACTCAATCAAACTGAAGACAACCATCCTTACGCAGATTTTGGAAGAAACTTGAATGGTCGATTTTTAATCCAATAAGTGCCTGCTAATAAAACAGTGCAGCAAATGCCAACAATAAATCTTAGTTTCCAATGATGTTTAGAACATCTTAGGACATTAATCACTCTAATTGTTTGTTCCTTAGCATCTTTCTCACTTCCTGAATTCTCTATAATAAAATGTGCCATCTCACACTTTTTTTCTAAAGACATTTGAGCTTCGATGCGTAGCTTTGCTTTAGCCTCTGTAAATTTAGAGCGTTCCATGAGCCGTTGTAGTTGTAGATCCTCTTCGCTGAAAGTAAATAATTAGAACATAGTAGAGAAGGTATACCAATCAAAATATAAACAGTGTCATGCTATAGATAACACGTACCAGGTAACAACAATTATTTTGTATAAATAATTCAACATGTGCCCTGTTTCAAAGAGCAAGGGTAAGTCCATGACTATGAAAGGGTGACCTAGAAGAAAATATTTAAAGGCCTGCCAGCACATGATTCGATATATCTCTGGATGTGTTATAGCATTTAACTTCCTCCTCTTTTCTATATCATCAAATATCATATCACCAAGTTTGGCTCTGTTTAACTGACCATTTTCATGGAACACTTTAGGGCCAAATTCTTTCTGTATCTTGTGCCATGCTGGCTTTCCTGGTTCGACCACTGTGAAAACAAAACATTTAATTTAGAAACAACAATATAACAGTAAACGCAGATATCAAGATGATTCACCAAGCATCATAATTATCGTTCATTCCAAAATTATATCCTACATAAGGTATACATAATCTTTGAGACAAGCAATATCTTTCTGGCTAAAAAAATTATCATTTTTTGAATTTTCATATTACAAATTGCTTAAATGAGACATTAAAAAATATTTTGAATATTCAACGATTTTCAATTCGAAATTATAGTAATGTTCAATAAAAAAGAAATGTCTCCTAGAAACTTCATCCACTGTTATTACTTGGAAGCTCGGATATCTAAAAAAATATTACTACTTTAATAAGCTAAGTATGTATATACAATGCATGTTTGGCTATTTTCCGTATATCTCGTGAATTAAACAGTAAATAATTTTGAAAATTGTACGCACGATCATTAAATACCTGCTAAGACGTATTGCAAAATTCAGATCTGTATATTGGAAGTGCTCGAACAACTTTCATACCTGCCTCATAGAACGTTTTCGTAACTACTTCCTAACAATAGGAATATTCAATATATCATATCAATGTAATGTCTAACCTTCTCGGGCAATCGTATCGGCATCTATAACAGGAATACCATGTTCGCGAAACACGGCAGCCACGCTGCTTTTACCAGTAGCGATGCCGCCCGTTAAACCGACTATGAACATTTTTAATAATTAATTGACACTCAAGTCGTTCAGAATCCTTCCTTCCTCTTCTTTATGGCTGTTTCCCCAATGGGGAACATGTGCCAGGAACTGGTCCCCTATATAAAATCAAGATTGGAAGTTCAACACTAGATGGCGATATACCTCGCGAGGCGGACCTTACTGGACGACTTGGACGCGGTTAGGTCGAACAGCGGACTTTTGCCGGCTTGCCGTAGATCCGTCACGTGATAAGATAAACGACAACAATTTATTTTCAAGCACCAATCCGAAGAATTCTTCGTAAAGATTCGTGACACATTCGTTATCATTTTCCTTTGGAACTTTATAGTTCATTGGCTTTCAGTTTACAGTACAAATTCTTTTTATCTGATACTATTAACTAATCCTGAAATGGAACTGTTACTGGATTTAATTGGAATAACATGATAATTGTAATCGCTTATTTCTATACTTCATATACGTACATTTCTTTAGGAACGAAATGAATTTTTGGAGGCCATCCATGTACTAATTTGAATATGAGTCCCTCAGATCTCATAGTTTATACTTTGATACAATGCATTACATTGTTTCATTAAATGCTTGAGTAGAATTCACTATACAGGTACATGCATAATTGATGATCTATTGATACTAAGTTGTAGAATTTTTAGCAACCGTTTTATTGTTTAACATTCGTTTCCTTCATATTAACAATACGTTATAGATCTATTCCAAATGTCTAGGATAATGTAGGAATATTCGAGGGCATACAACAGTACTGATTATAATTTAAACGAACATTTATTTAGACTAAGGTGAAAAATAAACATTAATGTTTAAAAAAAAATGTAACAGAATTCGAGATATTATTTTATCGCAGTACTTAGCACACGAATACATTTTTACACTTATATTGTTATCAAATTTCTTCTTCATACGTTCATCAGAATTTAGCAAATGTACGGCTATAAATGCTTTATATATTCGCTCCATGCTCATTTCTATATTTTCTTATCAGCTGATATTTTTTTAAAATAAAAATTAAGATCCACGTTTATTATTAGATCACCATAATTTTAATTACCACTGTTCTCTTTTTTTATCGAGTTCGCGGCTCACGGGTATAACTTTGGTTCTCATTTCAATATGAAAGATCAAGCACTTTTTGACCGATGATTTTTGACTTTACATTACCTGAGAATAACGTCGAATAAATGTATAATTAATTCGACTGCATTGTGGTTTTTTAATTAAATGGCTTGTAAGATATCTGCAAGGCATCTATTGCTAACTAAAGCTTTGTGAAATCACTTAAACCACGTTATCCTATAACAATGGTAAGTAGCGAATACATTTTTGAAAATAGCTGACGAAGAAATTAGGTGGCAGATAAATTACACACATCCCCATTATCAGAATTACATTAGATCCTCGCAGTGAACAATTAACGTTATATAGAATAACGTCAATTACGGAATTAGCTGCATCAACGACGTTGGCGAACGATACGTGAGTTCTAACACGTTACATTTAAACATCAAAATTTGAACAAAATTATTTACGTACTTTACTGCTATATGCGATTTCGTATTAGTAACGTGCACCTTCCAAGGGAATAAAATTATACGGAAGAAAAATGGACAAAGTCCACAACGTCTCGTGGCAACCATTTTAAGATTTCACACTCGCGTCCCATAACGTTCGTATTCTGTTTTGAAATACGAATGTAGCCGTTCAAAACATTCAACTTTGAATGTTTTAAATGATAATTCAATGTTCGCACAGGCCATGTAATTCATAAGTGCAATTCCAATGAACAGGTTGAACAAGATTCAGTCTTTGCATGAGAATTTGGTTGGAACTCTTTACATGCCCATTCCACCCATTCCACCCATACCACCCATACCACCCATGCCTGCCATAGGATTGGGCGCATCTTCCTTAGGTAGTTCAGTGACAACTGCTTCTGCAGTCGTAAGTAACGAGGCTACTCCAGCAGCATCGGTCAGAGCAGTGCGGACTACCTTAGTGGGATCGATGATACCCTTCTCGATCATGTCGACGTACTCGTTGTTCATGGCGTCATAACCAAGGGTGCCTTCAGTGACCTTCGCGACGACTACGCTGGCATCAACACCGGCGTTCTGTGCGATTTGTAGACATGGCATGCGCAGAGCATTAGCTACAATCTGAATTCCAGTTTCTTGATCTGTATTACCGGGCTTCAGCTGTTTGAGAGCTGGTGCGCAACGGAGAAGAGCAGTGCCACCTGTCACAATAAAAATTGTTTTAGAAAATCATATGGATAACGTTCTATCCTTCAGGGATTCGTATTTACCTCCCGGAACGATGCCCTCCTCTACGGCAGCTCGAGTGGCGTTGAGGGCGTCGTGGACTCGATCTTTCTTTTCGTTCACTTCAACTTCACTGCTGCCACCTACCCTGAGGACTGCTACACCAGAAGCGAGCCTTGCCAAACGCTCTTGCAATTTTTCCTTTTCGTAATCGGATGTTGTATTTGCAATTTGATCTCTGATTTGGTCAGCGCGTCTGTCAATGTCACTCTTAGCTCCCTTGCCCTTCAGGAAGAGAGTATCGTCCTTTGTGATAACGACTTCACCAACCTGGCCCAGGTCACTCAGCTATAAACAGTGAAAAAATGATGAACATTTGTAAATTTTAGTCGAATTCTTACACGGGGAAAATATCAGTGTATACAATGACGCGAATTTCTTACCTGTACGTCTTCCAATTTTATAAGATTAGCATCATCTCCGAAAACAATACCGCCTGTCGAGATAGCCATGTCCTGAAGGGTAGCCTTGCGATTGTCGCCAAAACCAGGAGCCTTAACAGCCGCTACTTGTAAGCCAATCTTAAGACGGTTTACAACGAGAGTGGAGAGAGCCTCGCCGTCGATATCTTCAGCAATAATGACGAGAGGTTTTCGTTGAGAGTTAGCCAATTCCAGAGCAGGAATAATACTTTGTACAGAGGAAATCTTTTTCTCGCTGAACAGAAGGAGAGCATCTTGGAATTCCACCTTAGCTCCCTTAGTTGAGTTAATGAAGTATGGTGAAATGTATCCTCGGTCGAACTTCAATCCTTCGATTACTTCTAACTCGTCGTTAAGGGTCTTTCCATCCTTAACAGTGATGACACCTTCCTTGCCCACTCTCTTCATGGCATCAGAGATGAGATTTCCAATTGCAGTGTCTCCATTTGCTGAGATAGTTGCAACTTGAGCAATTTCTTCTGGAGTAGTGACAGGTTTGCTCAAATTCCTCAACTCTTCTTTGATCTTGTCTACTGCCAGCATGACCCCTGGGGAAGAATAAAAATAAAACCATGAAAATTTGTAGAAGACTATAGCATAATACGATAACTTATCTTACAGTCACGCTATTTAATTCAAGAATATCTTATCTGGCATTGTATACATAATACATTAATCAGAGGTTATGTGATTCTGCATTAAAACCATATCATTTTCTTGAACTTCTATCTTTATGAACTTACCACGCCTGATTTCAATAGGGTTAGCGCCCTTGCTGATCTTCTCAAAACCTTCCTTAGCAATGGCTCTGGCCAAAACAGTGGCTGTGGTTGTTCCATCACCAGCTTCTTCATTAGTATTGTTCGCTACATCCTGTACCAACTTAGCTCCAATATTTTGAAACTTATCTTTAAGTTCAACACCTTTTGCAACAGTTACTCCATCCTTTGTAATTTTAGGACTACCCCAAGATTGTTCCAAAATAACATTGCGTCCTTTTGGACCCATTGTTACTGCAACAGCATCAGCTAAGATGTCAACACCCTGAAGCATGAGCGCTCTTACTTCAGCTCCAAAACGGACATCCTTCGCATAAGAGCGTGCTTGCACCTGCATCTGGCGCAATGCTACGCTTCTCAACATGCTTGGTAATCTATACATCTAAAAGAAGTAAAACTCCAATTGTAAACCAATTAGCTGCGTCATTCTAGTAAAACTGCTGCACAATATAAAATTCATCTCATATACCTTATAACTGGCAACAAAAATTGAAATATATAAGAAAAATTAAACTTAAATTATAGATAGCACTCTCTGAATCATATGCATGAATATCTCCCATATATTACTACTATTAATCTTCCATATACTTCATAAATATTAGCTAGTCTTAATACATAGAGAAACATGGTTATGTAAACTACCTCGTGTAATTAAAAAACCGTAAAACGCCTAAATTAATCCCATCAATAAATCCCACACAATTCCAATAAAATGCTGTAACCTCGAGTTTTGTCTAATAAAAAAGTGTACGTTGTCCCAAGAAAAAAATTAACGATCTCTTTTTCCGGCCAACATTTTCATGGGAGCCGTGCCAAGCCGGTCTCATTTTAATTGCGAATTTTTCCTTGCTCGACTAAAATCTATATACGACAATAGTTTTCCCCGCTGCTGAATATAATCTTACCTTTATTTGATATGAGAGAAGCGGCGGACAAAAGCCGGTTGATCAAGAATAAGCTGAAAGTCGTAACGGCGCGATTGCACGTTGTCCTGAGAATGGAATGAGAAGAAGCACAGAGGTTCACGATATCACATGGGCCAGTTTCCCTCTCCTTTACCACACCCAACCTAATCCCACCTTTGTTGCTCGAAAAATCGAGAAAAATTCATTTTGTAATAAAAAACAAAGACTGCAAAGACTGCTTTCAAAATAAAGTCATCGAAGAATAATATCTCTACGGACAGATATAGCCGCAATACAATTATTAATAACAATTTTTAATCATATCGGCCAATGGACCATGTGCTTCTAGAAAGTACCAAGCCGAGCATGACGCAATCATCTATCGAACACCAATCAGCTTGGCGGGAATAAACTTTGTACCCGATTGCTGGAGTTTATTTGTTTTAATGTTTTAAAATATTTTTAACTAAAGATAGATTTAACACGATGAAAATAATTATTGTCTAGAGTGGACCATGGATATGATGAACTAGATCATTTGAATTGTGACGGGTATAATAAATGCTTTTTCGAGTCATATACATAATGAGAATTTGGGGAACTTTCATATAGAATTTGAAATATATTATCATTTCCGTCTTATAAGGGCATAAATATTTGTACTTTCATTCATCACTTTGCTAAAAACTCCACCATTTCATCAGAAATTCATGTAAAATGTGCACAGCCATTTAACTCTGCACGACAAGATATAACTCCAAATGATTAATCTTAAAAAATATAGAATAGTCTAACGATTCATACAGATACTATAGTTATCACAACATGGACTTTTTCAAATTAATGATTCTATACAAAAAATTAAAGATACAGCTTATCAAATTTAGGTGATAGTACGTTCAAATGTTGAAAAAATTCAGAAAGGCTGTAATTCATCTGTAACCTCGAATTACTTTTAGTTTCAGATACCTATATGGAAATACATATATGTATATATACTTTTTCTTGGAAAACACCCTCTGTAGTCATAAATATATTTCTACTGATGGGTTTCTTAATTTTCAAGAAAATGGAAAGGAAAAATTAATAGCAAAATCTTTGGTTTTGTTATTGATCCGCTGAAGGGAGCACGTGGCAATAATGGTATCATGGCGCACAACAAGGCGCACACCCTTTTGGTGAATTCTCGAAGCATTCATTATATAACTGGTGCCCGGTTTAGACATGAAGTAAAATCGATGTGTGTGAGAACTGGTGGGGTGTCTGGCTGAGGAAGCTTCGAGAAAATTAAGAGAGGAGAGGTCCATTCCTTGAGGCACCGGCAGTTAGGTTACACAACGTGCACAGTTTCTGCACGCCGGTTATATCTACTCATTTTTTTCGTGTTCAAGTGAAAATCAACTTACAAAATGGTACGTTGGAATAATATTTAATTCCACCTGATATTAAAATGAAAGGTTATTATGTCTGATACAGGAATTAATGTAAGATCTTTCAGAAATTTCATGCTTCATGTACAGTCATGTTTTTGAACAATGTAGATATCGTTAATTTTTTTTCTAAATATATAATTATTCTATTGATCTATAACGTTTCCATGGATATTTCCAAGTTTTATAGAAAGTTGAAATGATGTCGATTTCATGAACAACCGGAAAATGGTACTCCGAGGTTGATCGTATTATTTTTTTATCTAATGTTACTTGTTTTTTATATTATTGTTTATGTAAACAAGTTGTTCGCGGAGATGATTTTCAATTTTTTTTAATAGTTTTTACAGCGTTTGAAAACCCAAGAACATGGTTTCATCTCCAGCAATGTTTAACCTTAAAGTATAATTCGTTTTTTAAAATACGTATATTTTTAGATATTTACACTTTCAAAATTCGTTTGCTTGTTTACTCAAGTAAACTTTAATAGAATTTTGTGTTTTTTAAAGTAAATATTTTTTAGTGTTATATCTCTTTTCTTTTACAGGCCGCAGCTGCAGCAGCTAAGAGACTGATCCCTCTCTTTGACAGAGTTCTTATCCAGAAGGCAGAAGCTCTTAGCAAAACTAAAGGTGGCATTGTCATTCCAGAGAAAGCACAGTCAAAAGTTCTTCAAGGAACTGTCGTCGCAGTTGGTCCAGGATCAAGAAACGATGTGAGTAGAGATTACTAAATCTTTGATATAATTTTCATTACACTGATATTAATAAATAAATGTTATTATAGAAAGGAGAACATGTTCCTCTGAGCATTAAGGTTGGGGACACTGTTTTGTTACCTGAATATGGTGGCACCAAAGTGCAGCTTGAAGAAAACAAAGAATTTCACCTGTTCCGTGAATCTGACATCCTAGCAAAGCTGGAGTCTTAATCCAGAAATTAGAATATGTTAAGACTATTTTCACAAAATGCCACATGGAAAGTGTCGTATGCTCGGAACATCAAAATCTCAATGCAACGTGACCTCACTAGAGTGGCCCAAGCCACTATTATCATCGGTGATGATTGTTGATTCAAATTACGTTATTTCTTTGTAAGTCTGCTAGCATATAGGTGTCATTGTTTCGTACATATTTCCAAATAATAAAAGATTTATTCATGGTACTTATCATTAAAATTTTCTTATAAACAAACTTGTAAAGTTGACAATATTTTCTAAGCACACCCTACTTCATTCCAATTAGATGGGACAAAATACCTTCTTTGACCCACTAATCTACAATATACTATGCTATGTACAGTATCAGGATTTAGAAACGATGCATACATCAATTTTTTAAAATGTTACAATATGCTTTCCCTTTTCATCATATATCTGATAAAAAAAAAAAGTAATGCAAATGGACAGCTATATATAATTTATATAAACGTATGCTTTTATTGTGTCTGAAATAAAACCTAATGGAACTAATAACATGATTTTACTTAAGTTTTATACTCTTCTTCACACTAGCTTTAATACCCGATATTTCTCCGGCATATCTTGTTACTTCCTTTCGAACTTCTCTCACCTGTAAAAATAAAGTGTGCATAAGAAAAAAACAAATTCAAATGAAAATGGATGAATATAGGCAGAATTTTAAATATATATCTACTTACCGCTCCCTTCCGGCGAATCTTAGCCTTGCGGTATTTGTTTCTATGCTTAACTCGCGGATTTCGCTGTTCCTTTTTACGGTGTGGTGTGAGTCCTTTATTCTTGGATATTTGGTAGGTAATAGCTCTCTTTCCTTCTTCTATATCACCCTCATCCATTGCTAATTGATGGTCTTCCATATCTTTTTCATTGATCTCAGTGTCAATTAGCTCAGAATGTTTACTATGTCCCATATCTTCATCAACTTCTTCATCAGCTATTTCATCATTTGCAGTTTTCTTCGACATCTTAACATCCTCCACATTCTTATTCCCTTGCCTGGCACGTCTCAATTTTTCACCCAAAGCTTGTGTGGCGCGTTTCTTTTCTTCATTTCCCAATTCTTTATAGTCAATTGTACTGTATATAGGTAAACCCTTCTTTTCAGCATCCAGTATCTCTTTTACTTGTTCAAGCAACTTCCCTTGACCTGATTCTAATTGGTTAAGAAGCTGACGATACTGCGCTAGACGCTTGATAACTGGATGGGACTTAACAGGTAGCCTTTTGGCTTTAAGCATCAAGTAGAATGAAATATTGACACAGTAATTAAGAATTAACTGGTACTTTGATTTTATAAAAGATATAGCTGGACAAGCAGGACATTTCCCACTTTCAACAAATTTTAAGAATGGAGCTAAGAAATCACGTACTTCGGTTAGACGTTCCTTAAAATCATTAACGAGTCCTTGAAACTCAGGACTTTCCTTCTGTACAAGTAGCTGTTTTTCTCTTTTACTGAGTTTGGTAAGATCAGTTTTAACAATCTGATCTGTATCTTGTAATTCAATGACTTCTTTTTCTTTTGATTGTAATAAGTCCAAGCCAAAGTCTGCATCATCCAATTGTTCAGCAAGACGTTTTTGGATATTTCTAGCTTCTTCTTCTTCCATTTCTGCATCAGCCAAGTCCTTTTGGCTGACTGATGCATAATCAGGGTCAACATAGTCAGTTGAGTAATATGCATTCTTCTTTTTACCCCATGCTCTTTCATCTGGTAAATCAAAATCTTCTTGAAGACCTTCAATATCAGATTCTAAAGAGTCCTCAACATTTTCGTCTTGATCATCCTCTTCATTCTCATCCTGTAGTCCATAAACTTCGTCTTCACTGTCAAAGTTTTCTGGTACACGCTTCTTACGTGCTTTTTCAAGTAAGTACCTCTCAGTTTCAGTGTACTCATCTTCAGAGTTAGATAAATCATCCAAGTCTCCTGGATCCTCATTCAAGATATCTTTCCTGAACCTGTATTTATTATTAACATACATTAGCAATATATAATAACATGCGTTTATACAAGTACATATGGCTAAGGAATAAAAACAATTAAGAACATGAAGTTTCAAGGTAACCTATCAATCTAAAACTATCAATATTTTTTATCATTTGCATTAGGACTGAACATATTAATTCATGTGTTAAATTCTAATAGAATTATCAATAATGTATTCAAATATTTATAGAGGTATACCTTTTTTTATTCGCCATTATGATATTTTCAAATTACAAATAATATAAACGTCCCAAACCCATGTGCCACCATGTGATAATGACCGGTGCCCCCACTTTAGTTGCGCTTCAACATACAATGGGGGTATAACCTCAAAAATTCTGATCAATAGAATTTTCCGAACACCGTTTGTCCCAAAGAAATATATAATTCGATAGTTTAATTTGCATTGAATTATACGCAAACATGGTGTTCCAATCGTTGATGTTACTCGCGAGAAATAAAGGACCTGACGAATTTTGGAGGAAAAGAAAAATTTTCAGAATCGCTGCTGTAAGTATTTTACCGTGAAATTCATTTACAGTTCTTGGTTGCTATTTTAAAAATTATTTTATAGCACTTCATAGGTCGTCGTAGAAATTGCTACAGCATTGCTATTCGAAATGTTCATCGTGCTCTAGTGTATTCTACCAAAGGACGTGCACTGAAGAAAGCTGATATGCGTACGGTAAGCTACAGTTACTCTAACTAGGTATCAAAGTAGTACCATTTCTATTGTTGTTTAATGTAATATTCATTCAAAGCTATGGGAAACAAGGCTCTGCGCAGCTTCTGAAGAGCATGGTATATCACGTTATACTCTACATGAAGGATTAATGAGATCTAATATCTTACTGAATCGGAAGACTCTTATGGACTTGGCAGTTTGGGAACCCCGAACTTTTAAGGCACTTTCAACTATTGCTTTAGCTAGAACAAAGCAAGATGGTTTAAGCTCTGTTCAACATCTAGATATGCCTGATGGCATCATTACAAGAGGAATGTTAAAATGAAATAGGGTATATGAATGAAATAAGTATGAAAAAATATGACACGTGTATCGTTCACTTATTAACATTATGCTTTTTTTGTTTTATTTAATATCCTCTATTTTACGCTTTACATATAGATGTTATATCAACAATCTTTTACTTCACATTATATACGCTTGTAGTTCTCACGTGTGTGACAATGTGCATATATATGCAGTTGCATATTAATCAAATTTGTCAAAACCGATGTGATATAATATGTAAAATTAAAGATTATAAATGAGTACAGCTCTGCGTACGTTTCATACTACTATACGGAGACGAAACGATATTTCCAGAAAGATAACAAGTCATTGATCATCGCAAGTATCAATACAAAATTCGATATTTCACTGCTTGGCATTTACAATTTGTACAAACTCGGGTTTTAGCGACGCTCCACCAACTAAGAAACCATCAATGTCTTTTTCCTTTGCCAACTCCTTGGCATTACCTGCTGTTACTGAACCTCCGTAAATAATTCTCAAAGATTCAGTGACAGCAGGACTAACATTCTTAGCCATCCACTCTCTCAACTTCTCATGAACTTCTTGTGCTTGTTGAGGTGTGGCAGTTTTTCCTGTTCCAATAGCCCAAACTGGCTCGTACGCCAAAACAACATTGTCCCATGACTTAATTTTATCAGCAATGGCCTTAGTTTGCCTGAAGACAACTTCTTCAGTTTTTCCAGCTTCACGTTCCTCTAGCTTCTCTCCAATACAAGCAATTACCTTCAGTCCAGTTTCGAGAGCATGTGCTACCTTCTCGGCAACAAGCTCATCAGTCTCACCAAAAACGTTTCTACGTTCTGAGTGGCCAAGAATGACCCAGGGAATACCATTATCCAAAAGCATAGCTGGGCTAAGTTCCCCAGTAAAAGCTCCCTTGGCAACCTTGTAGGTATTTTGGCCACTGATGTTAACATTGCTAGGTAAAATACTTTTTGTGTATGGTAAGTAAATAGAAGGAACTCCTACAACAACCTCTGTAATAAAATAAAATTTTCTTTAAAATATCACTAATTAATCATAAATCTCAACTATTTCAATATCCTATTCCCAAGAGATTACCAATTATTCCTTAATAAAAATCTGATCAAAGAATAAAAGGTTCTAATCATTATTCTATACTGTCTCCATTCCTCAAGAAAATTATTTGCAATTTGCTTTTTCAAAATAGACATGATGAAACTGAAAGACAATACTGACTTCAGGAGGTCATTCCAAATTCAAATTTGTTAGATATCAATAGAGTACTATTAATAATCATTAAATATCCGTCTCGCCATAAATTTTTAATTTTTAAAATTCTAGTGAACTCATGAAATAGTGATAAAGGATTTCGATAGCACAAATTAAGAATAGCACCTACCGACATTAGGATCTAATGGACCGGCTTTTAGGAATGCAACGATATCGTCAATTTCCTTCTTACTACCATTCATCTTCCAGTTACCACCAACAAAGAATTTGCGAGCCATGTTTTTAGAATATTATGTCTTAGCAAAGTGTGATAAGACAAATCTAAATTTCTGAGGTCTATTAGAACTCGTCCAACACTTGCCCTTGCGACCTTCACACTAGCTCTAAGGTGAATCTTATCCCACTCCCTATTGGATATCCCCACCACTTAGTCCGAAGCCCAATTCACAGTTGTGAACCTACCGATAGTCAGACTGATATCGTGATTGTGCTCACGTATTATTGACATATCAAATATTAGAAGAATAAAACTTTTTTTTAGGTAAGTTATAAATACAGTTTCATAGGTAAATGTCGTCTGTATTACAATGTGCATGATCATTTAAAAAAGTTTGCTCATTGTACTCTTATGATTTACACAGATTATTTCTTTACTGTTATTATATTCAATAATTTCATATTATCAAAACAAAAATGAAGTTAAGCTAATTTATGATGTATCCTTTAAAAAAAGAATTTGATTACTGACTGCTTGACATTAATCTCGTTCTAATTGCATTATAGTCTTGAATTTTTATAGACATATAATAGGTTATGTCCGTTCAGCGATAATGCTTCTCTATCGGCAAAATGCTAGACATCTATGACTACATAAATATGATTAGTATGTTAATTATTGAAATATAAAATTTATATTAATACGTATAAGCTAGGGAACAACTGGCACCAAATTAGATTATTTGTAAATTGTAAATAGTGTTATTTTCATTAGTTACTATAGCAAATTTCTGGATATTTCCAAAGCAATCGGTTTTGCTGTCATGACTTATTGTTAGAATAAAAATTCATTGTTAATTATTATCCTACAAACTTTTCTAACATTTTGAGAAGTTTGCTGCAAGACAAAAACAATCGTTCATTGCAACTTGTGACGTTTTTATTGCTTGAAACTTGGAACAATTCTCATTCATCCTGCCATTCAGAATATTCTCTCATACAGTTCTTCGTGTATTTATCTATCGATAATTTGCCGTAAGAACCATACAAAAATAATTCCGATGCAACTTCTTTAAGTGGGAAGAAAGAAAAAACAATGTTCGATACTTCGTCGGACAATGTAGATAATTTAGTGCACAGGTTTGTGCAAAATTTGGGTGTAAAAATTGAGCCCATTGGCTGTAACAAAGCACAGAGAATCAAGTATATCAAATACATAGACAAAGCAAGAAAGATGAAACGTGAATTACTACGAATTAGTGAAAAGACTCATGACATGTTGACGCAAGGAAGTTTAAATTTTTCCGACGTTCATAGTGTACAGTCGTTCATGGAGAAACGTACCAATCTTTTTGATAAGTTTTATATGAAAAGCACACCACTTTTGGCACCCCACTTGAGGAATATCAATAAAAAAATTACTCAGAGTGTGACAAGTGTAAAATCTGAGAACGAGAGAAAGCTAAGAAAGCGAGGATCCATTAAAGTTCCAAAATATACGAATAATGAGTCAACGAATCGCAAGTGTAAAACGGAAATAGCTGATAGTACTCGTGATCGATCTTCAGGATTTGGAAAAAGTATTTCTTGTTCTGCTTTGAAAAAAGGAGATTATTCCAATGGAGCCAGTTCTTTGAAATGTCAATCCGAAATTAAGACTGTCTCAAAAACATCCAAGATTCCAGTCATTAAACCGAAAGTAATTTACAGTTCTTATGATGCTTTGCCAAACAAAGAGAATAAACGAATTCCTGAGAAGGAATACGGTGATCGAAATACTAAGAGTACAAATTTATGGTGGATTCATAAGAAGAAGGAGAACATTGATTCCTGTAATTTAACAGCTGGCATGGTGAGATACACACAGAGGCAAACAGAATTAAATAGAAGATACTTGGAGCTTCAAATAAAGGATACAGATTTTATGAATCAGCACGTGCGAATTACGCTTCATATTGCGATTAAGGTGTTTAGGAAAATTATTAATTGAACGAAATCTAGAATTGAGACGTAATAGATACTTCATATTGCAGGAAGTAGACACTAGGAACTTTCAAATGACGGATTCAAGATATCACAAAGTTCTCATGCTCTGCAAAGAAGCTATATTGTCTCTGATTGAACCAAGTAACAAAGCTTTTGTAGTGTACGAAGACAATCTGCCGGCACTCATTAAGAATCATTTAACACGCGGATATAGATATCATTTTACAATTTCCAGGTATAGCTTAATGAATTATGTTTCACTATACTGTATGTATTGTTTATATACTTTTATAGCGCATCCGAGGATTATTATTCAGCACTGTTGATATTAAGTCACTGGGCTGAAATCTTAGTGAGGCATCCGAATACAACTTTGATGCGAACAATCAGCTACGCTCTTGGTTGCAGTCCGCAAAGAATACTCGTATTATCCTGCCCAGAAGATACATCTTAAGAACTGTATGAAATAAAAAGAATATTCTGATACATTATATTAAATAAATAGTATTTTTAGCGATATTACACTCTAATAACTATGGACACAAAATTTTATAAGATTGGCCTTTTTTTACCATTATCCTCTGAGTCATGTAGTTGCTATCACGTAACAGCGACTATAATTCAAGATATGAATAGAGACGGTAGAATTGAGATATTAGAGAGGGTATCTTGTTACTATTTTGTACCGCATTTTATATCTTGCCTTTCCTGCCCCTTTCCCCATTGTCGTAGCCACATTGATACTTGGTGCATAACGATTATATAATACGTTGTGTCGTTGCAGGATAGGATTTTGCGATTTTTCTGCAAAATTTAAAACATGGTGAGCGACGAGGTGACGGAGATTAACAAGAAGCCACCGCCGATCTTCAAGAATCCAACATTTCAGCAGAAATTTCGTCCAATTAGCAGTTCAGGAAAGAAAAGGACCTGGCGATCCTTGAAACAAGTGCTAGCGCAGGAGCGTTCCTTACCATGGCCATCTGAAGTCGTTCATTGTAAGCAATTTAATATTTTCATATCGCCGCCACGTTTGATTTCATTGGCAATAAAGTCTGGTTCTAAATTTATATTTATACAATAGCTTATTCATTATGGTTTATGAATTAATATTTTATAACAATTTCCAGATAGTTCCATCAATGCACCTCCCAGCTTCAAACCCGCGAAGAAATATTCTGATATATCTGGTTTGCCGGCAAGTATTTCTTATTGTTTCAGCAGTAGCAATTGTAATTTCGATAGGTCTGAATTATATCAGTTATATAATGATGTACTGTTTTTAATTTACAGGCAAGATACACAGATCCCCAGAGTAAATTATATTATGCGTCCACTGAAGAATTTGCTACTGTTCGAAGTTTGCCGATGGATATCACTGCTGGATATTTAGCACTGCGTGGTGCTTCTAGTATTGTCGGTTAATAATCTCTATACACGCAACAACGTTGCGTAGGAAATCCCGTAACTATTTGCAATGAAGCTAATATGGTCAAAATTAAATGGCAAATGTACAAGCTCCGGCAAGAGATGACATTCATTTTGTGTCTGGTTTTGCAACATTTTTTTACCATTCAGAGTTACGACTTTGTCAGTTTTCGGAAAATCAGATTGCTGTGGAGTTAAATAAGTGTAAATCACTTTTCGAAATGATTGAAGTATATCATTAAAAGTTCATGTAGGTGTGTGCAGTTTCACGTATTTACACGAGTTGATTACTTATGACGTACGTTATTTGAGTAAACGTAGGTAGTCTTTGTCTTGTTACTTTGCTTTCATAGTTTCCACACTTACATCTCATGAAGAGAGAAAATGTGATTTATTGCGTTCTGAATTAGTGTCAAATTTGGAAATTTATGGTATTCATTTGTTTATAAAATGACCTTTCAACACAGATTCGTTGATAATCAAATTTTTGTATGATTTCCGCAAAGATAGAGACGGAAAATGATTTTATTCTCAGACTTGTCACAATTTGAAGTCTTTTTTGTAATAGTTTTATACTACTAAACCTGCATTATTTTAAAGTCTGGTACGGCTACGAGATACGAATCGCACGTTATAAATTACACAAACTAGTATGTAGTTGTTGTACCTGCCGAGGGACAGCGCCACTGGTCTACATGTTCATACGAATAACATTAATTATGGTAACTTTCTGAAATGTTGATATGCACAACTCAAAAACAAAGCAATTTGGCATAATACGAAAAGTAATTTCCATGGTTAAACTAAGATAAAATCACGTAAATGTAGACAATTGTCAAGAGAATAGCGTCTTCGACGGGTTAACAAATATTTTCAAATAAAAAAAATTTGTTAGACGCTTTCCTTACTTTCTCATCACTTTATCTCTTCTTAATATTTTACACGTTTAATTCGTTATTAAAAAAGCTTGTCCATTATAACTTAGTGTACGAACTAAAAACTAATGGGATAGAGGGAGCTATTAGGAAACTTCAAAAACTGCTTTACTTCTAATCTTTAGATCGCTGGTTTTTTTTCCTTTCAGTTCTCAGTCTTTCGCACATCTCAACATGTTTTATTTGCTACCTTTTCGGCCATTGCAAACTTGCAAAAATTATTTGCACTTGGAAATTCAAACAATATGGCCTAATTGTAATGTAGCACAGCGATCCGCCGGTGTTAGGTCGCGATATTTTCTGAGAGGGTTAAATTGATTAGTGGAACTTCTTTTCACTCCAGATCAGGCATCTCATCGTCGTCACTGTCTGAATCATCAGCCTCCTCCCCAATGTCGTCCAGATCGTCGAAGTTTGGCTTGCTATCACCAGCACCACCGAGACCACCCATTTGACGCATCATCTAGTTAAGCACAAGACAAGAAATGCATTATGATTCAATGTTCATACTTTGTTCAATGTTAGTAGAAAAGTTATAATTACATCCTCCAGATCTCCACCACTGCCTCCCATGCCACCATCATCACTGTCATCCTCATCCTTCCACTTGTTAAAGTCACTCTTCAACCAATGGAATTTCTTGTTCTCCTTAGTGAGACGAGGCCAATATGGACCATCTTCTTTTTTGGTGAGTACTAGTTCATAGTTCCTGCCCTTTAAACTCTGGATTGTCTTCTCTACATCAATTTCTTTGTATAAATTGATAGTAACTTCATGCAGTTTACGTTCTGTGCCTCCTACACCTTTAAAATATATCTTTTCCGCTTCAACCTTCAGTGTTGGGTCTTTACAATCCTCCAAGCAAATCGTGACATAAAGAATGTTGCTCCTTTGAGCCCACATAACAGGTGGAGGAGGTAACCTAAAAGAAAGTCAATTTTGATTTTAAAAAATCGTTCAACATTACATCATTACACAGAGACTTAATTGTTGCAATGTCAAAATAAATTATTAAAAACCCAACAATATAAAGATGATACATTTTATGCATTAAGAGAAGAAGTATAAAAACTTGGTCACAGAAGAAATACTTGGAGGGGAAGTTAATATGAAAATTTTAACTTTGCCTAAAAAAAATCGCTAGTCACTGCAAGCAGGAAGCACACCTTACGCCGTTCGAATATTAATGAATACTGCAGGGAGACTCGTTTCTCATAGATGTATTAACAAAGGCTTTCCATTTAATTTCGACGAGTTGAAAACGATACGAAGCGATAAATTATATTCCGAGTAGCGATAAAGGGATAACAAATGGAAAATATAGCTCTCGTGTTACGAGGTATTCTAAGCCGCATTGGCGTGGTCGTACCGTCACTACTCGCCATGGTAAAGAATGAATTTCATATTAACATTATATGTTCCTAAAAGATACGCAAAAGGGAATAATATTTTCTCATGAATTAGCATAACGGGAACAATGCTTCATGGCTGTTTTCTAGAAACTTCGAGAATCAATAAAACCATTTTACAACATGGCGGTCTTTCGAAAGACACGGGGCGGCTTAGGCGGTTTTTACTGACGAATATCCGCCCGAATCATTTATGAATTAAAGTCAGAATAGTCATTTTGACATGGCCTTAAAACTTTAACATGAAATTATGTGAATTTTCGTCTACTTACTGGCCTTCTTGGGTCATTTTCTGGCTGGCTCAATCCACGAGAAGGAAACAAACACACCACACTTACGTACCGCGCCGCACTACTGATTCGAGAGTGTTTCGAGATAGAAATATCGACCAAACAAATAACATTTGGCCAATGGGAGGGCGCTCAACGTCTTTCTACTTCCGGAACCGATATTTAAATGGACTAACTTTTGATTAACTTATTGAATAGTTTTTTTATCACTAGTATAATAAGATGTGTGCATCTACGAAATTATTAAACTAAAAAATTCTATTTTACAATAAAAACTTATCATTGTTTGTATTTCCAACCTGATTCGTTCCACATACATACGATTCACGCTACCTTCGGCAACCTTCGTTCTATTTGACGAAGTTTCTGCCAGTAGGATTCATTGGCGGAATTTTATAATATTTGAAATTTGTGACTTGTAACTATTACACTACAGATAATTAGAAACTGAAATTTCAATTGATACAATCAATTAAGCAGAAAGAGATAAATCTACAGAAAAGAATTATATATTTTAAAAAATTTCATGGATCTGTGTGGTGAGGAAATAACGAAAAACCGGTAAAATAATTGTATTATAATTTTCACGAAATTTAAACTCAATAATCTTGAAAATCTGTGCTTTAATATGAAAAGAATTTAAATAAAATCCTTTTAAGCACATGTCAAATTTTGATATTTTAAAAGAAATAACTGGTATCCTTCGAAATACGTGTATAGAATTTGATCTAGATATTACATTATAGTTCAAGTCTATCACTTTAGATAATACTATGTCCAGTATTCCATATCTGATCTTCAGGACAGGTTGAATCGACCCGCGTAAGAGCCCTAATTAACTGTGGACCAACACATCCAGGACACGTAAAAACAAAAGTAATATCACGATAGATCATACGACTAATTGATATTTTTACATAACACATCACCTCGTGGAAAGTCGTTACACAAGCATCTATGATTTTATCAAAATCTTATTAATCCCATTTGCTACGGACGTCGATTATAACGAACGAATTCAAAAAATCAATATTCTCCAAAACAATTGCATCTAAACATACAATGAATACAACATCCGCAATGTAAAATAAATGAAAACGCGCAAGTGATGCAGTATCGTGTTATCGATAATCAATCAACACATTTTTATATAACCTACCTAAAATGATATCGTTACATAAACAGCAACACGTTTTCTTTTAAGTAATAATATAGAGCGCGACTTGGCAATTAATATTTTTATATAACTCTTAGAACACCTGGTACAGTTCTTTATTTCTGCTTACACCTGTCATACGACCCAGCACTCAGTATCAAAAAGATTAAAACAAATATTACCATATAATCTAAAAAGATAATTAATATTATTTTAATTTACCCAATAAAATTCAATTTCAAGCATCAATCGTCTATACCTATATTGCGTTGATACACACAACTATACTTTTTAATTTTTTCAAATATTCAGACACGTATTCAGCGTACATTAGAACCATTATCTTATCATAATACAAACGCCAAAGAAAATTATAACTATCTGTAACTACCTTGACTACCCGTAAGTATGCAAAAGAAAAAAAGTACTTTTTGAGACTTTCGACACGCTGCAAGTGTATCCTTCGGTAGAAGTTCTTCGGGTACGCAACAGAGATGAGTGAGAAGAAGGGATAGCACTTACTTGTTAGATTGTAGGTCACTTGGTATGGAGGGGCTACCCTTCTGCCTTCTGGTGGCCACGAACTAACTGGACATACAGACATACCACCAGTCTCTTTCTCCTGCAGGTTCGTTTCAGGTGATAGAGTCGCTTGGTCACTCGACGGTAATACTTCAGCAGACTGTCAAAAGTGGCGGTCGAGAACTGACACACAGACAACAAAAGTATAAAGTGTTCATAAATCGTGGGATGTATGCCATCCAGTGTAATAAGTGACAGTGCGTGAATCAAAGGTAATAAAAAAAGTTGAGAAGATTCGGGAGAATCAAAGTTACCATGAAAGGGATTTTAATTCTTTGTTAATTCATCTCTAACCGTCATCTACGCCATGTCTACAAGTTCCCTCTTCTACAAGGACAAGTTTGCCGTAAGTGTCATCCTACATCTAGGTTATAATGTATTAGTATATATTATCTTAAGAACAATATATTTAACCACATATACACATGGGTACATATATATTGTATATATCTTAATTGATAAACACCAATGTTTAAAAACAGGTTTGATAATTACATGACTAACGATCTGTCACTGTGAAATTGCTTTGGTGGTTATTTATTCTTAACTAGTAAAACTGTCTTGACTCTACTACGGCACTGAATATATAATATCCTTACTTCCTGATAATTATAACAGAAAACAACGTACGTCCATATTCTACATTATATATTATTTCAGCCAAACGGTCGTGTGCCCATAGCGAGAACAGTACGTGTATCGAATAATATAAATTGCGGATAACTCTTAACTGGACCATATACGGTACAGGTATACATGGCAGTACACGATCCGAAATCGTAATACGTAAGACATATCGATGATAGAGTGATAAGTTAAAATCATTAACGTTGTTATGTTACCATTAATACTCCTCGGTAGCATGTATAAGTGCTTGTTGGCCGATAGGGGTCAGTCATGGAAAGTTATCATACATAGAAATTATCATCTATTATTTCTATTGAGGAAAGTGTAGTGGATCAAGGAAACCGATAGAATTAAAAAAAATTAATTAATTATTTATTTACATTATCGTTATGATTATGTTACGTGTAAGTTTGCATCTTTATAACTTAAAATAATAGTACCGCAGTTACTGTCTATTCATTTGTCTCTAAGATATTTTTTTTACCTCCAAGAAAACTTAACTGAATTATAAAAGATTGTTGTATTATCGGTCGTCTCAATTAAAGGTGATAAAATATGATTGATCTTATCTTATTACATGCATGTACATACATGGTGCGATACGTAATATGTACGCGTCGTTGCATTTTTCAAGGTTGATACGTATATTTCATATGCACGTAGATGCGTAGATATAGAAACGAGCAGAGATCTAGCAACAATTAGCTTCATACGTTCTCGTCCCATTTTTCCATAGTAGGCGTTAGTCGTAGGCGAATAATTAAGCGAATAACAAATGAATTTCGTCATATTTTAAGCACACCGATAAAGGCCACACGGTATATTTTATATTAGGATAGCATAATATAAATGATGAAAAATCATTCTGATAACGGGAAGTAACGAGTGAACGGAAGTGCTACCGATACTAGCTATAAAAGATTTATATAAAAATATATACAATACATAACGGACACACTGTGAATGGAGAAGGCTGGCACTCAGCGTGCGCAGCCAGTTCCTTTTGTAACACCCGTTATTTCCTGTCTCTAGTCTGCAGGTATGCACATAAACGTGCATCCATGTAAACAGAGCCTTACGTCACGTACGTCATGACTTTCCGGACACCGTGTATAGGTCAATATTTATCCAGCTTCTCACGAGTCTACTAGCAAAGAGATAGAACCGATCGCCGACTGCATTTCAGCGTAAAGTTCAACCGGGCTCTGATCTCCGTGGTGTTTTATTTGATTACATAATTATTGGATAAGATTATAAGAAGCGAATATCCACGTAACGCAACGGTGGGCTGATAACTGGCAGAAGGCCTCGGGGGTGAAAGTCTTACGTCAGAGACTTGCATCTTATTATACTGGACAACTGCAGCCCACGCAAACTTCTAGCTGACTATAGCAGCTCCCACAGGGAGCAATACTCTTCCACGAGGTCCAGGAATAGGTTATATTAGCAAGAGCGTCTTTTACCCCCTGGTACGCGTCTAAAAGAGGATAACTACCGATGGTATACGTTTATATACACGGATAACTGTATAAATTTAATCTAATACAGCACCTGCGGAAATTCTATAAAGAAATTGGTAACAGTAGAATATTTTCATATCATGGAAGCCATCAGAAGTCTCTTGCGAAACTCTATCGAATTTCACGAGCGAAGTCAAGAAGGCGTTACAGTCCTCGTTATGAAATCGCATCTCCGCGAAAATTTATAGCTAAACAGTTCCTACGCCGGTAGTTTATTATTCCTAGCGTGGCAGCTAAGGCGTGTTATTGGCTTTTATCGTAACGTGGATTATAAAGGTCGCAGAGCTTTGCGTTCTTTCTAGTGCATTATCGTGATTCATGGCGATCGCTTCGTGTTCATAGCCAGAAGGATATTCTGTCACTGCATCTATGTACATACAAACTGTATACGTGTAAGCACGTACCTGGGCTTGACGATGTAAGGTAGCTATCACAGTTATGGTCCCAGAAAGAGGATTGTGAAAGACCTCGGTTCCGGTAGTGGGCGAGCACGCTTCCGGTCTGTCCTCGCGATACCGCTATTTAATAAAGTATAATACTACGGGCTTCTGCGATTTTCTCTCTCTCTCTCTCTCTCTCTCTCTCTCTCTCTCTCGCACTCTCTCTATATAATAATTACAGATCTGCTACGTATACATAGTATGCGCGTATCCTATATTAATGAACAATGTGAGACTGTAATTTTAAATGATAAATCACTCAAGGAGTGTCTCATCCGTTCCGTCACGAACGAACCAGTGACCCACCTCTCCATTAACCTTTAAGGCAGAGAACTTATACGTAAACGATGGGAGTGTTTCCGGCTACTGCAGACTGGTTCTTAGCTTAGTATGAAGGTCCTGCAGGTCTCTTGAGTACATACGGTAAGTAGACGTAAGAGCATGAGTAAATGTGTAGCGACCAGGCCTCGTCGGAGATCGACAAGTTTTTCTAGCTAACCGGATGAGCAACACGTGTTTAAAGTCCGCTATGCTTCTCGGATCCGTATTGCGATGTAGTCTGGTATGACTGACTGTATAATTATTAATTAATTAAAATATATATATATATAGTAAGTAAAATATATAATAAGAGCACTTATATATTAGGTAAAATAATAAAGTTTCAGCGCAGTAGGTTAACAACATAATGGTCTAACGGCAAGAGCCGATCTCAAAAGTATCTCAGTGCGATTTACTTCCGAGAGTTTGGCTTCTATACCTTTTCTTTTCACGTTTCATTGACCCGCTGCGCTCGGTATACGGCTTCGTGCTTTCCCATTTGCAGTGTCGAGACGGCAGGATAGATCCTAAGCCATCGCCGGTGCCCTGTCGCCCGCTGGACGTTACGTAAACTGTCTGTTCTTGTTATCCAGCGCGAAATAAACATTCTGTATAACCTATAGTCGGATGGTTATTTAATGGACACCCAGTGACTACCGTTCGTATACTAGCTTTAGGATCTACAAATGAAAGTCAATTAGACTGGAATCTTCCCACGCGCCATGACACAATTGGGAGCTGATATAATTCATGGAAAGCGTTTCGATCGATATTTTCTCATAGGACTGTCTCTGCTGGTTTGGCTATTGCTTTTTTGTTTTGTATGCAGAAAAAACTTACCGCCTAGATGACTACGTGGTTCAATTACATTGCTAAATGTTAGCTCCTGAAACACGGGGGTGAAGATGTGCCGATAAATTTTGGTTGGTTATGTTTCTCTTATTTTACTTCTCTATGGACTTTCTGTCAGTTTCAAGGCGGAGAACACTTTACTAGGACTCACTGTGGTTTTGTCGGACTATTTTGCCGCTCTGTGAGTCGGAGAAGAGAAGCTAAATATAATCGGTGAACAGAAAACGCATAACCCTCCCGCCTAGATGCGTGAGGCGGGACACGAACTACATAGCTCGTTCCTTTTCGGTGTTACTCGAAGAGCTTCGTTCGTAGCTTCAGTTACGTTTCCACATAGACGACGAGCGAATGCACTGTTGTGCAGCTCAGCGTCCAGACGGCTTATAAATGGCGTAGGTATACCCTACTGCGGTAGAAGAGAGTTTAAGTCAATGTCGATTTAGTCGAGCGAATAGCAGCGTGGTGCTTCGCTTCGACTTTTCTTTGTGCACCGATAGCTCTTCCTTCTGGCACTTTCGTATTTTGACGGGCAAATAAAATACGGCAAACGTGAACCGAACGGGCGCGCGTGACGGCATTTAAATATCCATGATTAACCCAGTGCACTTTATTTGGATCAAGATCGAACGAATCAAGGGTCTGGATTCAGTTCTCTCTGATATGAGACCTTAGTGATAAATCTGATAGAGAAAATTTAAAGTTTCAAGGATTCTAACGTCAGTGCATACATACATACATATGTATATGAATCGTTCCTTGATTTTCAAGAGCCGTGGCGAATGCTAATTTTGGATTAATCCGTATTCATGGACCAGAGTGAAATCACTGCGAGAGAGCGACTGCTGTGTTTCAATATTTAAGTTTCGAAATGTGATGATCGTTTAAATTAGGTTTTTTTTTAAAGATTTTTTAACTGCTATCTAGAAACTATTTGCGACCGTGCATGGTTAATTTATCGTTTTCTTTTTACATTTTTAACAAAAGCGTCTATACTTTCTACAATTAATAAATAGACCCATACCATACGGACACACCCTTCAATCGTTTCCATTAATTCTGGTAAAAATTCAAACGAACTTCACACGGTCATTGGATTTCAAACAATCTAAATTCAAAAGTCGACCAAGAGACCGATTCCGTTTTTCGATGTTATTTTTACATATATAAAAACCTATTTCATTAGTTGTGTAACACAAAACGGATCATGTACTCTATACGCAATACGGATATGACCATTTGGCGCGCTGGCGCAATCTAACATTCAGTACTCATCCAGCTGGCAACCAGTAACAATATATCCAGCGGCCAGGTCAAATAATTGAACTTGCCGATAAAGAATTGACAAAAAAGCATATAACCCATAAAAAAAATTACAATTCATTATTTAGACGCTATATAAATCCGACTGATGGAAACTATGAAGAAATGAAGAAAAGTCACTCACTTCATTCTCCAGAGAAAGTTTGAACCTGTCAAGTGAATGCTGATCTGATGAACGTTGAACTTAGTTACAAGAAACGAACTCGTCGTACTCTGTAAGAAAGGCGTTTAAATACTCGTGCCAGTTAGTGTACGCCTGACGTTACCAGCAAATTGTTTACGTAACAATCTCGCCGGTATACGCGACGCTGTTGTGAGTTCGCGTATGCGTCGCAAAGTGCTAGTTACACTACGAGCATTCTGATTCGGTATCGCGTTTCAATTCTCTCCTGTCTCATACGAACAGCGACGCACCTCGGAATACCTCTGACTACAGCGGTGACATTGTTTAAATTCGTTTGTGCGTTTCCCTACGTATTTACAAGACTTTGGTACTCATTGATATACAATAGAGAGAGAGACAGAGAGAGACAGAGAGAGAGAGAGAGAGAGAGAGAGAGAGAGAGAGAGAGAGAGAGAGAGAGAGA
>JARQTH010000625.1:31714-163723 GCA_030142595.1 Trachelus iudaicus
AGAGAGAGAGAGAGAGAGAGAGAGAGAGAGAGAGAGAGAGAGAGAGAGAGAGAGAGAGAGAGAGAGAGAGAATGAGAATGAGTGATCATTTGATTGGGAATAAACAGTGAGGCAGTACAATATATTAAGAAATCTCAACGTATAGTCATCGTACAAATTCAAAAGAGTGTCGAATGACTGTTTGATCTTCCAACGCCCAATTACACAATCAGCTATCTGTTCCCGCTCACATCTCTGCAAACATCGGTACGATAAAGAACTTCATTTTCAACTAGTTCAGTAAGGATCTTAGAACGAAGAGTGATGAATCAGTTTAAAGCCCATTGAATGACGGATCTTTGATTGTGATTGATATTTTATTTAAATAGTGTTACGTGATACTGGAATATACTCGAGTCAGTGCTCTGTGGAATTATAAATGTAATTTAAAAGCGACAAGGACGTTTTCATAGGGAAATATTTGTAAAAGTACCTTGCTGATCGCTCGAGCATGTCTCCGGACTGGTTTTCAATGCGGCTTCTCTCGTTCGTTACGAACGGGTCGAACAGTTTTGAAATTTCCTGCGTTTGAAGTCTTCGCGGGTAGATTAATCAGTGGCTGATAATGAACGAAGTGAAGCAAGTTTGGACGTCTTTGAGATCACCGAGAACCTCAACGACCCTGATAAATAATACCAACTCAAATACGACTTGGTACGACGTTCCGGCACCTGTTATAATACACAATAGAGAGTTCTGTGAAGACACGAGTGCCATCGGTATGAGTAGTGAGAGGGACAAAGTCGAGACAACTCCTTGCGAATTGTCAAAAATGGATGAGGTGTCGAAGAAGCATAATATGCAGCAAAATAGCAATATGGTGCAAGATGAAGTTCTGTATCAGAATAATGTTGAGGCAGCTTTGAATAGCCTGAGTAAGATATGCGTAGAGCCGTTGAAGGCTGAGATGGATCTTGATATGAGTACTGATAACAGTGAGAAAGAGAATAGTCCTGGACTCAATTCGGAAACTGAGGAATCTAATCAGAGAAGAAGACATAGTTCCAGCGTAGAGATCGCAGCTACGAGTTCGTTGACGATCGGAGAGGATGGGATGCCGAGTATTAGTTTCAGCTTCTTGCAAACTGAGGATAGCACGAAGGTCATCGAGATGAAGGATAAGGTCGTAAAGGACGAAGAGAAGGAAAAGGTTGAAGCAGGAATTCAGGATCAGTTGTATGACTTCCCTAAGAGTCCAACTGTCGAAGCCACCAACGTCACAGACAGTTCAGCTGATACGAAGCGACGTAAGGATGATGATATTATTGATGAGAAAAATACGATTGAAGATGATCTGTACGATGTACCAAAGTCTACCAAGGAAACAAATGATTCTGTTACCAAAGATAGCGAAACTATAGAGTCCTTTAAGGAGGATGATTTAAATTTACCTAGTTCCGAGAGGAAGAATGACAGCAAGCGTTCCTCCAGGTCACTGAAGTCATCGAGAAGCATGAGAGTCGCGGAATCCGACATGACTGAGACTCTTGGAATAGCGTCAGGGTCTTATTCCGATCCGGAATGTCCAGAAGGTCTGTCATCCCGTCATAATAAACGCTTGAAACGTCAGAAACGTCGACTGGGCAAAGCGTGGGGGAAAATGCGAAGTTGGCTTAGAGACGAGAAGTCCAGATTCGGTGAAGTAGTTGCGAGACACGCTAGGTTACAGGCTGTGGGTGCTTTACAGTCTGATCAAGAGGAACATACTAGAGGTCAATGTGGGTCCTATGACCTTACCAAAGAACATAGCTTGAACTTGGGCTCGATCACTCGAGTCGAGGAGTTTGGATTATCTTCAGTGTCCGAGGAAGGTAACGTGTCCGATACGGAACGACCGTCCAGTTCCTTCGAACATAGCGGGAAGTCTTCCGAGTTCAATAAGGAAGACGTGGAAAAGATAGGGCACGGAAATGGAAATTTAAGAAAGAAGACTGTCAGTTCTGAGAATATATTAGGAAGTGCAAAAATCAAATTCGCTCCGGTTTCGTTCAGCATGGATAAATTGTGCTCCGACGGGGAGAATGAGGACGCCAGACAAGAGGCTGAGGGCGAGACTCGAGACGCTGCTGGGAAAGGCGGCCTAATTAAGAGAAGAATGCTTGGGTCAATCAGGGGGTTAATGGCTTCTACTCATCTGATCCAACCTCATGAGATCGAAGAGGTATCTAAAATATGACTCTGGAGGCGGGTGTGTCTCTCTTTCTCTCTTTCTATTACACTAATAACACTAGACTGGTGATCAAGCTTGTGCATCAAGTCATTTTGAAATCACTACAGGAAGTGATTCATGACTCACTAGAATTACCTTTCTGACAACTCTTACTACTGTTAGAATAGTATATCCTCGTGATGAACGTGTAGCAATGACTGAAGATTAATAATGATGAAGAGAGAGAAAGAGAGATGATAATGATGACGTATTTTTATTATAATTTCATTATAGAACAGAATCGAAAAAATAATATGTAATAGGAGTACTTATAATATTGAAATTCTTTAACACAAGAAGGAAGCGAATTAACATAGCACCAGGCACGCCCAATTTGTTATCGAAGTGAAGACGTGACCTTCGCGTAGTAATGGAATCGCGTGAGAGAGAGGGAGAAAGGGAAAGCAGATGAAAAAGCAGCTAAGTGTTTCGCAAATCGTGTATGATTTAAAAAAATTCTTTGTTGCTTTTCTAATGAAAGTCTGAAACGAATTGAGTATTTGCCACTGTATTATATTCTTGAAACATCTCTTGGATTGGATTCACTTAATTTTTTTAATCACCTAATTGTCTCTTCCTGAAGTTTTTTTTTAATTATTCGAATGGATCTCTGATTTAAGCAAAGGTAAATCTCGCGCTCTTTAATCGCGGGAAGCATGGAAAGTGTGGGAAAGTTGAGTGGAGAAAATACTACTTTGTTTTATACGTAGCATACTCGTCTTATAGCTCCAAGGCAAGTTCGCGTTACACCTTGACTTCCCGTGCGATTCAATCACCGCGTATACTATGTGCACATACGTATTGCTCTATGTATACAAGGAGCGTGGCGCGTGTCTCCTCTCTCCGTGACGACTAGAGAAATTCTATTTCGCGGACGTGTATGAAATAATGTGCTGAAGAAAGCATTTGGATTTCGCGGGATGACCTTACGACGTTCACCTAGCAGCCGCTAGAGTTCATTTGCCGTCGAGTATCACGCGTACCAATTTTACTTTTCTTTTTACCGCTTCGCCACTCTCCAGCCTTCAGTGAAAGATTATTAGGGTCGTTTCTATCGGTCGATTCAAAAGTCAATTGATACTCTTGTAATATCGTATATGCACGATCTTCTTCGATAACTCCACCATGACGTCCTTAGATCTGTGTATTTTTTAAATTTACATCTTTCTAACAGACGTGAATCCGCTTGGCCTCAAGGCAGTTAAAAGTGACGGATGATGGAAATAATATTTATTTTCTTGTAAGAAGATCTAGTTTTAACTAAATGTAGTTTAGATAGGTTATCTTTTTGTAGAGTCACATAACCGACGAGTCTTATGTGCCGGAACAATTTAGAGGTTATTCTTGCTCGTCACGGATGTCGAGCATCTGTCTGCTGCAATAAGAAATACATACATATATGAAATCAGGATAAGAAAAACCTTCGTCTATGTGGAAATGTGCCGTTGAGCTTTGTCAAGTCAATCTAGATAAATAACCGGAAGATTGACTATGCTAGTTACATTTCAATAGAGACGCAATATGCGTGTGGAACGATAAGCCGGTTAAAATCCGGTAGCAATTTTTCATGTCTTATCTCGTGCTCTGGCTAGTAAAATCCATTCAAGTATTACAGGGCCATTCGAGACGAGTGCATTGCGAGTCTGGAACTTATCAGAACAGGCCACTTAAAAACCGGCCTTGCAGGATTTCACGCATCGCCAACATTTCGTCTGACATTTATAGCAGTATATCGCTAATAAATAAAATCAAGTCTCAAGTACTGTTTTCGATAAGTATCAATCAATAATCAAAATGTAAAACTAGAGTATCATTCCTTCTGCATACGAAGAGGAAATCGGTGAACAATTTCTACGTACAGAGTGAATTCAACGAATTTCACTCACGGAATAAAGACTTTCAGCATGCGCCTCATTGTGAACGCACATTCATCTCGAAATAAGGATTTCTCCAGGGTAATGTGATACAAAGAGATTTACTAGTGATTTTTGATGGGAACGACTTTCGGCAATTAAGCTTACACTTACATTTAATTGGCTTTCTAAAGAATTCATCATATATAAAACACCGTATGATAACTGTGCCACCGTACATAAATACTAGCTGAAGTCAAGTTGAGCGATGTAATACGTATGTTGCATATCTATATATTAGTGAACTATAGATATACATTCAATGTATTTTAAAATCTCGTTTGACCGGTAAAATATAGTCACTGATAGTAGAATACGTCGTAATGGGTTATCGATACCAGACTGAATTTATCTTGAGGTGTGCGACAAATGTCAAACGATTTGACACGCTGCGCTCGGCTGAATAAATGGAAAGGCAATGCCCTAATACGAGTAAGATATATCCCGATTAAACGAAAGTCTTTTCGATGTGTTTCATTGCATTCCCGTCGTGCGTCATGTTGAATACTGAACGACAGGGACCTCTCAAACGAAAGTTTTAATACGGGTGTCTCGAAAATACTCGAAGTTTCCCTCACTTGCGTTACTCAACAAAGCCTTATAATTAAAATGGCGTATTAATTTGTTGTGCCCTGTACTATTTTTCAACTATGTGGACGACGTTTCACGCGGCAATTATCCTACGTGCTTGTTGTGATGATAATTTTGTTGTTTCACGTACAAGGCTAGAAATACTTGATACGATATATAGAGTATACGTTTCTATATAGAAAGGAAGATTTTCGTATGGATTTTAACCCGAAAAAGATGATTAATGCAAAATAGCGTTAATTAGGCCATTGAATCTCTCGCTATAATGACAAATTCTTCAATTTGAACGTTCGAATCGAAAAGTCACTTCGATGACTACGACAACTTCCACGTTCCCCTTGATCGTTAATTTAACGGATTCATGCTTCACGAAAACTTTCACGTCTTTTGCGACACTGGGTAGGAAAAAACAACTCAGGAAGTATTTGATTAAGAGTCGTTGTGGAGAAGCGTAGAGAGGAAGGGGAGCTTTCGGTAACATTTCAAATAGAAAAGAAAAAGGAATAGTGAAATGGTCCAGGGAACTTTTTTTGAGACTTTTCTACTGTTGGGGCACGTTGTCAAAAATTGTACAGTGATAACTATTTGGTCGACTTCAAAAGGAATCAAAATGCGGAAAACATTAAAGAAATTTCTTTTATTCGTGCTAACTTTAAGCATGGATTTACGATTATATATGGAAGCCACTGTTCAACCCTCAACGTCTTACCATATGTGTCTCCTTGAAGGAAATGGCAATTGTTCACATGAAAGACATTAGAAACGTAGTAGTTTTTTACTGCTGCCAAGCGTGAATACCGCTAGGTTACTCGCTCCGCTTCAGAGTTTCGAGTATTCATGCGAGGATCGAGTAAGGTAGCAATTTCGATTATGATTAAAATGAATTATATAAAGAAAAAAAGAAAAACTATTAGTATATTTTGACCCTTCGAGTATAAAATATTTAGATACGGTTTAAAGACATAGCTAAAAAATAAATCTATTTGTTACGTTTCAGAAACGTTTCCTAAGACGTATCTCAATGTTTTGTGTCATACGTGTAGTTTCTAGATATTCTTGTTTTTTAGGTATTATTTCTAAAAATAGGCTTGGGCTATTGGACGTGTTTTTTTCACAGCGTTTCATATCTAATACGTGTATGCGTTCTACTTTTCTTACAGGCATAAATATTCGAATTATTTCATCAGATTTTGCTCGGATTTCTAGTCTACGTGCGACGCACTTAACATGTTTTTCTGTTCTTTTTTTTTTAGGGAGGTCAGGGCGGATTCGAGGAAGTTCGAAGATACGTCAAGCAGGGCGGTGACTTCTGCAAGGAACTCGCTGCTATCTTACACGAGAGGTATTACAATGATTTTACACTTTAATAAAGTAATCGGTCCAGCGGCAGCACAGGGAGAGCGTAATGACTCGTTGGAGCGTGAGAAGAAAGTTTGCAGTGCTGACTTGCAGATATTTGTCATGGCGATTGTCGTATATTGCCGTCATCTTGTTGATGTCTAGATTATTATTTACTTGACTATAGTCCAACAGATGATTGACGTACATTCATCTAATCCTTTTACGTATTACCATTTTCTGTCTCATATTTCCGTATACCAGAAAATTGTCAACACAGACGTTTATAAATCATTTATAAATATATTTATTATTTTATAATCATTTTTCAAGAGCTGAACTTGAAGCTACCTATGCCAAGGGTCTCAGCAAACTCAGCGGTAAGCTGACCAAAGCTTGTTCAAAGGATCAAGGTATGTATTCTCTCCTCCTCTTTAGTTAATTCAAAAGTTTGCTGTTTATTATTCTTGGATATTAGGTGGAAATAGTGCAGGCGGCGTAAATGAGGCTTGGCGATGCGTCGGAGAGGAAATGGAAGCTGCAGCTGAAGCTCACAGAGTGTTAGGAGTAGCTCTCAGCGAACAACTGGCTAAACCATTGCGAGTAGGTTTTTATAAAAATAATATGAGATAAATAAACAGATGAATGATGAGATGAATCAAATTTTAATTTGGTGATTAAATCAGTCGCACGATGTAGCGCAAACTAAAAATATTATCCGCAGGTCGGTGTCGCAGAAGCACAAGGGCGCTCAAGAAAAGTTATTGAAAATTCCGTGGACAAGGCTTCAAAATCTTTACAAGAATGGAGAAGCATTGCTGCCAAGAGTAAAAAACAGAGCTTCGCATGTGCAAGGGAAAATGAGAGACTCCAGGATCTGGCGAGGATACAGTCAATCAGTCAGGGTCAGCAGAATAATAACAAATCTTCGAATCATCATATGACAGAGAAGGAGGCAAATAAGCTTGAAACTAGAAGAAGAAAAGCAGAGGACTCGTCGAGGAGAGCAGATACCGAGTTCTACACGATTAGCGTGAGAGCCGAAAGAGCCAGGCTAGAATATGAAAGCACAGTACGAAAAGGTGCTAAGCAAATGGAATTATTGGAAGAAGAGCGACTAAGTGCATTAAAGGATTTGGCCAATGTCTACTTGGCACATTTGCAGGCACTTGCACCACGTCTTCAGCAGGTAATCAGTATTTGAATTGTTCGTATTGTACAATATAATTTTAATTGATCAAGTTCATAAATTTATGACACTTATCATTTTCTTAATTTCTATTCATTCGTATCTTACAGAGCGCTGACAGACTGTCTACTCCTGTACGAAATTGCAATGTCTCCCAGGATGTGGAAATCCTGAAAAACCTGATTCGCAGATTGGATAATAACGATTCATCGAACGCGGAACAACTTTTGCCTGACTTCTACGCGGAGCATGTGACCCTGGCAATGAATAGGGAGAGACGAAAACAGGCGTTAGTGAGAGTGCTTCACTTGATAAGACAGGACTTAGAAAGAGAGCGGCGGGGTCGTGTAGGCTTGGAAACTTTGCACAGGGCTTTTATAAAGACACCTGCTTTTGCGGCCGACGAGAGCACGCAGAACGTTACGGATAAATTGCATCATGTACGTTTCTATAATATCCTAGTCTGGGTACCCAACTGCTATTGTAAGGCGTCGTATTACTCGAGCTGAGCTGTGTTAGATAACACGGTACCGTAAAGAACTTTGGCACTTGTTCATAACGGCAGTGACGTGCCGAATCAGCTTTCAAGCCAGTTACTCGTATCTATAGCTAATAGGCACACTTTTTTGTATGGAATTCCAGGAGTTAGGTATACGTTGAAAATATTACAGTCTTTTATTTGAAATTTTACAAAAGATTTTTCGATCAATAGCCTTGACAGAGTCGAGTAAATCCTTGAAAGTGATACCGATGTTACGTATTTTCGATTAACCTTGCTACCTACGTGCAAACCACAGCCAGAACGTACCGTATCAATTCTTTTTATCAAACCGTAAATCGCAACCTTGACAGGGACTTTCCAATATTTGAGTGTCGGCGACTACTTACTTACGCAGACTGATTTTTTAATTTCTGTGTAATATACGCCTAACCAAAAGCATGTTTAACCGGTTTTTCTTTTGGGAGTATAGAAATGTTAAACGAGATGATGAAAGAGCTTCTATCCTTATAATTGTCCTCAGATGCGCTCCATGTTGACATATTTGGAAGCGGCTCGCTACAAAGTAGGCGGCACACTTGCTGAAATAGAAGGCAGTCAACGGGGAAAGCATCCTTTGGCAGAGCATATCCTGGTGTCTAGAGACAAGCAAGGTCTACAGCAAAGTGTCCTCAAGGTATAGCTTATAAATAATTCTGATGATCCACTTACATATTTTTTTTTAAAGAATTCATGTTTATCAATGCTATGCTCGATTGGCCAGGTTCCTTCATGGGCGAAGAACGAGTCATTCGAAATCCAGGAGGGCCAGGATGAACTTGATGTTCACCTAACGAAAGATTGCGAAAATGTTAATCGCGACTGGGTGGATAGAACAGCAGGTGATGGTAACTCTGAAAATCCTCCAGAGGAAGAGGACTTTAGTGACTTCGATGAGTTCAGCAGCCACTCCGAGGACAATAATAACCAGGAAATAGATACTTCGGAGATATCGACGAAAAATGACACGAGCGAACAGTGTAGAGCAATGTATCAGTATTCGGCCAATTTAAATGATGAGCTGAGCCTCAATCCTGGCGACTTGATAACCATCCACGAGAAACAGGCTGATGGCTGGTGGATCGGTGAGTGCAGAGGGCGTACTGGTATATTCCCAGCTACATACGTTCAAGTGATTCACTAGATCATATGATCCAGATGATATCTAATGTATTGATCTTTTCGAGTATTGAAAAATAGGCGATACATTTTAATAAAATTTTATGAAGTCCCAATAATTTTCACTGTGGTTGCACAAGAGACAGTGAATAGGTATGCAAATGTCAAGCGCACAGAATAATCTAATGAAGGTCCATGGACATATAATCGGTTCTAAACTACTGATCGACTGTCGTTAAACAGAATTTTTAGATTATTATCAAGGAAACGTGTTTCGATGGAAATCTGAATTTTATATGAAGTTTTATAATGCGATTACTTATACTTTCTAAAATTGTTCAGACTGGCTAATGTCGATGTCATCGTGAAGCTAGTCTAAACTAGACCACGGCTAGTTTTGATTAGTCAGGCAAACAATCTGGGAATTGGGATAGCCGTTCGATGCTTCGATCATTATGAATTTAAATGAACGCCTTTGTTCCACTTCCTGGGAATGTGAAACGTGCACGACGTTAGATGGGCGCATACTTAGTATTTTCGATAAATGATTTTCTTTTTTCGAATCCCAGGAAACCGTAAGCTTTCTTATTTATTGAGAGATATTTAATTATCATAAAGTACGGCTTTTCTTAGTTAAATCGCATCGCATCGCCATTGTTCATGGGTGTTTTTAACGTTTTCCCGTAAGAAAATTAAAAGCATAAAATGTCACAATGGTAATTCTCGTTTGGCGAGTGTAATTTAACTGTGAAATAAGTGACGATACGACCAAATAATGCATATTGTATATAACATTGCGTCGAGGGTGTTCAATTGTAAATAGCAACGTAGAGCATAATAACGTTTAATTATTTAAAAGACATTTTACAGCATTAAGATAATAAAAGCATTTATTTACTTAAAGATTATTGAATATATCATTTCCTTTTTTCGATTAATCTTTCAATTCAGTGGTCAGATCATCTAATAAATGAGTTGTAAGGTTGAATTCTTTGGCAATATCACCGACTGTAAAAATATTAAGAAATTTAAGTCTATCTTAAGAAAATCTAATTTAAACATAAATTTTAATTTTTACCACAAAATGGAGATTTGCTTGCTGTATGCACAAAGAAACTTCCACGATGAGGATATTTGTCAGCATTTATGCCCATTTCTGGACAACTTGAGGTGTTGCAAATTTTAGCAGCAGTTTGTAACGCTCCTCTATATGTTAAGTCCCAATGATGCCCCCAGAATGTACAATTATTTGATACGGCAGATAATAATGATTCAGTGAGATAGAGATAGGAGCGTCCATGGCTACATATCGTTTGTTCAATTTCTGGAAATTGCGGAAAGTATTTAGAAATAGCAGACAGCATAGCGCGTAACTGATGAATTTCAGAAAATTTAAATACTCAACTCACTTGATTTTGGCAAGAAGTTAAAATATGACGAACTAGGCGTAAAACAACCCGGCTGCTTCATTCCGCCATTTGGATAAAAATCGACGTGTCCTTAAATTAAAAAAATACAAATAAAGCGGCAATAAATGTAGCGTAACATAAGTTCAGAAATAAGACTGACCTATTGCATGAGGTAGACCAAGTCCCAAATGGAATAGCAATCTTCCATTTGTATGAATAATGTCTACGAATGGAGCATCGGTTTTATCTAAGTGCATCGAAGAATCAGTGGACCTAAAACATGGCTGTGCTGGATCTAACCCAGTTATTCTCTGAATCATCCACTTGTTTTGTAATTTTGCAAATTGATTTGCTGCAAAGCCGCAAATATGAGCGCCAAGACTGTGACCCACTAAATACAATGGACCCCAATTGATATCATTAGAGTTGTGAGAATTGATAGTTGAATTCACTAGCTGACTCAGGAATCTTAAAAAAGTAGTCATATTACTTAATAATCTAAAGTTTAATAATACGCATAACAAACCTTGAAATACGATATCCCACTATCCTTGTATTTACAACTGCCTTGTAATAATTCCATGTGTTACCACCAGCACTCCAGTCAACAATGATCACGTTAACGTCGTCCTTTGGTGTATTAATGCATTTAATGTCACTCACAACAATACTATTATTACACTTACCCAGAAGAGAAATGCATCCTCCATTTGTTTAATCCATGGTTCTTTACTTTGCGATAAAAATCCATGTACTATAAGAACAGTGCGACGTTCGATTTTGAAATCCACCCATTCCAGGCCAAACTGTTTACCTAACATAACTTCTCCACGTTGTGGTATTTTTCTGGATGATAAGTAAAAGCGAACGTCCAATGCCTGCGAGCCATTCGCTTTGCTCTTGAAAAACCATTCTAATGCACGTGCGAGTGTTTTTCCCAGACCAAAGCAATCAACTTCCTCGGTTATTGATGACGTCTCATTTGGATGAAGAAGAATATTCGTGCCGTTTGACCAGGTAAATGTAAAATTACCAATATTGGTAATATTCGATGCTCGACTAATTCCAATGCAGTATATAACGAAAAGAAATGCACTCGACAGTACAACCATTATTACAATACGATGGTAGCGTTGACTTGATAAATGTGACGCGAATATTTTGTTTGGACAGAGGATACTTCACGATAACTGTAGTCGTTAGATATGAAGACTGAGGAAACACTTGCTAGTTGAATGAATCAGTGGTATCCTTGACTGTGAAATGTTTTGTTTGAATCATTCTTTCACTTTTAAAGAATAAATTAAATGCATGTATGGCGTAATTGGGTATATAAAATTCTATTGCAACATATGCAAGGATACCACTGATGCATATAAAATATATTTGATACATACTGAGTGACTTCATTTTTTAATAGTTTTATTCTTCATAATAACACTTGTTGCATAGATGCTCAATGGTGGCAAGTAACAAATTAATTGATATGGATTTAGTAACTGTAAAGTTTAATTACGGTTGATCATAGAAAATATAATTATTTATTCAAAACGGTATCGCATTACGATATGCGATATTGATAACAATATGAAGCTAGAAGGAATAAGCTACTATCAGAGATTTACTACACTGTAATTACATATGAAAATTCATTTCACATTTTTCGTACCACAAGAGTGTTACATTCACTTAGTAATAAGAATCCAAAGAACATTCTTAAATATTTTAAAAGTTATTTATGTAAATTGCTGTTTACACATGTCTCAGACAGTTTAGAACAATTTTTTTTACCTTCCACTCCATTGTTGCTTCTTTCGTTTACCTTTCCCTTTCTTAGAATTTTTCTTCTACAAGTAAAAGCACAGTTAAACGGATAAGCAAGATTGAACTTTGACCTGTATATTTCTGTATACGATATTACTCACCTTATTTGCCTCAAAGGTTGTTGCTTTCGGTGTGTCACTTGTGGTACTGCCACCTTGAAAACTACTAAAATCTACAGTTTTATAGTCAAATACAGCGGATGGCAGTAAACCCTTTTTCTTAAGTTTTTTACTGTTAGCACGTTTGGCATCCCTCCTCACATCCCTTGAATATAATGAAAGCCATATATTAAGGAAACTCTGAGAATGTTACATTGACTTGTGTAATAAATAAAACGTTTCAGAAATTCGCACCGAAGTGGTTTCAATGTTTCCTTCATCTCGGAGGCTTCAACTTCAATCAAGTTTTGACCATCTCGTCTTTCTTGCTCACGTTCTTCTGGATCAATTTTTCTCTTGACACCTTGAACAACTTTTGCATCTAGTGATGGTACAGGTGATGAAAGATCCTGATTAGATTTTTCAGGAACGTCGTTAGTTTCATCCACACTAGACTGTCTTTTTCGTTTTCTATTATGCATCTGAGCTAACGGGGTATGCTTATTTTTCGGAGATTTTAGTTCTGTCTTAACTTGTTTTTCCACTACGCGTGAAATCTCTTTGAAATGATCATGAACTCGATTTATTGACTCGTTTGTTTCTTGTTTTTCTTTTTGCTCTTTATTCAGTCTTTCTGCTTCTTCTTTCTCTTGTTGCTCTCGCTCTTTTGCTTCTTGTGCTGCCACCATTGGTATGACACGTTTGTACCTCTCGAATGGACTAACAAATAATGTCTTCATCTTCTTTAAGATTTCCATTCTGCTAAGAGCATTGTCCTCATCCTAAAGGATCAATAGGCCAAAATTATTTTAGACGTTGAAGATTTTCTTCAGATTTTAATGTATCATCCGTTTTACTTACCTCAGATGCTACTGGACTATCAAACACAGTAATGCTATGAGTAATTTCAGTATTTGGCAGCATATTTTCTTCGCCATCTTTAGAGTCTAGCAAACATGGCAAATCTGCTCTGGGTTCCATTCCACTAGGTATATCGTGTGGTGAATAGAGACATGTTCCTGTAGCAGCATCCTGATTTCTTTGGGCGAGACGTTGTTTCATGTCTTCTTCGAGCACAGGTTTTGTTAGTGGCTGCTCTCTAGCTTTCAGTATAATTTTATGTAATTTAAGTAAATTCTGTCGCACCAATGGTGGAATCGGATTGCAGCAAGCCAGGATGCCTTGCATCTCTCGAGGAAGAGTTTCAGCTATGTTCAATAACATATGATTTGGTAAAACATATCCAGTGCTGTCATCTTCGAGTCTAGCAGTAATGTCTCTCCACTTGTGTAATTCTTTCAGGGCGTATATTTGCCTGTTGTTAAACATTTTTTGACTTTTTCGATATATACTTAAATAACTGTCCTCTGTCCAAATGGGCTTCGCGTAAACCTGTTTGCAAACTTCCGTACTCCGATCGTACACTGCTTTTAATATATTACTCTGACCATTGGCTGCATCGATTAAAGAATTTCGCAATATATCTTTTATGTACAATAAATAATGTGTATCTTCGCGAGCATATTTTCTAAGCTCGTCTGGTAAAGGCCTTATGCGCCAATCAGCTAACTGGAAATGCTTGTTTGGATCTAGTCCACAATAAGTTTTTAATAGGTACGCTAAGCTGAGATAAGGCAGGTTAAGCTGTTTGGCTGCCCGGTGAGTATCAAACATATTCACAATGTACAATGACAAGTCACGTTGAAGCCATAGAATATCTTGGTCTGCTCCATGGAACACTTTGAGAATTTTAGGATTTGTTAGGATTTCGTTAAGCTGATGTAACTCTGATCTTAGAGTCAATGTGTCTATTATGTAATCAGTATCCTTGGTCGATATTTGCATTAAGCAAGTTATTCCTTGGAAGGATCTGTACGAATGATGCTCTAAATCGATAGCGATTTCATCATAATTCTCTAAATCTTTAAGTACGATATGCAGATCCTGTGGCTTTTCAATCATGATCAATGGTGTGTCCTCAAGTGATTTGTATTTTTCTGGTTTTGATTTTTGTAACTGAGACTCTGGTGGATTAAATTTGTCTAATTCAAGCTCATATGGATGACTGAAAATTTCTCCATCGGGCGTCTCCTCCAAGTAGATAGCTAATGGTTTCAATGAATTTGGTTTGTCCTTAATTCTGGGTTGCCACGGTTTTGAGCTATTGTCTATTTTATCTTTGAATGATAATTGTGGTCTATGAACGTTTTTGGCAGCTAGTAAACGAATGGCTTGTGCATTATTTACCATTTCTTGTGATCGAGTATTTGGAACAGTGGTGGTCGTGTTCCAACTACCATTGACATTTGTATTCCGCGTCTGAGAGACTATTAATTGAACCCCTGGATTTTGAACAATACCACATTCTTGATCCATGCATATTCCCTGTGGTGCAATATAAAATGAAATTAACAGATATATCATATGATACGTACGATAACATAAAGATGATACTTACAGCACGATCAAGAAAGATATCATTGGCCTCTAATAAAAGTTCGAATTTCTCATCTGCATCACGACGTCTAATATTACCCGGAATGCCAGAGTGTTCAATAACACTTTGCATAGTATTCAATACCTTTTTGATTTGTTCATTCCTGATGTCATTGAAACTTGAAAAGCAGGCATAATAGTTAAAATTGTCTGCACTTGGTAAATTATTAGCTGCCCTAATGCCAGCTTTTAGTATCTCAAATCCAGTCTAAAACATATATAATAAAAAACTCAAATGTCTTCTGAATTAATTTACAATTTTATAAAAATATGAATTACATCGAACGTAACCACGTGTAGTTAATTAATAAAAAAATTAATTTATGCAAACCTTCACGTAATCCCCAAAAGTTGAATATCCAGGAATAATGTCCCATGCTTCCACATCATCTGCTTCTTGAGTTTCACTGTTATTTTCTGTATTTTCTGTACTTTCAGAATTCTCTTCAGTAGCATCCATAGTGTCAACTATATATTTAGGTTAGCTTTCTAGTTTCCAGATTCTTCATCATTGATCAAACGAATTTAAGTGATTGGCTGCAAGAACTGTAGATAAGAAATTAGAAGTATTGAACACTTGCGCTACAGTGGTATAGAAAGACATTATTAATTGAAGCTTATGGTGCGACTAGTATCCTTAATAGGTAATTTACCGATGCTACGTAGGAGAACTACTGTTAAAACCTATCAGGAATTATAGAACTCCTCGAGATCTATTGAAAAGCCTACTGTTGTAACATTTGTAAGAAATTGCGGTGTCAATTTCACACCCATGCTCAACTTTTGAACAATGTTTCATCGATAAGCTTTTTCAAAAATTCTAGAGTTCTATAGTTCCTGATAGGTTTTAACAATAGTTCTGCTACGTAACATCATTAAAATACGAATTTTTCAAAAATTGAGGTGCTATACGTGTGTCAGCTCGAGCACCGCACTTTTTCAAAATCTCTTAAAAGGGATTCAACAATAGGCTTTTTCAATAGTTCTCGAGGAGTTCTATAGTTCCTGATAGGTTTTAACGATTGTTTGGGCAATATCTGATCGCTTTTAGGGTTGCTCTGGGAACTAGCGGTTAGTTGCTAAGAACCTTTGCCCGCCAAACTACACGTTCGTGATCACGTTCAGCTCGGCTACGACGGGATATGCATTATCGACGGAGGCGATGTTCACGAAATCCTTCTTCCGGACTCGCCGCTTCGATTTAGCGCCATGTTTTTGGTATCGCCAAAAACCGTAGCGTTGTGAATCTCCCTACTCATCTCTGGTATTTGTTACAGAGACCTTCATCTTCTTTGGAATATTACTTCATGACTAACTAAAAATATATCCGCGTAAACCAAGATGTTCCATGATTTCGTTCGATTATATTATTGAAAGGCTCAAATAATTAATAATATCCTACTAGGATACATCGCTCCTTGTAAAATATTATTTTCCTGGATCCTAAGTCTCTTTGTACCATTGAAGATGACCTAATCACGGCAGTGCATTGTTTTGACGCGCACAGAAATGGCGGATACTATATTTATCACGTATTTTGTACTCTTGTTGACGTTCAAATTATGTCCAGGTATGAGATAATATTTTTGTTTCGTTATTATTAGGTGCCTTATTTCGCGCAAAACTTACCGCGTTAATAATGCGTATCGCTCTAATGTCCTATCTATAGGACTGGCTTTTTTTTTTAAGACAACCACGCTCCTTAGATTTATTAGAATTGAGCCCTGAATTGTTTGCGTATCATTTTATTAGTTACATGACACTTTTAGAAGTTATTTCATTCTAGGATTCACATTTCCAGACGTACCGTATATTTAAAATTATTACAGCTGCTCTTTAAATCATTTAAATATAAGATGCACAATTATGCAACTTGAGTCAGCATCTCTCAAGTCTTAATTTCTTTGAGTAAAATAAGAGCAAGATATGAAAAGGATGTTGTGCAATTTTAAAAGTTATGCATATAATTATTGGCTTGTTATGGAGTGTATTTAATATTAAATTATAGGAGAAAGGCAAAAAACAGCATTGCAAGATGACGATTATTCACATGATAGTGAAGAAGCTGCTGAGCCACTGGATCATCGGTTCACTAACAACGTCGTCACTCAACGACGTTTTAAATGTCATATGTGCGAAGGTCCTGACTGTAGGAATCCTGACTTTTGCCATGATGCAATTACTGTTAGTTTCTGAATAAAATTGAACATAAAATTTGCAAATTGTTACATTGCAAATTATCTGTTACTCTCAAATATTTGTAGTGTTGGAAATCAAGGGTGCGAGAAGTGGATGGTACAGAGAGTATTACCAGAGGGTGTACGAAACTTGAAGACCAAATGCCATTAATATGTAATACACAGCAACTTCTACAAGGAAGCGGAAGTGGCAATGAAAGAAAGAGGCATGTGAATGGTGCATCAGGTAGTGCACAATTTCATGTAAAATGCTGTCAAGCTGATCTGTGCAATGATGGACCCTTTCCGTTATTGGATGATTATGGTGGAGGTAATGTCCAACATAATTCTTAACCAAACACCCTAAGATCCAATCACAATTATTTTCTTTTCTTCTTAGGTGGCTACACAGAAAATTATGCTATGAAATTAACACTGGCAATTTTGGGTCCGATGGTTGGATTTGGCGTGGTAGGAGCTGGTATTCTCTTCTGCTTGCTAGCACGCAGAACGCGCCGAAAGCGACCGTTGGCTACGCGTCGCAACAAACTACTTGTGGATTCCGAGATGGAATCATCAATGCTACATTTTTCTTCTCCGTCACAATCATCGGCAGCTACGTATCATCCACACGAATTACGAGCCACAGCTGCCGGTGATAGCACACTTAAAGTTCGTATTGTAACTTTGCATAGAGGCAGCTTTTTCATGTAGCATTAGGTAACATTTTTTTTACGATTCCCATAGGAATACTTAGACGGGAGAAGTCTAACTAGTGGTTCGGGATCTGGTTTGCCACTCTTGGTTCAACGAACACTGGCCAAGCAGGTTGCTCTAGTAGAATGTTTAGGAAGTGGCGGAGGTGGTGGCTTCGGCGGTGAAGTATGGCGTGGAGTATGGCATGGAGAAAACGTGGCAGTTAAAATATATTTCTCGCGCGATGAAGTTGCGTGGGCACGCGAAACAGAAGTTTATTCCCAGTTGTTACCTTCTCGACACGACAATATTCTTGGATACGTTGGAAGTGATATGACGAGTCGTGCTAGTTGCACGCAGCTCTGGCTAGTGACCCATTATCATCCCTTGGGTTCTTTACACGATCATTTGAACCGATCGCCTTTTCCATTAACGCATCATCAAACGCTCAATATCTGCTTGAGTATATCGAATGGCTTACTCTATTTACACACTGAAATTCACGGGACGAGAGGGAAGCCCGCAATGGCGCATCGCAATCTCAAATCGAAGAACATTCTCGTTAAAACAAATGGCAGCTGCGTTATCGCTGATTTTGCCTTAGCAGCTACGCAAGATCGTCTTCTCACTGACAGAGTTGACCTACGACTGGGTACCAAACGCTACATGAGTCCAGAAGTGCTTGAACAAACGTACGTTATCCTTCAGCTTTAGGGCAATTTTAAATAAAAAAATAACAATTAATTTATTTTGCATAGGTTAAATACTGAGTGCTTAGAAAGCTTCCGTCGTGCTGACATGTACAGCTTGGGACTGATACTGTGGGAAGTCTGTCGCAGATGTATCAGTAATGGAGTAGCGTTAGATTACGCAGTGCCGTACTCCGAATGGCTTCCAAGTGGTAATCAGGAGCCATCGATAGAAGAAATGCGTAAATTAGTTTCCCTGGACCAACGCAGACCACCTCTACCTAACAGGTGGCACTCCGATCCGGTACGATCAATTCCATCCACTTATATAATTATAATTTACAATCAAGCAATTCAGTTTGTTGTTGGTAGATATAAATTATCAAATTATAATCTTTCTGTTATTTTTTAGACTCTAGCTGGAATGGGAAAGCTGATAAGAGAATGTTGGCACGGCAAGCCTGCGGCTCGACTCCCGATACTTAGAGTAAAAAAGACGCTTGTTAAATTGGCAGCCAATGACCCTCGTGTTCATTTACCCCTTGACTGACCAGTGTTTTCTTGCTCGAACCTTACTTTACATACGTATTTATTATTACTATTATTCCATCGATATATCATTCTCACCGTACGTTTAATCATCATCATTCTTGATCATCCATTGCCATGTCATTATCTCGGAGGGAAAAGAAAATATCGTCTGTCGACATATCAGAGCAACGACGCCGATAGGTTTCTAGTTCCGTCCTATCGACTTCATTTCGTTTTACACGATTACTGTCGGAAGATTATCTAGCTATAGTAGTTAGTATCAAATTGTCTTCAGTTTACTCAACAAATCAATGTACAAACCGTGTTTACTACACAGGCGCTATTAACGCAGTTTCGTAATTGTAAGGATCGTTGCATGGAAATGATCCTAATTTTGGGATCAGGGGTAAATTATAATGAATTGTGTACAGTTAGAGATCGCACAACTATCGACGATGTTTTGTGCCAGTCTCTAGTTGTATTTTCCACGTTACCTAGTAGTTGTTTTTAATTTTTATTATGAATACGCGTGTACATACTACCCTGTTTTTACGCGCCATTCTTATATCGTTTGCAAAATTATAAAAGATTTCGATCAACGATCGAAAGACGTTGTAAATAGCACCTTTGTATTAATAACTATTATTAGTTATCATTACTGCGATTAATCTGTAATAAAAATCATGGATAAGTCAAAGGTGTAATACAAGTATACATAAAGAACAACTGTTATTTTAGTCTTTTATTTATATCACCTGAAAGGCCTTTATAAAATATTAAAATCATAAACAAGGTTGTTCAACGTGAGAAACTGTACTTTATGCTTTCATCTACTTCAAGACTTGGTTTTGGTGAAAATATCCTTTCAAGGAAATTTGTTTCTTCAAATGCTTGATTACCAAGGCATAGTTCAAAAAATTGTCTAAGATTCGATGTACTACTGTCTGGACTACACATTAGAATGATTAATGCATATCTCCATTTGATTGGTTCGTATTCTAAAGGTGCATCCAATGTTATGTGAAATAGTTCTTGCAGGTGACGCCAATCATGACGTGCTAAACAGGAGCGCATTTCTAAAAAAGCTGTACTACGATTGAACACTGCAGCAGGCGATTTCCTCTTTTTTCTTCTATTGCTGATAGTTGAAATACAATAGGACTCAATTTTAGAATTGAGAGTTTCTTTGTTATGTTTATCCCTCTTTCTCTTTGCATTGATTACTTTGGATTTCAGGATATCTAATGCTTTATTCTAAAAAGAAAGTTAATGTTAATTAAATGTACATTTATACGCATGGTGGGTATTTTATTTAGATAACTTACAACACTTTGTTTTCCAACCCTTCGTAATGGACCTTCAGGAACAGAAGTATTAGACATGTCTAATACTCTTCTAATATAAATAATTATTTGAATATAACTTTCTTCTTTTACAGGCTCATGGAAAAATTCCACGTTAAACTGTCATGTAAGACTTAATGACTCCAAATAGTCACTACTTACGTTTCATAATGTTTAACAACAAGAAAACGTTCTACAGTATATCATATATCACAAACAGATTAATTCTGTACATGTATTTTTTTAGGTACAACTAATATTAAACTTTCTTTAATAAAATACAATTCAGGATAGGTTAGACCAGGTTAGACGTCAAGTGTAGCCAAGCGTCAGTAACCAAATCAAACACATGCTTTGAAATGTCGGCGCTACTGTAGATTCTGCGCCATTCAATAGCTTTCGAAATAGATTCTATTCAATATTTTAATTCACATTTACATATCATTATACCTGAACCGATTTAATACGAGAATTCCCAACAATTTCGTTCCGTTATCATTGATTTTAAAACAAGGTAACATTCAGTCAATATTCAGGTCATATTCCAAAGTTCAGTAATCGATTTTATTGTACTCACACCATGATCCACGTAGATAACTATAAATGTTGAATATTATATTAATAATGAATCACCTATCTGTATCTTAATAAATATAATATTCAAATCTTCACAAGTCCTAACAAACTTTCAATAAACTCCACACAATTTTTTTATAAAGCAAATTTAAAGATATCATTTCTTCAATTATTTGAATATGTCAATACTTGTAATGTGGGAAGAGCAGAAAATCCGGTTTTCTTTAAAAAAATAAGTCAAGAAAACTCGTAACCAGCATATATCATGCTCCACACATGAGCGTAGCCCACCATCAGCCATTTATTGCCTTGTCCCCCTATAGTATATATATAAACGTTAGCATAATTAACAAACGATGTCAAAGTCATTTATCGTAATCTCAACCCGTTGCTAATAAAATAATATAATCAGAAGAATACAGCCAAATAATTTATCAACTGAAGGACCTATATACACATATATATCCACATATACATATCAATAAAGATAAAGAATGAAGAAGGGAATATGAACCGACAGCTATACAACACTGTGAATAATAATTATTCGATCCTATCCAAGTATCGAACAGCAAGGTAACACGAAGCGAGCCCTATACACGATGCCTGCAATAATAATACCATTCCGTGCATTTAAACTGTTGGCTATGCGCAAAAGTTTCGTTATCAAGGAAAGCCATGTGTATATATATATATATGCAGATATATAATATACACATAATTCAGTTCATCGCATACGTTTCATACGGCAACTGGTCGTCGTGCCGTTACTATTCGTAGTAACGTAAAGAACGCGTACATCTATAAATATATCTCGATCGGTAGCATCATAAAACCGTTGATATCATCAGAAAGCAATATATATTCACGATCACTCAGAAATTCCGGCCAGTGACGATATATATTTTTTTATTGTTTCCCTGGACCTACCCTCTGCGCAACTTCCGCATCGCGCAGCCTCCATGATCGCAGCATCACTGGGGATCTTCGCTCAGTAGCAAAAATCCGTAAAGCGCAACCACATCGGTACTCACCAAAGGGACTCAAGGGTGGGCGTGAGAGAGAGAGAGAGGGTGTGTGAGAGAAAGAGAGCGAGAACGAGAGGGAAAGAAAGAGTGAGATATAGAAAGAAAGTGTGTGTGAGAGAGAGAGAGAGAGAGAGAGAGAGAGAGAGAGAGAGAGAGAGAGAGAATTAGCAAGGTGCTAAGAGTTATTCGTTTATCGTGAAAATCTTAAAAGGATACCGGGTGCTCCTCATTATAGACACCGATGGCAGACCACGATAACAATTACGACGACGAGGTAATTAATTATATATAACTTGATTGGTACACCATTCATTTGGTGTAGAATAGGATATTGTAGTCTTATTCTATTATTGTCACAGTTATTTTGTGTATTTTATTCTGTTTCTATTGTTTATATATTTTGAAGCTATTTGATCATCCATCTCGATTGATGTACTGTTGACGGCAAATGAATTGAACACTGATAATCAGACACTGTTATTTGAAAATATTTAATTTTGTATTAGTTTATTATATATATTTTTTTAAATAAATATTTGTAGTTTATAATATGACTATCCCATATCAATATTATCTATTAAACTTTATATCCTAACGTTGGATACTCCCTTGGGATGTTCTAGGGTGTGCAAATCAGTAAATCGTTTTGTCGTTCGAGTGGGTTCGATACACATTTAATAACGTAATCTTGTACTTCGTGATATCGCGAGTGAATGAGTTTCCAGCAGGGAGCGCGTGGGTTTTTCTTAGGAATGAATATTCTTATTATACAACGAATAATGGCATTGTATCTGCCGTGACATTACGATTCCCGTGAAAAGTCAATACTCCAACCGACGGAACGACACTACGCGATTAAAATTGTCGTAGAAGGGAAATAATTTGTAAGAAATTTAAGAATGTCGAATGCGTCTACTACGATTTAAATTCATCATATTTCACTTGATACATATTTTTCTCGAGAGTCGTAAAAAACGTCAAATATTTTCGTTACTTTTCCAAGACTTCCAGTTAGAATATCTGTAAAAATACTTGCGTTATTCGCGCAACGGGAGTGAAAAGATTTTTAAAAAATTTATGAGACTGCAACGCGCGTAGATTTGCGCGGGACTTGTCGACCTACGTATACGTAGTCATCCTCTCGACACCACAGCGCCTCAGTGGGCCTTCCTCTATCGATTTAAGCAGCAGCTGACCGCCCCTTGGGTAGCTGGCTGCTCGAGCCAAGAACGACTGTTCTTGTTATTCACACTCCTGGCTGTAGAGACTTCTTGTTGGGTATGGTCGATAAATGTTTTAATGAGGTGCCGATAGGAAATGGCCAATTGTCATTTGCCACGGCAACGAAGCACGAAACGTTAAAATAGCTTCGCGGGAATAGACTGAGAAAATGGACAGACCTACATTCCCAATAATTTGTTGTATATATACAAACGTATTCGCCAAAGCATACATGTACAGAAGATTCAAAGATGGTTAAGTAAGATTATCTTTTGTTAAACACGGAACTACATAGATTTGCAAACACTGACAATGGATAATAATAATTTCATAAACGATACCCGGCTAAAGATAACCTACAAGGATGTCAATGAGGGTTAGGCTAAAGTAAGTGATTTTCTTTTCTCGGAAAGGTCGCACTTCGAGGGTATTATTTATTATATATAGAATGTCCATATATAGATTTAGCTATATAGCTTGTGTGTGCATATTCCTCTCGGATATGCAAGCGCTAAGCATTAACGTGGGTCAGCCTATTTTGCTTTTGAATTCTTCCACCGAGATTGGAAGGCCTCTGTGAGTGAATGGAGGTAAAAGATTTCGGGAAAAGTCGTCCGGAGCTTTCTCTATGACGACGATGCCGCCATTAATCCAGTTCGTGCCAAGATTTTGAATCTGGAGTAATCGGGCACCTGTGGATCCATGGATTAATGGCTGACTTCTAGTTCAAACTCTATATATATATATATATATATATATCTGTCTTTTCTCTTACATTCGAACTTAATACATTTTTTATTCGTCTAATCCCTTATAATCCACCGCGTTCCAATCTTATTTTCATGAAAGACATTCAACCCCCGTTGTTACGGTGTGAAATTATCCTGAAATTGTTTTTCTCAGAGTCTAATTGTTTGGTACATTAATCAAAATGTATATCAAGACATTTTCTACAATAATGATTATATATAATAGGAGCTGGTATCAACCAATCCAAATCAAAGAAACTGGCGTGGCATCCTAATCGCCTTGCTCGTCATCATCGCAGTGCTTGCTCTCATTGTTACATCAGTGGCTCTGCTCACACCTCCTGATGAAGGTCCTCGTGTGAGAGGCACCCGTTTACGGCTATTCGATGTAAGTGCAGAAGCTTTATCCTATACTGTACATTCCCTATAATGTATTTGAAATAACTCCATAACATTCGGTTACGCGTATGCTTTTAATTTTATCGCTGGTGGTAGAGACAATTAGTATTATAAAAAATAGATGTAACTGAAGATGATTGGAGGTTGTTACCGGTAGTGATGATCACACGAAAAATAGTCTAATTGCCATTTCATGTATCATACACCCTTTTGTCCATTAGGTTCTATCCGGAGAACTAACTCCCCTGCTGTTTAATGGTACTTGGGTGAACAATCGACATATATGTTACCGCGATGCCTGGGGTGGTATTTCTCTACTGGACGCTTCTGATCTCAACATCACTTCTCACAGCTTGATGCCTAACGAGACCTTCGTAAGTTTATACATATGGATGTACCATTGACGAGGTCAAGGTATTTGCGTTTAACTTTGTAGAAGAATTTAAAAGTGCCAGGTCAATAAAGTGAAGAAATTAAAATATAACGAGGGTGTAGAATATTCAAATATTCGTTCTTTTCAACGAATGGATTTCTGTCGTGTGTTACATTTTATGGTAGACTTTAATATAGCATGCAATTAATGTGCAATAACGAACTTTGAACTTTGGACCGGGCACTTTGTACTCACTGTATTTGATAATTAAGGGTAGATAATGTGTATTGTGAAATGGATGCAAATCGCTTTGGATTTAATTCACAGAGAAGATTGAATCCTGCTAAATTCTCCCTGTCGCCGGATCACAGATACTTACTTCTTGCACAAAATGTTAAGAAGCTATTTCGGTACTCATACTTGGCACAGTATGTCATTTACGACGTAAATACACGGTTTGTATACAATCTTGTACGCAATAAGTTCTACAGATAGATTGTTTTCTTGAAGGTAATATCACTTGCCTTAGTAAACTCATAGTGATAACGTATGTCTACGAGCTAATGATAACCAATCAAAATTCAAGAAGCTTGTGAATGATTTAAACCATTTTTTATTCTTATAATTTTAGTGAAACTATAAGATTGTCTCCATATCCGGAAAGGAATGCTCACCCATATTTATTGTTGGCACAATGGACCCCTCAAGGTCATGGATTGGTAATGATTCACGATTATGATATCTATTACAAACCAGGTCCCTTGAGCAATACAGGGTATCGTGTAACCGATACGGCTATACCTGGAATTCTGTCGAATGGTTTACCTGATTGGCTGTACGAAGGTGCGTAATAAGCCGAGGATTTATAATTTCTCGTTAAAATTTCGGAAGGAAAGATGTATTAATTGAAAATTGACATCAAGTGGTTATTGATTTATTAATTTGTATGCAGAAGAGATCCTACGTACTGACCAGGCATTGTGGATGTCAAAGGATGGCCATATGATGCTGTATGCTTCGTTTAATGATTCCTTCGTGGCGGAAATGCATATATCTTGGTTCGGGGAAGAGAGTAAATCCTTGTATCCCGATATTCGATCCCTGAGATATCCAAAGGTATAAGATATCATCGTGAAGAAGTAAAAGTGATGTGGTTTATAAGAAGAATAATAACATTTTGAGGATAAAGCGATAATCCTCTTAGCCGTTTTTCAATGATTCTAATTGAGAATTACTTTACGTTAAAAAAAAAGGATGAAATGCGATAGCAAGAAGGACCTTGAAAATTCTTGATTAGCTTTAATTGATTTTTATCTGCGGCTGCCAATAGTACCTTTTGCACTTGTGATCCGTAGTTAATATCCCCAGCCAGTGAAGCTATGACTATCCGGTATAATTCGAAGCACGAATTCCTTTTATTTTAATAACAACGAAAATGGTAATCCTAATTTTACAGCCCGGAACGCCAAATCCTTTGGTACAACTATACGTTGCCGATCTTGCCGATCCAAAGAATATTCATACGAAGGTAGTGAAACCGCCACCCGTCATCGAGCTTGAGTGAGTTTATTTATCCGGCTTAGAGTTAATTAATATGGCCGCACAGATCCTTTTGTTAACGGCTCTGAATTGTACAAATGTAATTACGACAAACGCACGGTTGAATTTACGTTGCATAGAAGTACTTTCTTATAGTCTTGGCTTTGTTTCCCAATCCCATGTGGCAAGTCTAGATAATACGGCTTAAATCCAGATCTAGATCAATAGCCTATTAAAAGTATAGATCTGCATGAATTCCGTCAAGTCGCTTTGTGTATCCCTAATAAAATAGTACCTACACTTTTTCGTCAAGTACCTTATCGTTTGTAAAAGCGCAGGAACAAATTCCAACGACGAAAACTTAGAAGATATTAAGAGTCTGCCGACAAATTTAGATTCGAACATTTAAAGAAGAAAGAAACTAGTTCAAAGAAACTTCAGAAATTCTCCAAATAAGCATAAGGACATCAAACGAATTTGGAAGCGATGAAAACTTTGAATTTTTCTTTACAGAGAGCATTACTTTACAACGGCAGCTTGGATCTCATTGACAGAAGTTTGCATAACATGGCTCACACGTCCACAAAATCTTTCAGTAGTAACTGTCTGTAAAAGTCCTACGTGGCACTGTCAGGTTTGTTCCCTATTTTTGAAATTTTGCTCAAAATTATTTTTTCCCATCTGATTCATCCCTCTGAAAATATCTTAATTCAGGAGATTCAACGAGTTCTCGGTGAGGGCCGTGGCTGGGTCGATACTCCACCAGAGTCACCCTTGTTCTCTTCGAATGGTAGCAGTTACATAGCTATAATCCCAGTACGAGACGGTCCATCCGGTTATTACAAGCACATAGTACGCGTAAATGTTCTAGAAAAGCAAGTAGTACCTTTAACCCATGGAAGATTCGAAGTATCTCGTATACTTGCATGGGACCAGGTGAACAACACCATGTGAGTAATGAAGACAAAAAATTCCCTAACCAATCCGTAAGTCAAATACCTTAACGTTGACACTCTGTTAAAGCTATTTTATTGGTATTCCTCAACTGCATCCTGGACAGCGACATCTTTATCGTGTCAGCTCTCTATTACCTCATGTCGGATCTCCTTTACATGCACCAGTTTGCCTGACCTGTACAAGCTCTTCGAAGATTGAGAGTCACTACGTCCTCGCCGATGGTCAGAACAAGGTGCACGCATCCGGAAGTCGTTATAACAGTTGGACAGACAGAAGCGATTGGAGCGATCAGTATGAAGCTCAGGTGGAGACTGTGGAACAAGGAAACGTGGAGATTGGACCTAGTAGGAAAGAGAAAACAAAGATGAAACCTACATCAAGTAAGTATGCTTGATGAATCTAGTCGTAGAGGAGTATAACTATATTATTTGATGGATTGACTTGATTAATTATTCTCTTCGTTTATACCTTTATTCTAATACTCCATATTATATGAGAATTCACCGTTATCCTTGGATTCCGATAATAATTGAAAGGTTAAAAAAAACGTATCGCTTGTTGAATATTTTTCTGACACACACACACATGCACATACGTACACGAGTTGGTAGGCATTTTTTTACATGGCACACGTGTATACGGTGTATTTCACTGGAAATACCAAATTGGGAATATATTGTACTGATACAGTGTTAATTCTTTAAAGTTTACGACGCTTAACATGGGAATTAATAACTCAATAAATTTTAACGTAATAGCATCGTCTTGTCCCTTTGACTGTTTCGCAAGATTATGATACATTATATTCCCGAGTAACGCTGCTAGATAAATGCACGGTATACATTGGGCGTATTTATTTATGTCTCAGTAGACTTGAGCTAACCAGAGTAATAGACGAAGACTCGTATCGACCAATAGTGTAGAAGAATGATCCCTATATTTCAATTTCATCAGCTTCCTATCTTCTCCGATCAATATTTGCACTGTCTATGAAAGTAGCATGTGATCCAGGTCCACCCCATCAGATAAGGTAGTTTGTCTAATGCATAGTGGTGTTCATGAGAACCTCTTAGAATTTCTTTTGTCTTTCATCCTCATTTACATGATCATAGTAAATAAGCTCCTTTTTTCATATAAGCATAAACCGTATACCTCCTTTTCACCATTGTTTCAAGTAGCCACACATATATATATATAAATCATATACCATAGCACATGACATAGCTTACTACTCGAGGAACAGTGACAACCGGATCATAGACAAAAGCGTATATTATTTGTGGCTTAGGGGTGGTTTGAGGATCACGCTTCTTCCTTCGCGAAGGAGGAGGTAGGCTTAACGCGTATAACCGGAAGTTCTTGATATAGAAACCATCAGTGATAAGTCAAATGGACGATAGATCGAGGCGTTTTTAGGTTAGTCTCCTCCATTATCAATGTTTATGCATAGCCTGCCCAGGCAGTTACCGTTCCTGGCATTACTCAGATGTCGATTTATTGTAAAGATTTCTTAACAGCTGCCATTATTGGGACAACAGTCACAGCAGGCAAAATACCAACGCCTGGCCTAAGGTGCGGCATTCCTGACCCAGAGCCTTCTTATTCGTACCGTTTATTGCCATCTTGTATATGAGTGCTGACAGAGTGATGGACGGTGGCCACACGTAATCAGGTAGAGACGGTATATAACGCTTTTCTGTTAGTTGAAATACATGTTTTGTTATATTATGGCGCGTTTGCGTGTGCGTGTATGTGTATGTGTGCGTGTGGCGAGTTTGTGGAATGATCACAAAGAATTAAAGCAGATGACTAAAGCAGGCTATATATTATATGCCGAGTATATAGAATATAAACAATTTTTTTTACAATATATTCAATCTATATATTTCTTTTATCAAGATACTCGCGATACCGTTACGACGAGCGTGGCCATTTATAGATGGGTCGATCGATTTATTGACGAGTATACACTGTAACACGGTTTGTCGGCCATCTTTGTGTGAGGCTTAGATAAGAAAAAACGAAAGCGCTATATCCTTTATCCCAAATAATAGAATCATGTTTGTATATTGTATATGTTCAGATTTTCATCTCTTCACGGTCTTCCAATTGATTCTACGTAGTACACGTTTCGCCTTTATCCTTTTTCGAGCACAAGACATATCAAGTATTCTTTATATACCTATATTGCTAGAATCACACTGTATCATCTCTATACGCAATGCATCACGCTCATTCGATTTCTATGTGATGGATGAGGATATCACTTTTAGACTTGTAATATACGTCGTGACTAATACCCTTTGTTTCCTGTATTACGGTGATCGCCGGAGATTCGTGATAATATTTGAATTTCGTTTCAATGACCATTGCTATTGTTATCGATGGTTTCGCGGTGATCTCGATGCGAGGGATTACGTGAAGGTAAAAATGTATGTGTCGGTTTTTATATCGAATATGTATACATATATATATACGGAGAAAATGGACGATGCACAGGTTGAGGGAGGATAAGCTCAGAATGATATAACTTATTGTTATCGAGGGGATCAAAGGGTGAATAATGTAATTGGAAATATTTTTCAAAGCTTATCCCGCCTTTCTCCTGCTCAGCGTCAAGTGATCTATATGCTTTAAATGTGCCTTATGATAATCAACTATTTATTGTCGGTACACAGTTTCTTGCGCAAGTGTTATTTATATTTGTAACGTCGAGCAGGGATGAGATCAAGACGCTTGCGCGTTAACAATGAAAATTTATTGATTGGCTTTATATTACGTATATATGCAGCTATGAATTTTCTTGAAGGATAAGATCCTTTTTTAGGTACCTTTGATCGCATCCCTATGGAGGCAATTACATAAGATTGATCGATCAGCAGGTCAACTACTCGAGGATCCATGTCCGCACACGTCTGGATATATTGGCATGAATCAATTGGACGATATTGTATAGTGCTTTTTATTAATTTTATCTCGAGTGTTGCGCTCACATTTGTATTACATAGATATCGTTCGTCCACATGTGAAGATAATGTAATTTCGCAGATTCCTTTTAACGTTTTATCTCCGTTCGATTAATCTTTCAGAATTGATGGAACCTTGCCAGTATCACAGTGCTGTATTTTCGCCTGGTTTGGAATACTTTGTACTGGAATGCTTGGGTCCAGGTATACCTACTGTGTCGTTGTACAAAACGGAAATGCCTGAACCACGTTTCATTGCTTTGCTTCAGAACAACACGTTGCTTCGTGTGAGTATGAAATAATAAGCGACGCGATGCTGGTTGTTGATATTTTTATTGTAAACTTTTTATTTCTAGGAAAGGGTATCGAAGCTGGCACTTCCGCAGATAAAAACATTTCCGGTTCAGATAAGTGGTGGTTATAATGCACAGGTTAGATTGTATCTTCCACCTGGCTTACGAGAGGACGAAATCACACGTTACCCCATGGTAGTTCAAGTGTACGTAATTAAACAAAAAAATGTGGATACTGGATAGTCAGATGAGGTTGAATTATTTTAAAATGATTTTCTTACGTCAGGTATGGAGCGCCTGGTTCTCAATTGGTTACCGAGATGTTTAAAATCGACTGGAATACTTATCTTGCCAGTAGAAAAGGCGTGATAGTTGCTCAGATTGATGGTAGAGGAAGCGGAGGCCAGGGTTATAAACTACTTCATGAAGTTTACTACAGACTTGGTTCTGTCGAAGTGGCTGATCAGCTGGAAGTTACCGAGTAAGTGAAAGAGACACGAAACGCAGATAAGGAGAAAAATGTATTTTTATTGTTAAAATATATTACTTTGTTATACAGATATTTGCGGGATTCTCTTCACTTCGTGGACAAGAGACGCGTGGCTGTCTGGGGATGGAGCTATGGTGGATTCGTAGCAGCTCTTGTACTAGCACATCCTAAACAGGATGTCTTTCAATGTGGAATAAGCGTGGCGCCAGTGGTGTCTTGGAAATTATATGGTAATAATTATTGAAATAATAGTAAATTAATGTTAATAGAAATAATTGATTCGAGTTTAAATAATTTTATACGCAGATTCTGCTTACGCGGAAAGATACATGGGGTCGCCAAACGTGACATCAAATTACAAAGGATACGCCGAGTCTGACGTATATATCAAAGTGGAAAATTTACGCAATAAAATGTTTTATTTGGTTCATGGAACGGCGGATGACAACGCTCAGTTCCAGCAGTCTATGGCACTCGCTCGACATCTCGCCAAAAAAGGAATTCTTTTCAGACAACAGGTTTCTGCTCTTGAATTAGTATCGTTATTGACGTTATCGGCGTTACGTGCGATCCGTAAATTTTCTCGAGCGTCCTCGTAACCGCTGATAAAGTCTTGGATTAAAATGCGAAATGTTCTCTAGGTGTATCCGGACGTAAGTCACAGCTTGGCAAGTGTAAAGGGACATCTGTATCTGTCGATGGCGCAGTTCCTGGACGACTGTTTTCAAAAGCAAGTACCTGTCGACACAAAGGCTGGTCTTGGTAGCGGTGGCCATGGGATGTAAGGAGTGTCACGTGATATTTCAATATGAAAGAAATTTAAAAATAAAAAACCAATATAATATATTAGTCTGGTGAAAAAAGTGTACATGGCAAAATGCAATCTGAAATATCTCCAAATTGTGTTCTGTTTAATAGAATATTTACAAAAAAAGAATATCAGCTCTCATTGTATTTTCCCAGACGATATCTTTATTCGTATAAATTAAAGGACAAAGAGGATAGTTGTTTTTATGCACAGTGAAATTCACATAAGGCGTGTAATCTTTCGTTTAATATTTTTATTAACATCGGGTTATTGGCAAAACTATAATGACACCGAGTACGTGGCGTATTATGATAATATATTGGATTGTAAATTATATAAATAGTCAATGGCGATTATTCGCTATTAATAGAATGCCATTTATCTATTGACTTTAACGGTAATGGCAACGAACAATATTGGTCATGCTTTGTACATAGCGTAGTGTCATTAACAATAAATAGATACGATATTTAATTGAAACAAATGAAAAATATGGCAGCACACAAACATTCCCTAAAGTTAGACACACATGCGAACAATATTACACGTAAATCATTTACTTTAAGGAAAGAACGCTCACTATTTTCGAGAATAATATATAGATAGAATGTAATTAGTAAGAATTGTCTCCCTTATCTCTATATCGATATCCACCAGCGCATGGCTGAGGTAGATCCATTTTGATTGGTCGCGTTATCATAAGACGATGGCGCGTTTATTTGAAATAAATTATTGAGCTGCTATTAACCTATCAGTGCGAATAGTAGTGCGATAAGATATCGTTCCATTTTTCGAATATTTCATAAAAAATATTTTCTTACCAGGTATCGATCGGCATTGATAATTTGATATATACTCCATTAAAAATCTATCTATAATGAACCACTTCTTGACATAAAAAAAAATGTAAATCAAATCCTTCGATCAGAATAAATTCATTTGCTCAAGATAATGGTCTTGTTCATTGACGTGATCATTAACGATTGTTCCATGGTAAATGAAAATGATTTTTTAATGGCAATAGATATGGACGTCCAGATAAAATTTATTAGAGAGTAGATACGCATATTGATAGGTACTTATCGTAAACAGCGTCTACTAAGTTAATGATGGAGTCACAAATCAGGCAGGGACTTAATGAATTTCTTGCTCGAGCATCTACCCAAATGTAGCAACATATGATTCTTAAGATTTGTCGGCTTGCTGAACCCTCGACTGCAAATGTGACATCTGAACGGCCACAGTCCATTGTGAACATACATGTGGCTCTTGAGATCACCAGGTGTGGGAAAGGACTTAGAACATTGCGAACACTTGTGTGGTTTTTCCTGAAAACGTTGATTAAAATCGTTCATGAATTCCTGTATGAACAAACGACTGAACTCCATAACGACGATTCTCAATCAGATGTAAAGCCCGATGAAAAACTTTTATAACCAATTAACAGTGTTAATTCGTATAATTTATAGCTTTAGTATTGGTAATGGTAGAGCGACAATTATTTACCGTGTGTTATACGTGCCTAGTAAATAATTGTGCTAAACTAAAACCGGTGTGTTCGAGTCCTCGCGGCTCGTTAGACTGGACGTGAGTTCTCTTGTATATCTATATATCCGGGTATGTTGGTAGATATGTACATATGTAGGTACACATACGTGATTCAAGATTCACCTGCCGATAGGAGTATATGCTACAGTATAGAGAGTGCACGTACGTGGGTATAATACGTATGCAGGTAAGATATGCTGTCGGATGAAATTGCAGCAACTGGTAGGAGGAGTTGGTTGGAATAATTAATATTTCAAAATTAGAATAACCAATCGAGGTGCGTAATTAAATGGGTATCGATTGTGAATTGACTAGACGTTTCATTCAGCATGGCTGCCTATGCATTCGTAGGTTTAATTAAGCTTCATTTACCCCGAAGTCGATCGGGCGATTTCATTCTGGTCTGATTTACGATCACACGGCATTTAGATAAAGTCAGCTTCGCGTAACTCGGCGCTCTTTAATTTCATTTCACGGATACGGGGGATGCCGGGGCAAGAGAGCTTACGAGAGTGTTTCGTGGATCCAGAGTTTTAATGGCGTATAAGTGAAACTCAAAAGTATGGGTAGTGCGCGGCAGTAACGCAGAACAGCCCCGAGGTACGTACGTTCTCTGTCTCTCTAATTGGATTGCATTCCAAGCGGTAGCAAGTAATGGGCCAATTACAGTAGCTGATGGCAGAGCAGTCTATATGGCTCCTCAGATATCATTACTTCGACGGATTAGAGAAACTCATACAGTTTTCTTTATGATAAATGAAAAGTTTTTGATCGACGCAGCTTCGTATTTTCTTATTATCTGACAGACTTCGTTAAACCTTTAAAGCACGACTAAGCGAAAGATGCTAGTTGAATTAATGATGAAATGTCTGTCATTAGATTTAGGAGGAATTAAAATGTATATCGATCAGGTTGGTTAATTACCGTAAGTACATACAGGGTTATACGCGACAAACATACCATCTGAAGTTAGCCTGTCGATTCGATTTCTATGGTAGAACCGGTATAACTATATTGAGACGGTACGCTTGTCAGTGGACATAACCCTATTTATGAAGGTTGATTCTGGAGTGACGAAACTGTGAACATACCTTTATGTGAGTCATTCGATGATAGTAGAGGTTAGAGGAGGCTGTGAACTTCTTTCCGCATATGAGACACTGATGTGGCTTTTCACCGCTGTGTATCCTCTTGTGCGTGTTCAGTGAGCTCGAGGTTGAGAAACCCTTGTTGCACACCATGCAGACGTGCGGCTTCTCTCCTTCAATTTAGTACCGGATAAATTATTGTCGGTTTGCCATTTTGCAAGTTTACTCGGACTCATTTATCTTGGCACGACTGTGCTCGCGTTTCTACTTCTCTTTTTCATGTGTACTCTACTTTGCCAGCGATGGCGATCTCGCGCCGATGATCGATCGCCGGGAGACTCGCCATGGCATTTTGAAAATTGTCAACGTCGCCCTTAGCCATTTTTGAATTTCTATAGAAGCTGCCTTGACATTACTCATATCTAGCGTACCAGTGTGAGTTCTCATATGCCGCTTGAGGAGTGATGGACGGTCGAAGGATTTGCCGCAAACTTCACACGGTAGTAGGACTCTCTCCCCTCTTTTGATCGTCGTGAGGATTCTGCAGTCTAAATGATCTCCCACGAAGGACAGGGTGGACGACGATGATTCCTCTGAAGTCGACTCGTACTCGTCTACCTCGTAGAAGGAAGCTGTGTTCGAGGTTGACGTATGATCCGAGAGCAAAGCCATGGAAAGGTCCAGCGGCGACTCTAAAATATCACAAGGAACCTTAACGTGGTAAGAAATAGTCCTTTGTATTGCCTTTCTTATCTTTGGCGCTAATATCTCTTGGGCATCCCTGGTAGTTTGCGAATAATGTACAGATGGAGGTAGATAGGTCCATTTCTCTTTGGTATATCTATATACGACATCGTATGAATGTTCAATAAATGTATTCACCGTCGCCATTCAGAGTCAAAGGCGAATTAGTTACGGTATGGCTGCGCTATGTTCTAGAATCTCAAGGAACGTCGCGCAAGACCCTCAAGCTGGAAATCATACGGTTATAGTGTATTCGGGTTGGCGGCAAGCGCGCGCAATCGAAAAGAAAATAATGAGACCGTCTACAAATCTGAAATGCAAATATCGGGCGGAATTTTTGTCGGTCGGATCAAGGTGGCCGCTTGTGATTCAAATGTGTAGCTCTCGCAAGGAATAAAAGACAGTACAATGGGTGGTGGCAGCTAGACGGTCCTTAGTTGCACTCCTGGCATGGTATTTCTTACAAACTTTCAGTCGCGAAGAAGAATAATAAGAAGAAGACGAAGAGAAGCAATAAAGGATAAGAGAAGCCAGTAGAGTGGGAAGACGGAGTGTCCATTCGTAATAACTTATCCGATAAATTCTCAGACGCCATAAACTGACTTTCCTATCTGTGCTTGAGTTACGAAAAGAGGTTATGTTAACTAAAGCGTAATGTATCATTACGAGAGAATCAATAACCAACTCAATTACAACGCGTGCTATTTAAGTAAGTACGAATCCAGCAATAGGTATAGTTGCGGTAAGACACACGTCTTTTCAATTTTTTTCAGATCATAAAGAAAGATCAATCCGTAGCTGCAGGAAACGCGCGTCCGGTATCATTAAGATCCTACCAGGTTGTTACATTAATCTCAAACCGTTAGTGTGCATACAACGATTGCGTACTTACCATTCAAAATGGAATCGATGGTGCACCTGTAGATTGCTGAACGCGAGCATACGTCATGGGATATAAAGACAAAATTTTCTTGGGAAGCTGGCAGAAACCATGCTACTAATTCTGTGTCAGGTTGGACATCCTTTATGACTTCAAATATCGGCTCCCCTAAATTATATAATTATTTAATTGGTTGAGACCAATTTTAAGATTATGGAAACGATTGGGTAATTATGAACCATTTTTTTCGACTCACCTTTGACCTTCGTTCCTATGAGATTGACTTGGTCGTTGTAGGATTGTACGATACGTAGAAATCTTATCCAATTACATTGTCGTTTGTTTAGATTGTAATTTGTAAAAGATACCTCGTCGTAGCAGCCATATTCGCGCCTGATCTAAAAACACATTAGGCGGTGTACCAGTGATTGAGGTTATAATTTTAAAAAATATAAGAAGTAAATATGGGGTACAGGGTGAAATTTGGATGTATTAAATATATTATGAATTATTATTATTTTGGAAGATACTTACATCATTGTCATCAAGCAGCGAGTAGAGATCTATCTTGTCGAATCTGATTGAACCTTGAAACGGATAGATAAGGGTTCCTGAAGGTATGAAGACGTTGGACCATACTGATACTCGTAGATCGGCTACCAGGGTGGCCGTATCATTCTTAAAAAGATTCTTGCATGCGGATTGGTCGTTTGTCAGTACCAGGGAAAATTCTTTAGGTATCAAGACGCAAGTTTCCATAACAGAGAGAGGCTCTTCAAAGTGAAGATTTTGAAGAGCCGCTACAGACTCCCTAACTTTACCTCCACCGTGAATCCGTTGTTGTATTAAAATTTACACCGAGTCAACCAGTATAAGAGTATGTCAGTTAAAAGAAAAAAATGATGATCACTCAAAAAGTCTACTACAGTATTAATCAGTGAAAAAAAATGCATACAATTTATAATTTCAATTTTTAATACATCGCTCACCAGCGTTTATCTCGGATTAATAAATAAAATTATTAGATCCGTCCGAGCATCTCGTTTCTTTAAAATTTCACAAAAGTTCCTATCGATTTACCAACACTGGACCAAACAGCCCATCAGTCTCGGAACTAAGCGAATTTCACAAACAATAATCTGAATGATAATAAAACCATGCGAATAATCAATCTGAAGTGATAACACAGTCAAGTAAGAAAATAACGTATCGATACGTGAACGAGAGAACAAGCGTGTCGTTCGTTGTGCAAGGTGCAGGGCCCTCGGCTGACTGGATGGGATTAACCGACTGATCTTGACCTTGCGGCGGGTTACCAGCATTTGCTACCGAATGGGTAGCCCTTCTCCTCTTCCAGTTCTTCTCGACTCATCCTCTGATCTGACTATACTCGCACCCGGGCGCGCGAGTATAGAGCGAGCATAGAGAAGAGGAACAAGATACTTCCACTTCGCGACGAGGAAGCGAGGCTACGTCTTGGTCGTCTTCGTCGTCGGCCTTGCGCTTCTCTTCGTCCTCTTTCTCTTGGTCCTTCTTGTCTACGGCTGCTTAAGTTAACCACGTGGGCGACTCGGCACCTGTCGTTCCTTGCACTCTTTTCAGCCTTTTCCAGCTAACAGCCAGGACATCTCTCCTTCTCTCTTTCTCTCTCTCTCTCTCTCTCTCTCTCTCGTTCTCTTTTTATTTTCTTCACTCTTCTCATCTCGTGTTATTCTCTTTTCCCCCGTTCCTTCCTTTCCTACCAATCTCCTGCCAACTTGCTGCGAGAATCCAACTCACTTCGCGAACGAGCTGGATACTCGTACGTGGCAGTAAAGAAGTTTTGCTCGGCATCTCCTCCTCTTCTGCCGCACACGTGAATACAGAACGTGTGGAAAACTCGTACTTCGTATACAGCCACGCTTCGTACACGCCCGCGTATTCCTTACACCTTGCTACTCCCTCCTCCCCTCCTCTACCATCCCCCCTTCCTCCCTTCGCACTTCTCTCCTGCCCCTTCAGCAATTCTCGCTGCTCTCTTAGCTCCTTGTCGAGTCCTTATAGCGGAGTCGACTCCCACGGTTACTCCTCCGGGAGGTGATCGTCTCTCGATTTAACGCAGCTTTTTACGACACTCGCCTGTTTCTCCGATTAACAATAAGACGGTCTTCTATGTCGTGACCTTTCCAGAACCGAGAAACAAATAATTCTTTCATGATATTAATAAAGCATGATGTTTAATTTGTTGTCGGTTGATCGCTTTGATACTCGTCTGTATTATTTATATTTAGTAATTTTTCTCTTTCTGACTCGTCGGTGGCGTCTTTTGTTCTAGGGACTTTTTTCTCTCGCTTCTTCAGCTTCCATCTGTCTAGGAAGTTTTGTGTCTTCAACGATTCTTTCCGCACTCCTTCACTGTCCGACGGACTGGTATCTTCTGTATATTCTTCGGTATCATTACGATCTTTTTCTTTCGATATTTTATTTCTTCCACGGAGCAAATCATCTGTCTCGGTATTCTCATTGCTTTCTGATACTCTTCCTGACGGTCTCAATGAACTTGTTTTCAATCCCTTTTTGAATCTTGTCATAAATGAAGTTTTTCCACTTTCCACGTTACTACCGATCGTGGGTTCCTTGAATTTCAAAGAATCTTGGAACCTGATTTTCAACATTTTCATTTATCCGTTTGAACACGCATTCGTAATCAACGTAACTTACTTGATAAATCCTACGGTGGCGCCGACTATGCACATTGACAATGCCAAGAAAAGTATAATGGCAGAAACAGCCACGAAACTCTCGTTTGGCATCCAACCAAATATAGGTCTCGTTAATTTATCCTCCATTAAATGGGTGCGCCAATTTGGTGCTCCAAGTACTACGTGAGTCAATTGTAATCCATATTATTAAAATATAAATAATTTTGGCTCTTAAAGCACATATCTCAATTAATATTATGATGTTAATAACAGCGACTGGTTTTTTAAAACAAAATATTCATCTTTATACATGGATGGTAATACCACGAGCCAATAGAGTTGCTCGGAAACTTTATGCGTAAAGAACGCGCACAGACGTCAGATATTACGTAAGCAATAACTTTTATAACCTCGTTAACTTTGAATGAAGGGCTCGGTTTTGAAATGGCTACGTATTTATCGACACACGTATTTCCTGATCTTGATATCTCTTGTCAGAACAAGACTCCCTTACCTTTAAGGATTATTATATTTGTTATCCATTTGAACTCAAGATCGTTTTGTTCTACGACGCATCGCCACGTTCCTTGATGCGATCTATTGAGCGCATCGATGTAATCGACGTTAACCTATAAAAACGAAAGTGATCGATATACAATTCGCGTTATCATTGCTTCGATAAGCTCGAAAAATTATACACCGTTACTTACGGCTACCGGCAAAGTCGTCCCATAATCTTTCCAGACTCGCTTTCCTATCATCCAGTAAATTTTGAGATCGGAAAAAACGTAGCCCAGAGTGACGCAATGGCACGTTAAAAAAAATGGCAGAGTTTCACGTATAGATACAATACTTTTAAGGGGATATACCGCCAGACTGATTATTTTAACAATTAAATGAGATCCGTCAACCCGATGTAAGGTCAGGGTATAAATTCCAGAATCATTGAGAATCGCTCTACTTATGACTGTACACGTTAATGCATTAGTACCGAAAGCGTATTTTAACGAATACTTTAGATACTTACGGATATCAAAATTTTCTATTTCTATCCTGTCCTTTTCCTCCTCTATGAATATACCATTACGTGACCAATGCAACTCTACGTTCGATGAATCCGATCTTATGGAATCGATAATATCAGGATCAACACTGATAGTAATGGCGTGCCCTTCCTTGACTTGAAGAGTCGTGTGACTCTTTTGAATTCTACGAGTGATCAAGGCCAGTGTATCTACAATGATTAAAATAAATGGAATAGAATTTTTTATTGATCAAATTGGCTTCTAAAGCCTAGAAGTCATTACCGTCCGTTATGTCTCCACAAATGTTCATGTTACAACGTCCAGTCATGATACTAGGTCCCAGACAAGGTTCGCCTCTTACATTAGGCTCAGGAGAATTACAAAGTCGTTTTCTCGTTCCCATACCGCCATTGCAGCTTGCACTGCACGCCCATGGTCCCCATTCAGACCAGCCACCATCTTCGGCGTCGCCGTCTATGTCTATGAGAAAGGATGAGACACGGACTGATCATGGAACCTGTATAACATTGAATCCTCAATACCTTTTAAGAATTTCATACCTGAGGGTATGCAATTTGCAGCCCAAGTAGCCCAGCCTCCAGTATCGACAGCTAGGGAGAAGAAATAAAATAATAAGGGCAGAGTGTGCTCGTAGTGAAAGACTATAGTTTCGTTGCGCAGCACCTCTATAGTGTTATTGTGCCACCTGAATATAATAGACAAGATTATAAATAGTACAGTCAGTTACATAATTAATTATAAAATTTGCCTTATAGTCAGGTTGGTCCATGAGTCTGCAGTGAATAAAGGACCTGGTGCCTTTTGTTTATGAAAAATATGAACCAGGGGATATGTATTTCTTAGAAAGAATATCCATTGGCCGAATTCCCCTATAGTTAGTCCGTAATAACTACGACGGAATATATACTTGAATTATATAAATATATCGATTCGTTGAGTGATATTTTCTAGTTACCCCGATGTGGCTGGCAGCAAGAGTAATGGAATTAGAATTACACCTTTTCCGCGTATCATTAATATTAACTTATCAGGAGAAGGTGTTTCCTCCGTTCTCCACATTGACAATGGCAATATTCTCGTGAATCTGTCAGTCTCTGTAGTTTCTATATGACATCCTGTAAGATGAAATAATTAAAGAAAATTAATTGATCGTCATACCCAGTGACAATTTCTTCCGTATAACGTACTTGTATGACAATCAAAGGAAACACCAATAGTGTTGCCTAGTTCACTGGTATAATAATAATATATTGGTAAAAAAGCTTTGGACGGTTCGGGATGTTCCCATTCGAACAACGGCTTTGCTGCTCCTTCATAGAAAACTTGTACTCGACCACGTGGAATACGGATAACAAAACTGCTCCATTTTCCCAGATACAGTAAGTGTGGCAAGGTTTTTGTCTTTACTAATTTTATACCTGAAACATTAATATTTTATATTCGATTGAATTTTTATATTCTTCAAATTTGCATTTAAAATTTAAATTTCAACAACACGTTACAATACCTTGATCTTCGGACTGAACGTACAGCAGTACTTTCTCATTCTTTATGGCACCGACTTTTAGTATGTATCGCGATTTTAAACCGTTGTCTGCTTTAAATACAAATGTTATTGAATCCGGTCGATCTGGTTCCCATTCCTTTAATGAAAAGCGTATACCCTCGGAACGATGCTCTGGCAAAACGTATAAATGCCTACCGATCCCGTGGCCACGTACGAAGAATATACATTCCTCTGAAATGAGGTTATGATTGATAATCAAGAGCCGATGCGTATGTTCATTCACATTGGAGTAAGTATACATTAAGATTCACTTTAATCGTACCGGGTTTCTCGCAATCGCGAACGTTGCAAAGATCCTGCGGTACTAATGGATCTGTCGTGTAACACCAGGTACCGGCAATATTGCGCGACGGGTCACGACAGTAATTACTGGCATTGATTACGTTACGTTCTGGATACAAACTGTCGTTAAAGTAGACAGGATTAACTGCGTGCACTGGTTTGTTTGCATTGCTAGTTACAGGTTGAACAGGGTTTTCTGTAGGTTCTTTATGATTTTTTTGAGTAGTCGTTTCGTTAGCTTTTTTCAGTTTTTCCAAATCATAATCACTCATCCATTTGGCACAGGTTCTTCCTGACCTAGTAACTGATAAGGTCCCGATATAATCATTGGCTGTTCCTGCCATACGACATTCTGTAAAAAATGTTTAGGTTAGGGTGACGGGAATATATTTCTTGGAAAATAAACTCGAAATATTTTACCGGATGATCTGCAATTTCGAATTTGACAATATTGCTTGGTTATTGTTTGATCGGTAGATATTGAATAGCAGTAAGGACCAACGGAGTCATGGGTGGGATTTCTACACTTATTTAATGCCTTGACGGCAGAGCCGTCGATAAAAAGATCGTCTTTTTTTTCTTCCTTGGGTATCTTTAATCGGGTGAGATACGTTAATCTGTATTCGAACTATTTACTCGGAAGGCAAAAATATCTTTTAACGACTAATAATAATCGTTTGTTGTACCTCATTAGCTGTCCAAGGAATGCAAGGAATATTATCTGCAGCTGTCCATTGCGATCCTTTGTATGTGTAATCAGTAGGATTAGTGATGCAATTAGGCGGCCATGGTTTTTCCACTGCATCGGATTCTATTCAATTAATAGATTATTATTACGATATATACAGTACTGGTCAAAAGTATTGACACGGTGCAATAATATGGTTGCCCAGTGTCTTTGTGTATCTGCTTGATGTACAACATTTTGTAAAATTTATACCATCTGGAGAACAATAAAAAGTCCAATGCGCTATGGTATCTTTGCTTCCAGTACTGTACCATCTTAAGGTATTAAGTAGATGATGCTTAGCGTAAAGTAATTCCTCGTTACCATGAAGTCTTTGTACAAATAACCTCAAATCAGTACCAAAGATGCTAAAAACATTTACACATACGATACAGTAAATTTAGATGGATTTTAATCATTTGAAATTTTTTTGTCAATCAAAGTTACCTAATTGTAAATTCATTCCAAGTCCAAAAGTGGAGAACGTTTTTGCTAGGTACATCCTTCAAGTACTGTTTCCCAGAGTTTCCGTTTTCCTGGTAGATTAACATCGTTACGTTGTCATGACCAATGAGCAACTATAATATCGACATGTTTTTCATTTTTATCTATTATATTTCACTTACGTATCTATAATACGTACTGTGAAGCAAGGAAATGGCGCACCAGGGCTTTGATATAACTTTATCGCAATTCCACGTGAAGCACGAACATAAAATTTGAGATCAAACGTGCTATTAGACATTACGAGAGGCCATACTCTTAAAAACTCCATTCCAAAAGTTGTATGTAGTTCGCAAGCTGTAATTTAGCATAAAATAAAAACTTTATATTGAACCAATAAAGCTACTTACAGTCTTGACAAAAATCTGTGCTCCATAAAACTCCTGTACCGACAATACCATAGTAAAAGAAATTTTCTGGGTACATCTGTGAGATTGTTTTTTTCTTTTTGTATTCGCCCATAAAAAGAGGTTTTGACGAATCATAAAGACCGACAGACATGAATCCACCTCCCCACATGATCCACAAACCCGTCCATTTTGAGCCAAGTATAATATTCGGGGTACTTTCGAAATCTTGTTCATTCTATACATAAAATGTATAATTTACGTTCTTTTTGACATTTCGTCGAAATTAATTCTTACTACTGACGTCTGTGTTTGGATAAAATTGACCGCTGCCCGAATTCGATATTACTATTTCAACTCCGGACCACCATTCTTGAGCAATTTTTTTGGAAGTGGTAGGAATTGGCAGGAGACCAAGTAACAGTCTGATTTCAGCCTATAAATTTTTTTAATGTGACAAAGATATATAGATTTTGAAAATAATTAAAAATACTTTTTGCTCGTCCAACGGATTCCAAAGTTTAATCCAAAAAGTTATATTACCCAGCGTTGAATTCAAATTTGTTATTGTCGAATATACTGAAGCATTTCTTACGTACGCCAAGCAATCTATATACATATATATATAATGAAATAATATAAAATATATTAATTTAATTATTCATAATACACATCAACAGGTGCTACCTTTATCGTCGCAAAATGGAACATCGCAATATTCCTTTTTAACAATTTCATAATTATCATCCTCCGTGTAACACCAGGGACCACCGAGGTCATCGTTAGGATTTCGACAAAAGTTTTTCGCCTTCTCACGCGATAAGTCACTGAATCGATTCTTGGGATACTTGCTCGTCTACGATTAATCGATTTAAAGCATAAAACATGCTTCGTATCATTCGCAATGTTCTCTCTCGTACTTTACCATCGGCGAGCCTGTGATGCCTGTCCCAAGATTTACATTTCTTTCCAGAGGAACCAGTTTTATGACCACCGCCATACTCGGCTCCCGTACCAGATATTCTGCATTCTATAAATTCAATGTTTCTTTTGCTTTTCGAGTACTTAATTAATATTATATATCTCCTTTAATTGGCGTATTACCACCATAGTTGCACAGGGGCACGTCGCACTCGTCGTCTATAAGCGTGCGTTCCATGGTGTAACACCATGGACCCCTAGAATCCCTTGTAGGATTTCTACAATAATTTTTGGCAAGTCTCATTGACCTCTCAGGAAAATCAATGTCCTTTATATCAGGACTGACCTAAGGTTAATAATAAATTATAAGGTTTGATATTGAATACGATCGATTGTGTTGAACACAAATTCTTTATGTGATCAAGGTTATTTTTTTTCACTTTATGCAAGGGTTGCTCGGACTGCCATAATTGACAGCGAACACCGCCGGCTGTTGTCATTGTGGAACCCATATATTCTGTACCAAGATTTGTCAATTTACATGTTGAGAAATCTGTTCGAGAAGGATTGTGAACTGTAAAGAATTTATATTAGACTAGAATTAATTTCAGTTTTAACGAGGGAACAATAATTAACGTACGTTTTTCATTGGTAGTTGAGGTTATGAAAATTGTTACGAGGTACAGCATCGCGTCTGCATTCATCATGTTTAATAATTATTGATAAACGTTATTTCTTGTAAGAGTAATATTCATTAGAAAATACTATCACGCGTTGAGAGCTTTAATCTGCAATTAATATTATGATGATGCAGTTTTCTGAAATTACCATAGATTATAATGATCTGGGCCTATATTCAATTTTTAGGCAAATTCATGGCAGTGAGTAAACGTAACAGATTTTCTGACCTTGAATCAGAATTTCGACATACGATTGTGATCAGAATCAAAGTTTTTTTAGGAAAAGAAATGAAAACTAGAATAGTCCATAGGAGATGCTCTAACGAGAGACACTGAAGCAGAAATTATTAAGTCAATTCCAAATGTCCTGGTAATATAAATTGGTAGTCGATGATACAACAACATTAATTATATTTATCAATAATATACTTATGTATGCTTTATAAACAAGAATATAAGTTCGTACGCGTATAAATATAAATTATTCATTATCAATAAACTATATGTCGAGGTACAGATTTAAGAAAGTCGTAGTTGAGTAAATTAAGGATTTACACATACGTTGGACCGGATTATTATAAATACTTTTTCTGAGCAATTTTCAATCGACGCCTCTAAACAAAAGATTCTGTTCCTCCGAAGAGATGCCTTTACGATGTCGTATATTTATACCGAATGACTTTCTTTATCGAGCTCGGATCGTTCATGTTTGTTTCATCAATGAGAAACAGAATCATTGCCATGAGCAATGCATTCCTTTCCTTGTACTGCTTCAGGATTTTATTCTACTTCCTGCAACTCACTTTCGTAGAGTTGGTGAAGTAACAAGACATTTTGTTTCTTTTTTCCATAATAATATTTTTACCAAAAAAAACGTATACACGGTTATTCATTATTCACAAACGCACCACCTGAAGTTAGCCTCTCCATTTGATTTCTATGGTAGAACTATGTTCGGGTGGTGCGTTTCTACTGAATAACTCTATATATATTACTACAGATCTATTACAAACAAAAAAAAGAACAGTTGAATATTATAATATTTCAGAATATTAACTTTAATTCTTATACTTAATTCATTTCAATACGAAGGCCACTGTCATCAGTCAAACACATAATGACAATATATCGATATTATAATTACAGTATAAAAAAATGTACACAATAAAAATCCCAGGTATCAAAACGTATCCAATCAATAATAGGTCGATTATCGGTTTCTAGTTTACAGAATGAATTGCTTTTAAATGTATCATAGGAGAGTAACGGTACCGATCGACGTGCAAAATTCTGCGTACGACAAATCGTATTTTACTCAATATTCCTCATTTCGAAAGCACAGCCTTGAATTGCTTTTATTCACTAATTTGAAAAAAAGGCATCACACATATCCAAATGAAAAATAATCATTCTCATTCGTACCACGTATCAGACGCTTCTTTTGCACATCAATCGCAGCACTTGCACATCAATCGCAGCACTTGCACGTGTGTTGACTTTATATTCCCACGAAAAATATTCTTCTCGCATTCAGAGCAAACGACGAGCATCAAACAACGAGAGTCGTCGAAAATATCGAATTCTGTCAGGGCAAATATCAAAGCGCATTCAAAATTAAAGTGATTTTAATGTCTTATCGATATGCCGTAATGTATTCTCTGGTACGGAATCCGTGAGTGCCTTCCGGAAGCCGTCGCACCGCATCAATGATCTGAACATCTTCTTAGCATAATTCCTGAAAAAAAATGATCATTAGACCCACCCAGTTCTCAGTTCCTGGTTCTAGATAAGAGAAAACGACTTACCTAGCATCCAGATTACCATCGATCAACAATTTCGCGCCGGTACCTAAAAGCTTCTCGCGGACTTCACGTGGTAAAGTCATTACATGATCTCCTCCAATTTTATCGATTACGGTAGATAACAATCTAGCCGTTGCAGCTCTTACAATAGCATTTTGATGTCTGAAAAATGAATATTCAAAGTATTTTGTATATATCTTAATTTTTTGTTGTACGAAATAATACACTATTTGACTTACGTAGCTCCACGATAAACGATGACACTTATTGTTCTGTGAGGAGGAAGATGTTCAATCATGCTATCTAAGGCAGCGTTACAATCAGCCCGTAGAAATTTATTCGTATCGGCTGTTCTGTGTAGCAATGGACCTGCAATGTCATCCAATTCCTGAAAACAGAGTTAATTAGCATATATTGAAGGTTATGGGAAATTCAATGTATTTGACTATAGTAATTACCTGATCAATTCCACGAATTTGGGCACTGAAAACATCTCCTGCCGCTTGACAAGCTACGCGAGATACTTGGGAACGAAGATTTCGTATATGCTTTCCTAAGACTCTGCTTATGGTTCCTGGACCATATGTCTCTAGTTGTTCAGGATTAGAACGAACGATTTGAGAGAGCATCTTCAGGCCTTTCATGGAGACTTCCCTGAATAGCGAAGAACGTATTTTATTACGATTTACTATTTTCTATGCAACTTTATATTAGTCTGCAGGAAACTGACCAGTCTTTATGCTCTAATTGTGCAAAGCACTGCTGTACAGATATTTTCGGCTTTTCTATCTGTTTCGTAAGATTTTGTCCAGATGAATTTTGCAGTGTTCTCGTTGTATTCACTCGAGGTTTTATTCTACTGCGTACAAGCCTCGATGGCATCTTCTTCGGCGGTTCGACAAGATCCACTGGTGACGATGAACGACTCTGTGTAAAAAAATTTATTTTAGTGATAATATTATCTTTTTAATACTTTGAAGTAATTGGTAAACAAGTTTTAGCATTGATTAACTAGTTTTATTATAATTTCATAACCCACCTCGTTACCCATATCTGCCATACTGGATCCTACTTCGCTACCAGCACTTTTATTCGAATGGGAAAGATTCGTAGAATGTGGAGTGGACGTGTTAGAATTTTTCGGTGATGCTATGTCTTCTAAGGTCTCTTGAGAAATGGATTGTTGAGAAGTCTGCAATTAGATAGAAAAATTATTATTTTCATTTTCATTAATATAAACAGTATCACTGTATAGCCTATCCGTACCATATGCCCGTTATTTGAATTACGTAAAATAATATTAGATTCCCTATTGCTTCTAGACTCTTCGTACTCGATTGCTTTCCTTGAATCAGTTTTAAAAGGTTCAAGTCTAGAAGGTGAATTCGGCGCAGTGGCCTCTCTAGCAAGGAGTTTGGTATCCAGAGACTGAAAGGAGATAGTTTCATTTGTTTTTGAATAAATGGGACTAGGAATTTCTTCCTCTTCGATTTCAAGTTCCTCGATGTCATTTTCATTTGAAATATCCTGTACAAGGAAAATAACATATTAGCATTTAATTATTCCCGCCAGTTCGTAAGCCAACAAAATTTACAATATTAGTATTTGGGAATGAAAATTTAGTATCTAACTAATTAAAAAAAAAGTCAAAAATACAAAGCGCATCTACAGTGCCAGATTAGAAAACTCTAACAAACATATATCCATTTTCCAATTAATCAATTGTCATAATTAAATATATTCCATGGTACTATCGTCAACTATCAATACCACTCACCAATGACTTCTGCGAAGCAATGCAAACAGATTGTACCGAAGGGGACTTGGACATATCAGAATTAAAAGATTTGTTGCTGATCGAACGATCAGAAAATGGCGACTCTGATTTTTTCGAATTTTTTTCATCCGAATTACTAGAACGAACATCGCTGAACTCTCTCGCAGCATTGTCCATTGATAAATACTCATCGGATGGCTTCAATAAATAATTTATGCATACACTATCATCCGACGAGATAAAATGAGATGATTTTTCAGTTTCGCCTCTCTCGACTAGATCTATTTCAGAATTGTCATCATCACTGTCATCACTATGATGATTATCGCGATTGTTGCTACTCTTGAAATTCAATTGTTTTTCTAGTTCATCCCCAGACTTTGTTTCCTCTTCTTCTGTTGTAGTCTCTTGACTATCACCATCTTCAATTACTAAAACGCTGGATTCAGCAGGACTGATTAATCCTTTATCATACTGTGAGATCTGAAAAGTTAATAAGTCATGCAATCGTGGAATGTACCACAGTATTGCAATGATTAAACTGACATCTAACACTTAGAGCACTTAATTATCAGCCATCAATAATTCTCAATCAATAATATAGCATCAATGAACCAGTAGTGTAATGAGAAAATAGCGTGATTGCAGTCACAGTATTCAATACAGTGCATACCTACCCTACCATGCATGCAAAGATAAAAATCTATCTTAATGTAGATTAAAAAATATAAAATCAATTTTACATCGTAAAGAAAAGTGTTAAATGTCTCAAGTCAATCCTAAATTCATTTTTTAAACTTACAATGTAAGAATTTACTGAATCTAGTCGAGGACTAGAGTGTTGAGGAACAATATCAAAAGCCTTTTCTTCATTTAAACTTTCTCGCGAAGACGAGCGACTGTTGCTGTTGACGTTGCTGCTACTGTACTTCGTAGTATTATGTTGTTGCTCCTGGGTTATTTTTAATCTATCCTTCCTATGACCCAATCCAATGGAAGCAATCGACGTAGAGCTACTGGCGCTGTTTGATCGTGGGTTGTCGAAGGCTTTAATAAAAAAAAATATATACAGGCATTACAAATGGCAAAAGTGAAATTGCAGAAAATATATTCAATGAAAGTTTTTAGGAGACTTGAGAGAAATTTCATAACCCTACTCTAAATGGTTATTTAAGATTTAATATTTCACGTTATTTACCTTTGTCCAGTGGAATATTGATTATTGCGGTCATATAAGGGCGACTTTGAAGAACGTTATACCTAAGCTACATAACTACATTGCGTTTCAAAGAAAAAGGTTAAGAACCTCACGTCCTAGTTAACCCACTTTCGATCGTTTATTCTCTACAATCTATTTGGTAACCGATTTAACATTGTACGTGGGTTCTCCTTGTCATAGGAAATTTCAGGTTTCTGCATTATTAAAACGATAACCTGCCACGTGAACTATATATATATATATATATATAATATATATATATATATATATATATATTTCACTCGACAATAGATACAAAAATATTCTATGCCATAATTATTTTAATTAATTACACTATACAGTACCTTTATACTGTAGATCCTGGCCATTTAAATTTTCCACAGGATAAACGCTCATCTGAGATGTAAATTGACGTCTGTTCCTGTCATTATACTCGGCTTCGTCGGCGGTGGCCTTGTCTCTGAAAAAAAATGTATTACGTAAGTGAAGAAAAAAAAAGTTCAAAAAATTGAACTCAAGTGCAGCAGGATCTTCGAAGATAATACTATCTCGAATAATTTTACTCCATAAACATACATCGTATCTGTACTCTGATTTAATCTCAGAGCAATGACAGGTGTCGTTCTTGTACTTGTGTTATTCGCAGAAAGACAGGGATCCTCGATATTCCCAATGCCGACAGATTTTCTTGAGCGAAAGACACAGGGACAACAGCGTAGGACACCTCTGGCGAATTTCCTCTCCTCCATGTCTCCATCATTACTTTTGACCTCAGCAAGAGCTTTGGTATCTTCCTTGACCTCGGATGGCCAAACGCAAAACTTGAAGATCATTTTACACCTCTTTTACCTCACTGTCAAGTATTTCCCGTACCACGGTAATAAAAAAATATCGCAGCACTTCTCATAACGATTTAAAAATTTGTATAGTCCACGATTCACTTTCATCCAAGTATATTAGAAAGTCACGATACACTGTGAGACCTTAAAAAATAAATTTCACCACAATTCGAAATCAATGAACAACAGGTAATTACAACTAGCCACGAATAATGACAAAGTTCTAGTAAATGACATGTCACGAGAACCATGCTTATCCGTTTCGGACTATCCTCGCTTTGGGAGGTCATTGATTACATTCAGCAGAATATGGATTTTCTAAGCGAGAAACCAGTCCGCAGCTATACGAGCTACTTCATTTATTTAACCTATATGGAATTCAACTATACGCATTAATTTTTCAAGGAAAAACCACTAACACTGAAAATTTACACGTGTCACTCTTAATACGACGCAACGTACGTGTCATTACGTCTGCTAGCTGCTACCGGTAAAAGTCAATAGTCGGAAAAGTCGATATCCAACCACGTTGGTACTGCCGACCTTAATTCCTGTCTACAAACCAACTTAGGAACAACGAAATACAATCGCGAGTCCATCTCCGTTACTTTATGCTAAAAATCACAAAATTGATTAAATAAAAATAAATTTCTATTATCCTTTCGCCCCAAAAGAATAGAAGTCGAAAACAAACTTTTCGCAACATTAAAATCATTCAAAACTACTACTGACGTACTTCGAGGAGTAATACGCCGTGGTGGTCAGACATCCAAGTAGCGAAGTCTGGACAAAGTCGGTCGACTTTACTACTACTTAAATTCCCGACTCTCCCCCTGTCCTAATACTTCAATTGGCATTTCCATCAAACGCTATATTCATACCTGTAAAACGGGTGTTACAATTCCACATTATACTTGACCTTTGTCACATTATCGAACCCGTTTGAAAATAGCTAACAGTCGTGGTATACCTTTTTAAATTCACCGAGTTATCTAACGCACGATATACATATATATACGCGTAATTAATTTATACAAGAAGCCGCATTTAATTAGCAATTTAAATCAAAGCACCAATGTTACTTATCACATTTAATGTGAACTACACTTGTACACCAAGCGAACATCCAACGCTCGGCACTATCGTACACACGACTGCTGCCCGCATAGAATTCGAAGCGTCGCGACGCTGACCGCCTGCTCAGACGCGTCACCCTTCTCCACTTTGTCGCCCACCCCGTTCCTACCCTAAGCTATAGCCAGGAACTCGATCATACGTAGTGGCCCTAACTTGGCTACTCTGCTAGTAAATATTCATATATATACCACCTTACGTCGTCCGTCAAGGTGACTGATAGTACGTAGAAAGAGTGGGGGGTAAAAAAATCTGATAATAGATAAGCTAGAACAATTTGTCAGGTGCTCTATTTTTGTCATTAGATTCACTATATTGGTCGGTACAAGTAGTGTTAAATAATTAATGTTTTATATATTAATATCATTAAATCATATCATTTAAATTGTTTTTTACACATTGATCATAACATGGGCATATAAATTTTTCAAGTAGTTTTTCTTGTTGGCATGTAATATCAGCAGGTGGGGAATTGATCGAAGTGTATTTGGTGTTTAAGAGAATTTTGAAGGACGACTTGGGATTAATAGAGTTTAAAACTTTTGTATCGGATAAAATTTTAAAGCTAATTGTACTGGTGTTATTTTTTCAAGAAACATTATGGTAACTTTTTATAAAAATTATTCTAAAAATCACTATAACGATTTTACGCAGGGTAATGATTTTTTGGAAAACAATTTCATGACTTGTGTATTTAGTGTATGGGGCATTTTAATGAAGTTCACTATCATTGATTAGGGGCCTTTCAAAAATGATTTAGACAGTATTAGCTTTTCTTGCAATTTTGCAAGAAATTTTGACTCTGAATATTTAAACGCAGTAGGAAAAGTACATTTGTATACATATATATATATACACGGCTAGTACATAGAGTCTATGCGCGATGGCAGATACAAATATTTATCTCGAACTGGCATCGGCCGCTAGGCACGCGACGTAATTATCGACTTTAATTAACCTCGCGAATTCTCAACGCAAACGAACTCGAAAATGATAATCGATACTTAAACGCATTCTTTTCATGATTTCTGAATAGAACAAAGAAGTCTTCATTGTCGTACTGTCTGCTCGTATTCCGTATATCGTATTACATACATAGGTTATTTTCACATAAACGTAGCCCGCATGGAGTTCGTTGACCTTTGGCATTAAAAATTATCTCACTCGTAGAAGTTATAAATTACCTAACGAGCGGTCGATTGACATTGACATTTATGAAGAAATAATAAAATTCTTTAGAACGTAAGAAATACGTTTCTCTTTATCTAAAGCCACGTACACGCTTAACGGTTAACCGTATAATGCTACTTTTAAAGAGAGCATATTATTTTTGCGCGTGGCGGTATGTCTACTGTTTATCATTTTTGGAAATCTTACTTTCGCACGCGAGATTTTCTACAGTCAAACCTTTACCCAGTACCACCGCGAATTTGAGCAACGCGTGGTTGGAAAACGTCAGAGTAATACATGCAACGTGACTGTGCATAGATTACACTTGATACGAGGTCAAATGTCAAATTAATGTAGATATAATAATAACAATAATATTTTCAACTCCTTTTTAAATAATAATTTTTAAACAACATTTTTAATATAAATCCAGATTGTTACGGTGAATTTTCAGGGAAAATCAATTAACGAAGATATTTCCTTCACAGTTCGGGTCATGTACTTATCTGGATAGATTATTTATATTAAACATAATGCACTGGACGGACCCACGTTATACTTTATCCGGCGGACACGACTTTGGGGAAATATTTATTTATTAGATATTTTTTATCAAATTTCAGGGAGACGTTAATAAACTGTCAATGGCTGTCACCACCGGGCCAATGGCTGAAACCCATCTGGCCCGGTTATGCTTTCCGTGTTCTTCTATGCTTATGTACTAAAATCGATGTTGCGTGTTGGCACTGTGAGGTTATGCTAGACGTCTCTTCGAGAAAGAAGTTGAGAAAACAGGTGGAGTCAAAGAAAAATAGTTAAAAAATAAATTAACAGTACTGCATGTCTTGGAGACACGTACCTATCATATCAATGCAAACGCGTTGTCTAAAGTGTATTGAAGCATTGATTGGCTGCATATTAACGTATGCCACAAGATCGATTTTTATAAAAATTGTGTAATAAAAATTATTAATATTAATTATGGGTTTGTTACACTTACAAATTGTGGACCGATGCTGTTTGCAAGCCGTATGGCGTCATTCTCTCCATTTTCTCAGGATAACGAATCTCGGAACGAGAACGAGATCGCAGCTTCCCTTCAGGATTATTTGGATGCACGCGTATTCGGGTGTCGGCAGTGTTTACGTCAGTTCGCGCGTGTTGTTTGTCTGTTGTACTTTGGGAATACGTATCCTTCTGTGAATTTAATATTGCCATTGAGATCTAGATAGTTTGAGGTAAATTTTTTGGCTAAAATAAATTTGGTATCTTTACTCACTCTGTGCAATGTATTGTTATTGGTAATATCGTTATTTGATCTTTTCACTGATCCCTGATATCCAAATGAAAAGTGATTTGAAGAATTTGGCGCAGTTTGCAATTTAGAAATCATGTTTGTATCCATTGGCCCACTTTGTCTCTGATAAGGTGTTTGATATCTGTATTTGAGATTAATTTATGCAGGTTTTTTTGTTTATAACGAATGAAGCTGATATCAATAATATATTTACGTCTGTTGCGGTGCAGTTTTTGGAACAGAATCGTAACGACGTTCTTCGGAATTGGAACGGTACTGTTTCCTTCTTCTGTTTGGACTTTGGGCAAATCTGTTTGAACTTCGCGATGTTTGATAACTTTGCGTCGTCGGAATTTCCGTGAATATCTTATGCGTTTCTTCCGTTATTATTTTCTATAATACCGAGTCGTGTGGAAGTTAATTTTTGGCGTGATATACAATATTTTTCAAAATATCAATTACTCACTCTGCCATTGTAGCCAGTGAATTTTTTACCAGTTATTTGACTTTCGCAATGTGAATCGGAGGAATTATTTATGTGAGCCGCTGATGGTAATCCTTGAAAAGCGGTTCCCTCTATGAAACGTTTTCTTCTCTGATACATGCTTCCGTAACTGTTGAGAATTATGTTAAATAGTTTTTAGAAAATTACTTCATTTCCTGTAGTGAGAGTAGGTTAAACAGAATCGTACTTAGTATTCTCGTCTCGCGTATACAATTTATTTTCATGACTCTCGGTGCTCTCTTGCATTCTTCTTTTCGGTAGGCCGCTCACGCTGGTTTTGTCATTTCCGTTTATCTCGAGATTGACGTTGCGTCGCGCTTGCGTACTTCCGGCAAATGACTCCTTCGTGTTGAATCCTCGTTCGCGAGAATATAATATGGGTATTTTGGATTCTACTTTATTCGTTGCTCCTTCCTGAGGTGGTGGACTACCTAGTCGAGTCTGTAAAAAAATTAATGAAGTACTTTTTGAAAATTTCAAAATTCCGTCACTTCGCTTACTCTGCTATTGACTCTTTCCCGTGTTGAAGAGTTAGTCATTCGAATCTGAAAAAAAATACAAAGATAATTGATAACGCAAAAATAATAGTTCAGTGTGATAATTTTTTTTACCTTTTCCTTATAGACCTCTTGAGCATCTTTGCGAATCTGATCATCCAGTTGTTGGCTTCCGTGAAGATCTTCATTAGGAGTGTCACCGGAAGTCGAGGATCCACTTTCGATACAATCCTGAACTCTCTTCGATGCTGGATAAAATCTTCGAAATTTTTCCTCCAATCTTAACTTCTGACTTGTTCCTTTGTCTGGATTGAAATTGAGTATCACGTAATACACAGAGTATGAAATTAATAATTGTATAATATATTGACAATTCAATAAAGTTGACGTTAGTTACCGTTAGAAATTCCCACGTCCACGTTAGAATCATCAGAGTTCCATCTTTGATCTCTGGCATGTTGATCATCCTACGAAAAGAAAAATGTCAATACTCCGTTTACACTTAGAACGAGTGAAAAACATCATTGAGAATGTTTCAAAAATATGGTGACCTTAATAAAATCAAGAAAGTACGACAGACTCATGACCGCAATAAAATTTCACTGAACAATGAAAATGCAAAAGTATTATTAAAAAATGTCATGTCTCAAAAAAGTATTTTCCAACCACAATAAATAGGCTAGAAAGTGTCAGATTGCCAAAAACAAATAAAAAACGTGTAACACGGTAAACCTTGAAGAATTTTTTGACAAATGTCACCAATTTATTTTCAGCCCCCAATAAGTATTACAAGGGCAGATTTCACGATTGTAATTTAAATATGTCGAATGACTCACCAGCAATGTATACAAATATGGCTTATAATTAACTAAACGACACAGTAACATAATGATAGCAGATCGCGATAAATTTTAACGAAAAAATTTGTATAATCAACGACACGACCCCTTTTTATATCTCTGTGATAACAGTGTCAATCAGTAACACGAGAGAGTTAGAGCCTTTCGTCGCACCAGGTCCGCATTGGAATTTTTGCAAGAGCTACGTCACATCTGGTAACTCGGGGTAACGACGCTCAACGTCGGCGTCGAAACTGACCTAGTGGCACGCAATAAAATCGCGAGAACCCTTGCCACGCGATACGTTTTTTCTTCAATATCTCCCTTCTAACCTCTAATCTGTATATCAGCATGCAATAACTATAGTAATGGTCTCTCGATAATAACGCCACAGGTATATTTCCAAATCGACGAATTTTTATGAAATTTCATATTTCAAAAATTTCATTTACATATTTCATGACCTTTCGCGTGGGTATTACTGAAAGTGGCCAGTAGAAAAAATTTGCATTATCAAAATTGGCGAACGGTTATGTTTCTATTACATATGTATACTGATCTACGCATAGGTGCGTTAGGTGGTTGCAGTAATACCAGCAATAGGGAATACTGTAATAAAGCAAAGAGCGCATGACCATTGACCGACTTTGACCGATAATTTCTACGAAGTAGAGATCACAAGATAGTATACATTTACGCAAGTCCATTCAACGTAACTTCCTGTGCTGGTTATTGATTTTGCACTTTCATTGCATTATAGCCTTTCTTATGCACAATTGTGACAATCTATATTATCAGGAAGCTAAAGCAAGTTTAATGATATTAATTTTGTGATTTTCTAAAATTGCGAAAAGTTCATAGAATTACCTGTGCGAAAGTACTTAATTAAATTGTTGTAATTAGTGAAGAATATTTTGATATTTACCCGATTGTTAAATGGAATAAGTTGCCAGGCGACCGGTTGTTGATTTCGGGAATGGAGACCAACGCCAACAGCAACGAGGTTCGGTCGATCCGTCCATGGATTTCTAGTATTTTTTGCCGAATCAATTCTAAAATAATATCATTGAATTTCATTATATTTTATATAATTTTAGTATCGGCGAAGGATACCATTATTGATTTACCGTGATGATTTTCCACTATCCAATCGTGTTGTGGTGGCTATTATTTGGCCTCTGGTACGACCTGAACCTGGCGATACTGAACCACTTCCGGCAACTATCCAATCGACGTCCGCTCCTGTGCAACACGAAATTATACATTATACATTCGAGTGATATAAGAATAAAACACCCAGTATCTGAAACTGTTGAAGTATTGAAGAGATCCATATTTTTTTTCTCGAAATGTGGTTAAATTTGCGAAATTTTCAAATATCTTACTTATGAAATTAACGTGTGTCACGTGATCATAATCTAGATGAATTTTCACGTGACCCAGTAGTTTATATTTAAAAATACTTTTATTCTCACTCCTTTGTGCTAACTGTAAGAAATCTTGAAGGAAAAAATCATAACCCCATTTGATAATGTCATCAGGCAAAAAATTATGTATTCTTAGCATAGCTATGCTGAAGATGTACTCGCTGATACAGATCCTGTTTAGGAACATCAGAAAGAAAGATCATTATAAAATAATGACTTTGCCCTGGTTTAAAAAAACGTCCATAAATCACTGTCCTATTCCTTGCGGGGTCAACACCTAAGCCAGGTAAACAAATTTATAGAATTGTAATAAAAATATTACAAATTTCATTACCAGTTGCTATTTGAACAGTGGGGGAAATTTGCAGTCCATAAACTACCAGACCATCCGCTGAAACTAAAGGTAACGACTTCCGGGCAAGACGTGCTCTAATCGCTGCCATCATTTCTTCGGCATCTCGTCGACCTTTGGCAGCACGTTCGCCAGCATGTAGAACTTCCTATAAAAATCATTGCAATCTGTCAATACGAAAAAAACGAGTAGTTCATAAGCCACTCGCTGATTTCAATATACATTAATCATTATTTTAATTTAATCTAAAAGTATATTCTTGCCACTCTGTCATTACCTCAGGCTCGTAAATTTGAGCTAGAACAGCCAAGGTGTCAAGCGCAGCTTGTCTTACTCTTCTGCGACGATCGGCAACCATGGCGGCCACCTTGTTCGCCACCATTTCCACTTTGAATTCTGTGCTGGGAAATGTCACCAATGAGAAGATCAGGAGCTGCAAAGCATTTTCTCTGGTCTGAAAATTTTGAAAAATTTTTCAAATCCGTACAAATTCAACATCATCAGCGACCTCATGAAAATGGCAAATTATCATTAATAAATTCACCTTGGCGTTTCTGGCGCCGATACAGTGAGGCTGAAGGAACTGTTCTAAGAGAAGGGCTGGTCTGAGCCTGAGCATCGCGATCCTGGCAAGTTGCGCGGCATTGGGCCCACCTTGCCTCGCAAGACCCCAAGCAAGCTGCGGTAATCGACGTTTGAGAGCCTCTTCAGCAACCCCTGCCACCACGACCTTCACGCATATAAAAAATCATTGAAATAAATATAGTCATTTAGTTTTCATAATTACGGGATTTTGGGGGAATATATTATTACCCTTGCGACTGCCAGACCCGCCGCGGCGACCCGGCAGCTCCTTTCCCCACCCAGGACTGAATGCAGGAGGGAACCAAGGCGGGATTCGATCGCAACCAAAGCCGAAGACGTTCGTAAAGCAGACGCAATACGTTCCAACCCACGGACCCTTGCTCTCCAATCATCCTGAAATAGTACGAATTAATAAAAAAAAAGGAGTGTGAAAAGCTGAAAAATTTTTAATAAAATCAATAATAATATACCATAAAATTTAATTGCTGATAATCATCGATTAGCAATGAAATTAAGTACTCCAATCAAAATTTTCTTTAATGACATATGCTCCAGTGTTCTGAAGTTAATTACAGAGAACCAATTTAGCATTATTTAAAATTTCCAAAAAATTTGGATATTACTTTTTTGATCCTGGCAGTTATGCTGCTGCAACAACTGTACGTGACATACATATTTATATACAGGTAAGACAGGAACAGTTTGAAGGAAGGGTTGGAAAAAGTATTAAGACACCCTATATGTCTTTTCTTTATGACTCGCACATTTTCCAAGCTAATTAAAGCACTGACAATATCTCTGCCTTTAAATGCTGAGAATATTACAGTCATTTGCATAGTATATACTAAAATGAATTAGCAATGTACTAGAAAGGTGTCAATGTCTAGTTTCATTTCTATGTAATTTCGATACTTTTGATATATACCCTATCGAGAGAATGAACGATGGCTTCGCGCATAAAAAACTCTTTTACGATTGCGTGGGACAGCATGACCACTTGCTTGCATAATGGAGTTCAGCTGAGAATTTAATGCAGCGCGTCACGTGAAAAATGCGTTAACTGGCCTAAAGAGAGAAGTTAAAGATTAGAAAACGTCGGTGGTTTTTTTTTTCATAAAATTAGAATTGTAATTCTGGTAAACTGAGAATGTTTTACTTTTGTGGAGAAACGATAGCGAATAGTTATTCCATACAGTGGAGAAAATAAATCTTAAAATATCAAAATTAAATAATGCTGAGAACACTATGGATGATGCATAACCGGAAGTTTCTTATTTTTTTTTTCAATAGTCAAGACTCAACTGACGTTTAGGAAGGTAGTTATTCTTTTTGCGGAAGGAAGAAAGTAAAGTTTCATATCTTACTTTCGCCTGGAGTATGAATTAGAAAATGAATCAAGGGGGCTTCTGGGACGACAGGTAAATTGTTCTTATGAATTTGCATAAAACTACGTACTACGTAATATAACGTACTACATATATTTTATGGGTCTCCATGACACGCAACACGTGCCTAATTATTTTCTTGCAACTTCCCTGCCATTGGAACTAGCCCAGTGCTAGACTGTACGATAATGATTCTTTAAGAAATTTCCAGCGATTTCACAGTCGCTGAATACTTGTTCTTCATACGAAATACCACTAAGAAAATCGTTGTATTAAATTCGTGTATTATTAGTCATACGTACAATTGAAAAATTTCATGCATAATTCAAATAGCAATTAAAAAGAAAATTGGACATATTCGACTAAGAATCAAGTAGAATGACACCTTCATTTTTGCACAAGCAATTGGGCAACCATATTGTCATAAATATGTATGACAATCATTATCGTTAAAAATGTTGATACTATTAATTAATTCTTTCGTAATTCGTATCCAAACCAATTGCGCCGTACGCTCAAGAGAATTAATTTTCAAATAATTTTCTTTTCGCGCCAAATGAAGAACATCGCTAGTCGAATGTACTGGAAGCTTGCTCATGTATTTGCTTCGAGCAGAGAGCATATATATGTTCTCTGCTTGGAGTAGTCAGTCGAAGAAAATTGACAGTCGACTCGAGTGTTTAATGACTTTTCGCAGCAGTGTACAAATTGCTCACGTAAATCAGTGGTGAGATCGATAGTTCTTGTTCAGACTACCGGGATGGTATGTCTTATCGATTTTACACTGATAACCGCAAACCGAGGTCGAACAGGCACGAATGCCCACCGGTACAATGCACTTGGAAAAAGTGGCACGTGGAGGGTTAATTGGTCAGACCTTGAATATTTCCAATGTTAAAACATAAAGGACATACTCTAGTATAGAATCCAAGTTCTACACTCATCATCCAGTACAGTGGTATGCATTTCTTTTTCAAATATTTTGTGGCCGTTACAGAAAGCCAACGAAAAAAATTACTAGACGGCAGTTTCACGCGGGGAAATATAAAATGGCTTGCGAACCGATGACTATCTCGCGCGATTTATGAAATAGAAACGAGAGTCATTATTACTCGTGAATACCGGCAGTTAGGGTTCTTCGAATTTATGCTCTACAAGGATACACAGAAATGCACAGACAGTCGTTATTACATTAGGACAGGTTTGCAGAACGTATGAATCATTGATTATTGGAATTTTTGCCAGAAAGTAGAGCGACCCATGAAATTATCAGCAGGCCTACTATTTTCGGTCAGCGCTGGTCACGCATTGGACGCATTGAGGTCACCTGATATTCGTTTCACGCATTACGGTCAATGATTTTATTTTGTCGGCAATACTACGATGCGTGTAATATTCTTTAGATTTTGATATTGTAAATGATACACCGGTGCAGATGCATCGTATACCCTGGTATGAATGCACCTTTGCAAAAATGCGTGCTTATGCATTAAAAAAATGAAAGGTAAGGATGTCTCATACGTGATGCTATATCGCGTGTTATTTAATTATTATTTATTATCTATCATTTAATTTTTTTAGACACATTTTTTTAATGCCTCTGATCATTCATACAATTTTTGGTAAAATTTCAACCAAGGCTTGAAGAATGAATAAGGAAAGTGAATCGTGTGTATCAAGCTGAATTGGTATGCACCGTGGGTCACTGACCTTCTCAAGGTAAGGTGATCCTCCCACTTGAGTTTTATACGAAACCGACCAGTCTGTCTCGAACGTCTTGAAAGACTCACGCCAACTTTTCTCTCATAAGACGTACGAAACTTTTAATTGTGAACAAAATTGTTATATTCGTTTGAGTGGGATTTTTTTAATTTGTGCAATTTGAAGTGCATTAAATGAAATTTTATCCAAAAAGAATATTCGATACATAAGAGTGACGCGAATTAAAATAATTTTATTTTTTAAAAATATTTTTCTTTTATAAAGAATCATGATTAGAAGGTACAAGCGTATGATAACAAGAATACTTATCGTTTTAACTGTCTGTGGATTGATCTCTTTTTTTATCTTGTTTGATACTGTTGGTACTGGAGATCAAACTGAACCAAATCTAGCACCAGACAAGCTTAAAAAATTATTGGTAAGTTAAAATAATAATTGTATTTATAATTTCAATTAGAATCTGTTATCTTTTCAGGATGAAGCTAACGCTGAAAATACTTGGCGATCGTTAACCATTGAAAAAACCTGCGAGAGATACAATTTGGGAATTTACAAGAATTCCAATGAAAATAATTCTCCATTTAAACATCCACCAGCACCGCAGTACAGTGTTCTCTACATCGACAAGTTCGTCATTATAAGATAACATTGATATGATAACGTTATAGAATATGAAAATATTAAAAATTATTATTTTATATTTTACTATTTTTCTCAGAATTCACAATCTATCCTACTGCCCAATATACAAGGCTGGTAGCACAACGTGGCTCTATAATTTGTGTCTATTAATGAACGTTTCTGAAAACGAACTAACTAATAACAAGGAGCAAATATCTACAGTAGCCAGAAGAGTATTACCAGAGCTTGAAATTCCGGATGCAGAACAGGTTTGGTATATAGAGATATAGAAATGATTACATCAATTATCACAATCATTGTTCTTATTGCTTATCTAAGGAAAATCATTATTTAGGCCCTAAAAACTACTTCGAAATTATTGGTCGTCAGACATCCTTTTGAAAGACTGCTAAGTGCTTATCGAGATAAACTCGAAAATTCTGTAGCTGGAAGAGAACATGGAACTCTTCACTTTTACCAAAAATATGGTCAAAAGATTGTTAAAAAATATCGTGGTGAGCCAACGACCATATACAATTGATTATATTAGCACCGAAAACAATTTGATTAAAAAGTAAAAATTTTTAGATCAAAATTTCCCTACACCAAGAACTGATCAATTTATTCAAAGAGAAGGGGTCCCAGGTCCCGCTGGTATCGAACCAACATGGCGCGAATTCGTCGAATATTTAATTAATACAGATCTTGCAAATTACGGCGATGATCACTGGATGCCTTATTATCTTTTCTGCGCTCCTTGCTTGGTTAAATACGACATAGTTGCCAAGGTTGGTGCAGCAGTTGTTTATCAAGGCGTGACAGTATCGTGGAAAATATATTTTCCTCTTGGCTGGCTATACCGTTTCTGGTGCAGCCAAGAAATTCATCGTTACAATGTTACCCCATATTTTTTCCAGGTGGAGACGTTATGGCGCGATCAAATTTTTGCTATACACAAACTGGGACTTCAGGAAAAGATAAAACCAAGATGGAGGCACTCCGGAGGACACTCGAATGCTTCGAAAATATATTTTAGTCAATTGAACAGAGATACCGTGCGACGGTTGTATGAAAAATTCAAATTAGACTTTGAATTGTTTGATTACTCTCACGATGAATATTACAAGTATGCCACGCAGGAGGAATTGTAATGAAATAAAATGTCAGTGTATATAATAGTTACTCATACAATGAAAGTGATATTATGAAAAAAGATTTTTTAAATAATAATTGTAATCAAAATTCTACTGACCGTATCCTATCCCTTACTGTACACCGTGTTGACACGTAATACCAATTTTTTACCTGTGAAATCGATTGACCTACTTTTCATCATAGTAATTCAACATGAACCACCTCAAAGTCTACTGATTATACTATAACGAGGTAGTATCTGGTATTAATTACAATATGTAAATTCATGAAATACATTTCAGGAATTTTCGTGACCACCATTTAACCCACAAACGTTAAATAAATACAAGCAATATAAATACTACAATCGATAAATACACATTCCACTTGGTTAATATAAATTATAAAATAAATTGCTCAATCTACAAATTGAAATAATTTATCAGAAAAGAATTCTCTTACCTTGTTATGTAAATCGTTGAGAATCTCTTGACTAACCAGACTCAATTCTTCCCAGTTAAGTTCCTCAACTTTTCCTTCACCCTCGCTGCTACTGCAGGTCACGCTTTCACTACCCTCGACGGTTATCGTACTCTCATCAGTGTTTTTATGAAGCTCCCTGGAGCTTTCTTGACTATGATCATGCAGGCCTGATTTGTCGCGAGCTTTGCGAGCAGCTGTCGCAATTGCCACACGATTTTCAGACTGATTCTCGACTGCGTCGTTGTTCCTTCTAGCTTCCACAGGAATAACAGGAGGCTCGGTACACATAACCGGAAATTGATCGTGTTGTGAAAGCTCATTTTGCGTCGTCTTTGCCGTCGTTATTTCAAAGACTTTCCCGGTATCATTGAGCGTCAAATTCGATTCGTCGGGTTCATTGACTGCTATTGATAAGCTATCGACTAGTAGACTAGTCGATTGATCTGCCGTCCCTGTCTCCATTGTGATTTTCTCCTCCTTTTGTCCGTTTGAAGGCTTTAATTTTGAATTAATGACGTCGACTGGCTCGATGAATGAAGAATTCTTCGACCTTGTCTCTTCGGGGTCGAATACCGAAATAGTATCTGGCTTTGTTAAATTCCCCGAGGTGCTGTTTTCCATTGAATCGCTTTTATTGTCTTGAGCATTTTTTCTTACAGGGCTCGATAATTCCATTAGGATATAATTGCGCTCTTGTCTTGGAAATGTCTCGAAGGTACCTCTACTAGACGGTCGCGGGGAACGCTTTTGAGAATCCTTGGTGTCGATACTTTCATCCGTTTTTTTGGAACCGATGATTCCGGAATCTTTCATAAAGTCAGATTCCGGTACACTGTTTCGCATTTCCTTAGGAGTTTCCAAAGAATTTTGTATTATGTATTTTTCATTACTTTTCTTGGATGAATTTTCAATTGATGTTTGATGATCTATGGCAGCTTTTAATAATTTATTCTCCTCTTTGTTTATTTCCTCAATGATGGTATTTGGACAGACTTCAAATGATTTTTGATCGCTTCTAATAGATTTTAATGGATCGTTGGAAACTGCAGTATCATTACTGGTGGTGATGCTTTCCAATCCAGTTTTTTCATTTTCTTCGTTACCGTCAAATTTACCGGAAGTTACTTTAGCAGATCTTCTCTTGATCCGAGTCTTGATCGGTTGAATAATAAAAATTGGACTGTTGGTTCTAGACAGAATACTTTTCTTCGGACTCAGATCAGCATTGTGGGTATAAATCTCACGTCTAGGACTACTGGACTGAGATCGAGATACTCTTCTAGGATGATGCTTCCTAGGGTTAGGACTCGACGGTTGAGACAAGGATCTACGTCGGTGGAGTGGCATCTTAGTCGCTGGCGAGACAGGAAGTGGAATTTTAGTAAGAGGCATGTCTGATTTAGCTAACCCAGAGTCATCACTGTCCGGTGTTCTGAGTTTAACAATTTCTCCGCCAAAGTGAACGCGTCTGGGAGTTTTCCGTCTGACTGGAGGTACATCCTGAAGTACTTGCACAACCTCCAGGTCATTCTCATCATCAGATTCGCTCTCATCGTCCGGATCCTCACCATGATCACTTTCATCGTTCTTCTCCTCAAGGATAGTCATCGTGATAGCCGTTTCCTCGTTGAATTTTATTTCCGTTTCAAGAAGAACTCGCGCAGGTGGCATGGCGCCAATTGCGACATCAGGATCCTCTTCAGCAATACCGGAAGAGTCACTATCGCTACCCCAGGCTTGATCCAAGGGTACGACATCCTTCTCTTCGCTATTTCCTTTAATTTCCCCATTCCCAATCAGCTTGGGAGTTACTTTCATATCATAAACTTCACAGAGAACATCAAAATCCCTCTTCACTTTTGGATTGTATTCCAGAAGATACGAATCAAGTTCCTCAGCTCCTATGGCTTCGCGTATCTTGACCAACGACCTCAGTGCTGCCTCCTGGTGAGTTACCTGCACAAGACGAGCTGCCAAGGCTGCTGTGGTTTCCTTGAGAACCCGAGTCGAAGGGCGAGGACTGCTGGCTGACGGAAACAGCAAGGAAGGAACGCTCAAGATAATACCCATAGTGACATTAGTCTGGAAATTATCCAGAGCATCAGGACGGTTCAGTCCTTCATTCAAAATCTAAACAGAATAATACGATACTTTAAATGTACCACTGTAAACTCCACCATCGACAATCTTTAAGATGCAGCAAAACCATTAACCAAATATTCATTAGAATATAAGGGCTGTGCAGAGCAATGAAATACTTACTGTCTTGACCATATTATCCTGATCTTGACTGTAAAACAGATAGACTCTAAGGGTATCCAAAGCTCCTTTCCTGACCGCTGGTGCTGGATGACCAAGATTGCTGACCAGTTCCGGTACGACGGGTCGCATAACCTCGTCGATGATGTCCACGTCGAGGGTCGGCAGAACATCGACAAGAACACGTAGAGCATGTTGTCTGACTTCCCATTCAGGATCACGCAATCTCTCAGATATTTCAATAAAAGTAGAACGCGTATCCACATCTGTTGGGAATCGTTTTGTGCGCACCTAAGGACAGTACAATTGATTCACAATAATAATAAATAATTAACGTATCACTTTTGTCCAGTAAAAATATCTCACCACGTGCTCCCAAAGAGGGGTTAGCTGTATGGGTTGTCCAGGTGAAGAGGTGGATGTCATCTTTTCTTGGCTCAGCTGACGATGACGATTTTGCAGATGATAATAACCCGACGACTGTGCTGGCAGGGGTGTGGAGTCCTTTTGGGGTTGCGAGGACCCCGAATTCGTCATTGTTAAACCCGTCATCGATGACACGAACTCCCCGCACCCAGACGCACCGTCCTACGTCTCATCTTCGAGCCACTGCCAATCCTTTACTGTACGAGGCATCCTTAACTCTTGATGGTGATCCTTTCCAAATTCCTCACGTTACTGGTAACCTCCACAAGTTGCTAATGCGCCAATTAACTTTAATTGAATCGCCGTGCTGCGCTAGACTCACGTCGTGTGTTTGCTGGTAATTAACTGCGATAGTTAACGGTAATTGTAAGCGTCTTAATAGATTGTTGGATTGGTTACTGGTGCATTGATTACTTTTACCTTAAACTTGGAAAGTTAGACTTTGCATTTAAGACTATCAAATCTTTTCATTTATCAGTGCTCTATATTCCTTTTATAAAATTCAATAGTTTATTGACAACCGTGCGTTTGATATTTGAATTTTCAAATACGTCAATTACGTAACATGTTATATTCGTATAAGATAAACGTAATAAGTATGTACTGAATATTGAGCGAGCTGTAGTCTTTTATAGTCTCAAACGATTTATGCAGAGTTGTATGACCATAGATTGTCAACATAAATACATATGCATACGTAACACATAGTAACATATGTGTACGGAGTGTGAGGTCAGTAACATGAAACGGAATATGAATTTTTTATAGGAAAATGTAAAGGGCAAGCAAGACATTGAGAAATTGATTAAAGAGATTATTTATAACACAGTGAGACACACGGATAGGTGCTTTGTTGTTTATCAGAAAGTTACAATTTCTTGGTGCGATAACAGAAACGAAATAAAATACGATAAAGATATGCGAAAATAGAACGCCTCGTCACGACAACTACATCGAAGCCTTATGACAAAGATAATGTTCCTGAGTATCGAGTAGTTAGAAAATGAAAATCATAGCACACGGAAACGACCGGCTAATCATTGAATCTCTTGGCACGAAAGCCACTCGAAAGTGTTACATAGTTAAATTACTACATAACAGAAAATTAATCACAGACGCCATCGGCTCCCCTGGGAAATTCGTCAGTTGTGCAATAAAACTTGAAACAGTGTCAAGTGTGTCTGGATATTTCTTACCGTGAGCGACTGTTCCAGTTTAGGGGTATTTCAGCGTATTTCGAATAGAGAAATAATTTCGGGACAAGAAAATCTTTTATCCCTATAATCTCGTATACTTTGAAATCGTAAGTTGTGGTTTTTTCTTTCTTTTTTACTTCAATCAAATACTTTGTCGTATTTTTATTCACCCATGAAATTCGTATGGTATCTTCAAGAAATATGGACACTATGTACCGTATTTTGGTGATAAAAATTTGTGTACTCAGAAAAATAAAATATCAAATAAAAATGTACACGTGGACTAAGACTTATTGGCAATGGCCGAGCTTGCCTGACCACGGCTCGCATGTGACTGTTGCCCCTTTTCTCGAAGTAAGGTGGTTTGCTGCTAATATCGACCATCCCCATCCCCACTTTATACCTAAAGTAGTCTTTGGCAACTTGGGGGTTACAATCAGGCAGGGTATTGTTAGTTCTGTTTTTATCCTTATGTCAATCCAATTGTCTTCTACTTACTTCCCTGTCAAAATTCTTCGTAGCAATATGAAGGTTGGGTGTCGGATGGGTTTTTGATTCTATAAGAAAAATATATGAAGGTGTATACGATATATACGTCAATGGAGTAGATACAGTCTATATAAAATATGTGAAATTTTGATTTTTAACACTAAATAAATAAAGTGAGATAGACGAATCCTCGAAGGTCAGTAACATTACTGAACTTGCATAATATTTAAAGTATATCGATCACCGGAAGGCTGTGATTGATTGGTATTTCATTATTCATAGTAAATCAAGCGGCTTTTGCTACTCGCACGCAACGTGTCAAGACTGACGCTGTACTCCTTTTCAGTAAGAATATGTCTTTGTAGAAAAGATCCTAGTCATAAGAAATAACGAATTATACTTCTGACAGAAGAATCAAGAGGATTCTTTAAGGTGGAAAAGTGCAGATGTCACTTGAAATATTTTTATTTATTTTTATTCTTATGCATAAGGTATTCAGTTTATTTATACATAATCTAAAAGTACTGACATAATAACATCATTGCACTTGTTACATGTTTAACCTTTCTGTCCCTATGGGTTAAGATGAGTAGCACGTATTAGTTAAATTTTTTTTTTATTCAGTCACGAAAGGGGTAAATAACGTGTATTAATTGAAAGGGCAATAAAATAATTAGATAAAATTGCTTTTGGAATGTTCCTTATCAATTTTTATGCAATACGTATGTATATATATGAAAATTAGGAATATGATAAAATGAATTTATTTTTAAAAAGTTAACGGTACTTTAACCCGCATCTTTCAGTCGTAAGTCGTTTAAAACTGTTCATTCTCTATGGACTTTACTAACGAGTCGATACAGACAGCTGCGTCGATTTCCATGAACGAATAGTAACAATTGGATCGTGTACGAATTTTTATAGTAGATAGTAGAGTGTATGATTCATTGTGAAGAAATAGGTCGAGATTTATAAGACTTTATGCGGTAATCGAACGCACATAATATACATATATCTGCAATGTTGTTACATATAACATAAAAAAATGGTAATTTATTTAAATTTATGCACTAAGAACTGTGACAATTAGAAATAAAAGAAGATAAAAAAGAATGTCACTCATTTTATTATTTGTTAGTATATACAAAAAGATGGTATAAATACATTTTGATTAAAGTGCCCATGACAGAATTCATAATAAACAATAATAGTTTTTCTTTAGCGGAAGGAGAACTTTAGCCATTTACAAATGAATTCGCTATTGGTTTTGATCTCAACTAAAAGTAAAAATAGAAGATACCTATTGATAAGCAATTTCTATTATTGGCAGATCAATAATAGTTAGTCACGGTATATAGAATAATTATTGCAATAATCTATATTATATTTTGCACGTAATTGATTATTATTCATTTTGTAAATACAATATATTGCTGTATTTACGTATATGCATCCTCGTATACATAAACTTTGATTACACTAATGAATTGTTTTTAGTTAATATAACAGTTGGTGTCAAATTAAAAATATCATAACAAAATTATGACAACGATAGTTTACATTAAAATTATAATTTACAAACTATAATAATTTCATTAAAGAGAATTATTAATGATAGTATAATTTCATTGAAGATACATAATTTTTGATATGCTTGAAATTGTCAAAATTCATCGTAACATTGAAAATCGTCTTTTCACTTCCATCAAGTCTAATGTATAATAAAAAAGTAGTAAACATTTTTGATTTTCTAATGATTGTTAATTTTGTTTTCTAAATATCTTTTAATTGGCACATAATGAAGAATTAAGATTATGACTGATGCTATAATGTTAATGTATAGGAAAGTGTATCGTCAGCTTGTATTAGTATTCAGCAGTATTCAGAAATAAATACAATGTATAATAAATGATTTAATCCCTTATATATCGGCCTAAAATACAAGAATCTGACTAGGAATATTGCAAGAACTGAAGATTATTGAATTTTTATAAAACTTGGTTTTTTTAAGTTTTTTAAGGTCGCTCAAACGCAATATGATGTGAAGTTTACACAATCGATAATGGCGAATCCAATGTGTCTGTCCAGAAATATAAAAATTGTCGGACTTTTCTGAAGTTATGTTTTTGCGTTGTTACTTCAAATAATGTGTATTCGTTAGCGAATATTAGGGTATAAACAATTTAATTATTAGATGTCATTTTCAACTATTTACAAAATCTAGGATACCAAGTTCCATAAAGATCCAACAGTTTTTGCGAGCTTAATTTACCATTTCTTATCCGTCATTTGGAATTTTTGAAATCGGAGGTGAGATTCGAATTTAGCGACCTTAAAAAAACGTAAAACATCAAGTTACTTGAAAATCAAAATAGTTTAAACCTATTTGTCTTCCATGCAACACTTCTTGACAGTTTTAGGTTTGGTGATATATCCATTAGTTAGACTGACAAAGTTAAAAGCTATTATATGGCAAGATATAATTATAGTTAATTTCTAATCGTTGACATAAAAGATATCTATTATTAATCAATATCAATATGATTTTCTTTACATAGTATTTTTGGTTACATAAAAACTTCTACTCGACTATTGAACTTTTTTGACTAGGTGAACAGTGTAAAATTATATTTTTGTTCACTAGATAGGTTGAAGAAACAGTAAACAGGCATGAAACCTCACTAATCTAGACTGTTTCCATTTTTTGAGATAGGGGAACCGACTCTTTCACATCAGTATTAATTTCATGAACTTTTGATTGAGCATTCTGCACAGGATTTTGAGAATATAAAAAAACAGAATAACTTACTATGGCAATGGCAAGCACTGTATTGATATAGATAGGAATGCCAAACAATATCCAGCTTAAGATTGCAGTAAATATGAGTTCCAAGGCACTGGCAAAGTTTTTTAATATAGAATTTAAGTTTTTCAAAAAGAAGCTAGTTATTATACCTATGGCTGTATTGTTAATCATAATTAGAATAACTTTTGGTTGTATGAAGATACTAGGGCCAGTGCTATCAAAGGTCTGCAAAAGGCTTCCATGTGCTGCAAGAACGACAATATTACACAAAATACTGTCGATGTACATGAACACATTTTGTACAAATATATTTATATTTGCTCCTTGACGCTTGAGCAAGTATTCATTATAGACACCTGCCAGACACGAACACATTGTCTGAAATATGAAAAAAAAATATCATAAGAGAAACAATACTTTGATTTCCAAATATTTAAATGTTAACAGGAAACTATTTTTCCTGTCTATTTACCTGTATAAAAATGTAGAACGTATTGATACCTAGATAAAATTTTGGTAGAGAGAAGGATTCTTTAATATTGACATTTAAATGTTTTATCATACAACCTAGAGTTAGTAGTAATAATGATATCCATTGCATTGTTGATAAATATTTTTTGAATATCACCTGCATAAAGATAATAAAAAAAAGATTAGATTGCACCTATCTTAGCAATACCTGTAAACAGATATTAAAATGAAATGCTGTCTGTTTGTCAATACCTGAAATACAATTCCAGTCATAACAACTCTAAGCTGTAGTAAAAGGTAATATGTCGTAGGATCAAATGCAGCCAGGTTGATAAAAGCCAGATTGTTATACAAGCAATACAAAAATGCTGGTACCATGTACAATACTAACACTGAAAAATTGATAATGTCTTTGGCTGCACAATGTAAGATAAATCAATATATAATAAACCCACCATTTTTATACTTTTGTATTTCTTTAAAGAGTTGTAATACTGTATTCCTGGAAAAATTTCAATTATTATTTTATGACTGTAAAATCTTAATACAAGACCATTGATGACTTCAAAATATCATTACTTACTCTCTGCAGTAGAAAATGACTGAAACTATTAATTTTAAAACTTCAGTCATCAATACCACTGTGATAGTATTATATTCATACTTTTTATCATTCTGAGACCATGTCACTATGATTCCTGCATAATAGAATAATAATATACCTGTATTATACAATTATAATATCGAATGCCAGTAACTCTTAAAATAATCATTATTATCTCCTGAGCAATAAATCAAAATAAATGTCTATAATAATCGTTAAAACAGTAGGATGAGTATATCAAACATGAATGTATGATAAGATATGGTAAGTTAACATTTATTCTTATAAGTTGACAAATAAAAGTGAAATACTAATAATTTTATGAATAAGTAAAGAGTCTGTATTTAATGGTTGAATGGTATCAAAACTTATTACTGCAAATGATTGCAGCAGTAGAATGATCAAACAACATCTGAATAAATCGTTAAATTATAACTTGTTTAATGACAAATTTGCATATAACAATAAATTATCAAAAAATAAATATAACCTCAAACATACCTTGATTGACGAACAGAGCCATATAAGAGATAAATATGACAGCACTCCATCTTCCTGGGAAGAGTTCATTCCAGTTTAAAGTTCCCATTATTACTTCTTTTACAATCGTTTAAAATCTTGACAATTGTCGTGCATTAATCTTTCAAGATTCATTTTAATCAATAAGAAGCCGACTACTACATGACAGATACTTAATCGAGTATGTACTTGACAGTCGAGTGATTCTTCGATAATATTCAATTTATATCTAGCTGGATTGGTTGACACCAGTTGACACTGTTTGGGATGGGACGGCAAAGCACTAATATAACTTATCGGTTCTTTTATCTACATGGGAAGTCATTGATAAAGTTTTCCAGCTTGATGATTGCTTGTGTTTTAATATGTTATGCAAAATTAAAGTGAACAAAGTGCAACGCTACATTGAACCAGCTCTCGAATGGTTAGCGAACATATGTAAACTGAGAAAAAGTGCAAACACATTTTCCACTCCTTATCATTTGATCGATGGAAATTGATTCATTCGTAAACGAACAGCACGGTACTGCGATAAGCTTATCAGCAAAATGGAAAACTGGACTGTGACGGGAATTTAAAAACTGTCTAAGTAGTTTACTAGAATATGATCGATAGAATGCCAGAATGCTGATTAGATAATTTATTTATCATTTAAATTTAAAGAAAATCGATGTTCAAATTTGCTTAATATTGGTATTAAGTGCGGGAGCGAAAATAGTTTGTGATTGGTCGTGGCGTCACGATCTCATATTGTGATTGGTCGTGGCGTGACAATCTCATATTGTGAATGGTCGTGGCGTCACAACCTCATATCCTTATATGGAGTTTATTTTATAGCCAAATAGCCAACGAGGAATGTCCGTGTTCGAACTGGCGAGTTCTTATCTTTTCAAAATATAATTTCATAACATCACATAAGACGTATTATACCCACTAATCCGCGAGACGACAGCAACATATATGAGGTTTTGACGGATATTCTATCACGTGTCTCAACAGGGCGTTTGACTTGCTATTTGTGGAACACAATTCTTAATATAATTTTTTAACAACTATATGCATATTATTTACCTAAGACATCAATATTCATAGTTTTTAACGTATCACACTTAAGAAAAACGAAAAAAAATTGGTCCAATTCCCATTAGTATACGAAACATTTTGTTGAAGTATAAAAGCAATGTAGTTGCATGTAATAAGACTGAATAAAACTTTGTTATTTTAAGAAGTCGTTATTTTCTGGAATATAGCAGCAAACTGCAATAAATAAATACTTATTCGCAGAAAAACTATACTATAATTTTTTTATAACTTAACACCGCTTTTTCATTGTCATACGTATATAGTTATCGGTATTCATTTTTAAACCTACCTAGACATCTGTATACACAAAGATTTTTGTTTGCAGTTAATAGAGATTAATGAATTTCAAATGTCTGTCTCAGGAACTGCGTTAGAGATCAGATTTTCTAAGCCAAATAGATTTAATTAGATCTTACGTCGAATGAAGCAAAACCCGACGAGATCTCATCGGATCAGAGATGATCTATGCAGATCTAATTTAGCTCATGAGCGTACCCTATTTTATCCAAAATGGATATCTGATCGGATCAAATTAGATACAATTCAGTCTAATTAGATCAAATGATTTTTTCCCGGGTACATAGACTAACAACATTAATAATATAATACAAAGTGGCACAATTTATTACAATGCAGACGTTAACATCACGCTGGGAATTATACCTCAAAATCAATAGGATTAATCATAATTAATTTAATAATAGATTATTTTGGATCATCTATTATATTACATCTATTCCCATTATGTACATAAATTCACGACATACACTAAGTTAATTTATTACATGTGACGTATATCTCTTTTGTTATTTCGTACGTGATTTGCTATTATATTATGCTTTCAGGATGTTTATATATATATAATATTATATATTAATATGTTACAAGACTTTTATAAAATTTCTTTCACAATAAAGAAAGTTTCGTGCGAATATCTAACGAATGTCCCTTTTCTCTTTATAACACTGAACTTGGTGTATTTGGTTTTTATTGGAGCTAGAAGACAAAGCTCACTGTTTCAATACTGCTATCACATGACAATGCCTAAAATGTAATTAGTGGAAGCTGCAATAACAGAGCTATTCGTATTCAATTATTAGAAATATGAATGAACATGAAATTCTAAGGTCTTCAAAGAATTTGGTGCTTTGCATTTTATCACATAGTAGTATAACAATATTTAAAGAATTTTCAAGCTACTCAAAGTGTTTATCTACTATTAAAGTACTAAAAAATTTCATTTTCTAATCTCTATCATTTGCTAAGTATAAAGTTTTTCTATTGGGTGTAATTCGGCAAATATTAGTGCCAGAAAGTTGTTCAAATATAAGGTACTCCAAAATCTTGTAAAATCCTTATTATTCTAGTACTATTATATTCATTAACGACAGAATTTTTATATAAAATTTCAAATTACACAAAAATTTAACACACACGATGCAGAGTGGCGTTAGTGATAAACTATTTTATATGTTGACAAGTATCAACAATGATTACAACACAGCACGTGTTTGATGGAACAATGTAATTTTAGAAACTTTACAAAGGGCTAGTACAGGCAGTGCAGTAGATACACCGGTTGATACAGCAATAATTTCTTACTTGTTCATTATCATTTTCAAACTAAATTTCAACAAAAATGTAGTCTTCTACTAAATGATTAAGTGAATACTGCTAGTGGTCCTTTAAAATTCATTGGAAAAATCAATTTGGTTCTGTTCAATCATGACTGTCGATCGCGTCTACTGATAATACAGAAAGTTATGAATGGCACCACGTTGTAGCTTCTCTTTCGATTTTTATTTGTTATTATATAACAAATAATTGTATACGGTGGGAAAGTTTTATCCGTGAAATCTTGAAAGCGAATTATCTATAGTTCAATTAATTATTATAATTAATTAAACATTCCGTATACACGATTTTCATATGATTAGCTAATTTTTTATCAGGATCCAATATATTGCCGCTACTAAGTTTCGACATTATTACTTACGTTTCAATCAATTGAAATGTAAGAACGAAATTTAAAAATTATTTTTTACATCTTTTCAGTAGTTTTATTGAACTTGTTAATGTATTGCCTCATATTTAGTAATGGACGTATAACACCGATTCACTTTAGACCTAATTTTGCTCCAAGGAAACGAAAAAGATTTTGTTACACAGAAATAAGTAAATAGAAAGTATTATCTTTCTTTGAACCTCTTGTGCATGTACGGTAAGTGATTATACCATAGTCATACCAAAAACAACAGAATCCACCGTGTTCTTGCATCATACGATATTCTGCTAATATAATTTTCAAACTATTAATGAGAGGCATTCAATTGTATCAATATCTGCTGGGAGATGAGTTTAGTCGCCTCGCTTGCATTGGGAATAAGAAACCTGTCCATATCAGTAACGTGAAGCGTATCGTTTTGCGTTGTACCGTATTTAAAGGTAATTAAGTTAGGATGACGTTTTCTTGATGTAATTTTAACAATACTTGATAATGGCCGCATTACGATTACGTGAGCTGCTCCTTTCCTTGATGGGATTTCACGTAACACAATCAGTTGGGTATCCGTTACCAAGAGTTGACTAAAGAAAAGATCATTTGTTATTAACATCCCTTTTTCTAAATCGTATCCCACGTTATTGAGATATTTACCTGTCGTGAACGTAGCCATTGACTTTGACCTCTTGACATTTAAAGGAATGCAATAATTTTGGATCTTTTAACCATTGTTGAATGGATACAACTTCAACAGGTTCTTCACTCTCATCATTGGTCATAGTCATGTCTGAAATATTCGTTCAATATGAATGCATGTTAAAACCTAGCACAGAACATATTTTTATAGATTTATTTGAATAATTATATACCTGGATCTTGATCGTCATCTATACTAAACACAGGTCCCATACTCTGTTGTGCTTTATTGTTATCTGTTTCTTTGTTGGCTCTTCCGACTGTATTGCCGTTGGCACTTGCCGAAGGGTTCACGATATAATCAAACAACTTTCCTTTGACCTCTTGACTTTTTAACTTCATTGCCAAACCGATTTTGCCAAAGAGATCAGAATTGTTATTTCTGACTTTAGCCGGACTAGCATCATTTGAGTTTTCCTCGGACATGTTAGCATTACACACTAGACAGTGTTGAGAATTGTGATCCACAAGATTAGACACAACCTCGTCACCAAAGTATTCATGAATAGCTGTATGAAAAAATTCGATTTTTTCATTTTAGCTTTGATATCACTACATTTTGATACTAGTATTCGTTATCAGTAATACCGGACCTTGATATCCTGAGCTGACCATACTGACGTACTGGGTATGTTTCTGTAAAAATGAAGCCACAACCATGTGAGTATAACGATCTTCTTCCTGGCGACCACTGCCAAGAAAGCAGAGATGTTCGCCACCAGCTTGCGATCCAACAGCTAAAGCCTGACGTTGAGCTTGCAATAAGCCTTGAACTGCAGTTGCGAATGAAGCAGGTTCTTGCAGCATCTTAAGAAAAAGAAAAAGAACTTAGTCTCACTTTCATTGCGTATTCGATTATCTGTAAACAAAAGACGTACCAAGTTACAGTCCAAATGAAAGGCAGTCGGTAAATGGCCGGCGTTGTATTGCTCTGCGGGTCTACAATCAACTAAGAAAAATCGAACGGACTCGATGGGACCATTACGGGAAGGCGGAACTTCGACAGCATTTTCGACTAGTTCTTGAGCCGACACCGGCAGGCACAAGGCGTGTGAAATAAATTTTTCATCACCTCCCTCACCAAACATTACAGTATATAAGTCTTGTTTAAAGGAAGATGGTGTCTTCATAGCATAGTACTCTGCTAGTGAACAGAAATCAGTCACGTCATCCGCTTCCAAGGCGCAAGGAAACGCAGACAGAGCTTCTATTATGGTTTCCTTATCGTCATCCTTCATGGCCAAAATTTGTTCCCTGCACAAGTATTTAAAGTAGAATAAAAACAAAGAGAAATGATAATGTTTAACGGCAAATACAGGGAATAATTATTCTTTGACTGTGAAATCTAATTAATAAGATACTAGGGCACAATTAGCTGATTGAAATATCACCTGCCGTTGATCACCATAATGAGCGAGAGGAACATCATGAAGAAGGGATCAGTTTGCATGAAGTAAAGATCCCACATAGTATGAATTGCTGGCAATGAACAGACGCCTGCGAATAAGGTGTTTACCCATCCCTTGGCATACTGATCCGGAGATACTCGTTTCGTGTCCAAAAAAGAACATAACTCTGGCTCATGATATAACAACAATAGTCGTAATACAGAACTGTGCGTAGTGCCTCTGGAAAAAAAGTATTGGAAGTGCAGTGCCAGGATTTAATACTTCTAATAGTGAGCAAAAACTTTTAGAATAGTTACCTTGGAATATAAACGTCCCTTATGGCCTCAAATAAATTATATGTAGCAGCACGGGGCAATTTCAAAGCAATTAAAGGGCCCAAAAGCTCAAGCCATCCATTGCCCCTTTCATAATGTTTCCCTCTGCTCTTGCAGTAAAATGTTAAAATTGATTCTAGGTCAGAAACAACAGATACCTTGTCTTCGTCATCGTTACCGAGTTTAGCTAAAATAAATAACATAATAATGTTTTGACCAGCCAGATTTAGAAATTACTTTTATGCTATATATGAACCAACCGACTAGTTGTTGACAATCTTCTCGAAGTATATTTTGCTCAGGAAGATCAAATACTTCGTTAAAGTGAATTAGTTGATCCCCACGATCAGTGACATCTAGACAAGCCTGCCACACATCTGCTCTGTATGCTGCAGGAACTGACTGACCCTTGCAAATGGCATATATGTCAGAAGCTGAAGGCGGTTCTGCATCTAGGAGTGCTGTTTCTAACTCCAATTCCCTAAGAAAATTTCCAATTTCAAATAACTTTATATAATGGGATAACAAACAATTATCCTTATCTTTAAAATAGCTACATATTCTGCCATTCAAAGTAAAGGTAGCCTTTATATAAATTAAAATACATATTAAATAATATATGGTAATAATGAAATAAAAATAGTAACATACAAAGCATATAATAATAAACTAATGTTTTGTTTTTTGCCAAAATATCAATGCATAAATATATAGCGACAAGAGAAATTGCAGCTCAGAAGGTCTATATAAACTATTTGGTTTTTTGTTGATATCAATACAACATTTCACAATTTTAAATATTCCAGAATAATCATCCATAACAGTAATTTAAAAGTAGTACAGCCTCATTATTCAATGTAGTCTCAAATAATAAGATTTAATACCAAGATTGGTTTTGTTCTATACAGGATTATTACCATTCATAATATTGGGTTGAGTCATAAGATAAGAAACGTACCATCGAACTTTCATTACATCTACAAGGAACTGAACCTAAATACCATTTACAAATAAACACCAAGTTAAATACGCATTTTGTACATAAAGCTATTAGCAAACATTTGTATGTAAATTAACAAGTATAAGAGTAAGTGACAATTAGTCAGTACAGAAATATTGTATCTTGCAGCAAGATGTTAATAAGGCAGGTGTTAGCGATTGTTGCTACATCGTAGTATTCTAGAATTAGACTTTCTGCTCCATTTTCGTGCCAGATAAACAGATTTCATGAAAAATTTGACAGTTAGGGCATGGAATATAAATATTAATAATGTACGATTACGTTTAAGAATGACGTAACTGATACACACTAGGATTATTAAGTAAAGGAATGATAGTAGCACATAATTCCTCAATTAAGCACAATACTTAAATAAATGCATAGAAATACATAATTTCTCACCATGTCTTACGGTCGTCACCCATTGCCATTTTGGCACACGTCACAAGTGAGCTGTGGTTAATGGTTCACAAAAATCACAATACGTATATTAAATTCGTGAAGCGTGATAAATATTTTTGAACGTTTAACATTATCCGCATAATTTCACGAGTCTTGTAATGTTGTTTTTATCACTCCCTCTACTACCCAACGCAATGTTTGAGGGAATCATCCGTGATAAAACTTATGAAACATCCTACATGCTGACAAACCATTTCCATCTTTCTGGGAAAGTTCTGTGCATGCGCAAAGTGGACACGGATGTAATACATGTGCGAAGAGGTATTTCAAATAGCATATGTTCTATTGATAATCAAGCTGCTGAATTATATATAAAATACAGATTCCGATACATAACCGATAATAGATAAAATAAGGATTTGAAACACAATTTTGTTGTTAAAAATTTCATTGAATCAAAATCGCAAACTGAAATAGTGTTAAAGAATTAGAGTAAAAATGTGTCCATCAGGGATAATATAGTTCGTGGTAGATATTCAGAAATTAATCTATAGGGATTTGTAGTTACATTAATTACAACAATAAATAACTTGAATTCAGTTAAATGTTTTGAAAGTTTTAGAAATCCGCGCGACTTCCTAAGTTCTGCGCACACGCAGTGAGAATAAAGATGGTAGCGCCATGTATGATCCACGGAAGATTAAGAAGATACAGAGTTCACCTGGCGATTCATCAAAGCGCTAGTTACGCTGGTTTACGTTAATCGTACCGCATGATCGCTGTCTCCCCGTTGACTGTTCTGATTGTCGAGCAAAGAACCGGTGAAAGGTGAAGTATTTGCAATTTTACGGTTCGCGCACGTGGCGTGGAGTAATTTCTCCAGAAGATGACGGCTAGCAGCGCGGCGGGCAGTATAGCGAATAGTAGTCCTTTACCGAAATGGCAACTTGCATTAGCTGTTGGTGCGCCGGTTGCTCTTGGGCTAGGCTACATGTACTATAAAAACAGCACAAAGTCTGCATCGAAGCCTGATCGTGGAAAGGCAAAAGGTAATTTTAAGGAGAATGGAACATCGGCGGACAAGCAGATTTCCATCGACGGTGAAATGTCGCCTAAAGGTCAACCGCTCACTGAACCTGCAAACGAGGTTAAGATCTAGTACTTATCTCTTTTAATTCAATAAATATAACGAATTCAAAGATCAATGAATTAATATTTTTTGTATACTTTCTTTCTGTACAGATCTCTTGTAGTCCCTACTGATGTTAATGATAACGATAAGATAGACATTTGCTGTAGTCTTGTATCAATATATTATTGGATGATTTATTGTTAATTTTTGTTTTCCTAGACTCAATTGGAGAAGGCACAAAGGTATAAAAATGAAGGAAATAACTTCTTTAAGGCTGGAAAGTATGATGAGGCTATATCATGGTATAATAAAGCAATTGAAGCTTGTCCGACTGAAAATCCAATAGACCTTGCAACATTTTATCATAACAGAGCTGCAGCATATGAGCATTTGGTAAGTTCACATAATATTGTACATATTTCATTATCTTAATATCTGTCTTTCATTATAGAAAAAATACAGTGCAGTAAAGGCTGACTGTACAAAAGCATTGGAATTCAACCCAAGGTACATTAAGGCATTGCAGCGTAGAGCCCGTGCAATGGAACACAGTAAAGAGTTAGAATTGGTTCTGGAGGATGTTACTGCTGCATGTATATTAGAACGATTTAACAATCAAAGTACCCTCATGATGGCAGACAGGGTATTGAAAGAACTTGGTCAGTATTATATTGAGGAATAATGGAGACATTAACACTATTAGTAATTGGTTAAATATCCCATTCAGGTAGGCAGCATGCACTAGAACACATGGCCAAGAAAAAGCCAGTAATGCCTAGTAAACATTTTATTAAAACATACTTCAGTTCCTTCCGTAAGGATCCTATTCTCGCAACAGATGACGAGCAATCAACTGACGATGTCACGAGGTGAATAAGTCTCTTTTCCACAGCTTTGCTACATATCAGTATGTTATAAATAGTTTATATAATTCTTTTATGCTCTTAGTGATTTTGAAACGGTAAGAAAGGCATTAAAGGAAGAATCATATGACGACATTATACCGTTGTGCACAGAAAAAATAAATGCCCTTGAATCTGATTCATCTTTACGCAAAATGAAAATCCTTCTACTGCGTGCTACTTTCTATCTTCTGCTGGGACAACATGAAGAAGCGATTGCAGACCTTGAAACAATTATCAATAGCGACTCTGCTAATAAGGAAGTGAAGGCGAACGCTTTAATCAAAAGGGCAAGCATGTATATGCAGCTCGAAAATCCAACGAAATGTTTCGCGGATTTTGACTTGGCAATTGAAATCAATCCAGATTGTAGTGACATTTATCATCACAGAGGCCAAGTATGCATTTTATAAAATTTTAAACTAGAAGTCATAAAGCCGAATATCGAAATAGCAAAGAACTGCTTCGTTTAGGTAAATTTACTCCTGGAGAAGATGGAGGAGGCAAAAGCGGACTTCCAAAAGGCTGTCGACTTGAATCCTACATTTGCAGTAGCGTTTGTACAAAAATGTTATACAGATTATCGTTACGGTCATATGAAAAAGGATGTTTACTTGATGGAACAAGCAATGCAAGGCTTCCAAGATGCATTTGACAAATTCCCAGATTGTTCTGAATGTTATACTTTGTACGCTCAGGTATATGGACGGTTTAATCATTAATAATATTTTTATCTTTAAATTTCTGTCTAACCATTTCATAACAAATATTTCAGATGTTAAGTGATGTTCAAGAATATGCCAAAGCAGATTCATACTTTGCAAAAGCAATTGAAAAGGATCCAAACAACGCAACTATTCACGTTCACAGAGGACTATTGCAATTGCAATGGAATGGAAATATTGATAAAGCTATGGAGTATATCAAGAAAGCTTTGGAAATGGATGATAAATGTGAATTTGGATATGAGACCTTGGGTACTATCGAAGTTCAAAGGTACGTCAACAGATGTAAATTAATCTAACCTAACAGTTATTGAGAAATATTAACTTGTTCTTTGTCACAGGGGGAACATGAAAGAAGCAATAGAGCTTTTCGACAAAGCTTTGGAGTTAGGTCGCACAGCAATAGAGCTTACACATATTTTCAGTCTAAAAGATGCTGCCAAAACGCAGCTTACTGTAACCGAGAGATTAGGCATGGATCTGTCTTGGCTGGGGATGTCCTAGGTAAAAGTTTGCATTAAGCGATAAAAATTTGAAGGAACATTGTATCGGGAAAGAATAAGAATATATGCCAATCAGGGGAAACAGTAATTTTTGAACGTTATAATCGCCAAGACACATTTTCAATATTCACTTCGGATAATATTTTGAAAGATTTCGTATAATGAAATACATGCAGGTGTATGGAGCTCACGAGTAGTCATAAATTTGTATCGTCATAAACAAGGGAACATGTTATTCGAAAGCTCTTTCTTTCGTCTAAAATAAAAACAAGGGATTGTTATGCCAATGTGTAATTGGCACTGTACTGAAGTCTCAAATTATTGATAATTTGACCAAGTCCTCATGTATTCGTTCCCATTCGGTAAAACAAAACACTAAATTAATTTATAAAATTTCCATTCTTTCGATCACTTAAGACACTATACGTTTGCTTATACATACTTTTTGCAGAAAAAAAATGTTTCTCAATGATAACAAATAGCGCTTCGATTGTATTCTTTTATTGAGAAGAACATTTTCTTCTCACAATTTTGGTACGAATTTGTTGCAGACTTGTACGTAAGAATTGCTGATTTATGTTATGTATGAAATTATGATGTTAAATATAATTATATTACTTATTAAAAAGCCAATGAAGTCTTACCTACCCAGTTTCAAAGTGATAAGAAATCCAGTCTTTTTTTCAGCTATATTTTTCGCACGCACATAAATATGTACAGTATTAGAAATGCTATTCAAATTATATATATATATATATATATATATATATATATAAAACGTTTGCTGTCATTCATATATACACTGTAGTTTATACTGCACTACACAGGTACGTAACCCGTCCTCAGAATTTTACTAAAATAGATAAAATAATGTTCCACAAAATTTTTGTTTTTAGTCTATCCTTAAATCCTACCTTTGGCAGCCTTCGAGAAATCTTTCTCATTCGGAGTAAACAGTATTTAATGGAATATCATTTCTCAGTTAAATGTCATAGAAAACCCACGCCAGTGGGTATCGTATCACAAACGCCAAGAGGCTGCTAACAATCTGAAATGATTGTATAATTAAATCAAATGAAGGTTTAACTGATGTCAATTGTTTTTTACCTGAATAACAATTAAAATTGTAGTCAGAGTGGGTTCTCTCATTGGACCAGCAACTACTAACACGAAATTAATTAGCGTCAAGTTATTACACGTCACGGTGCCTTCTTTGTCTTCTTGCCACTTAACGATCTTAAACGTCCTGAATACGCCCATTATTAATCTACCTAACAACAAACAAAATGGCATTAATTTTTTATAATGAACAAGAATAATGCTTTATGAAAACATAAATAATGGAAAAACGTACTGAGAGAATTGAGATCAGATTTCTTGAAAACAGCTATGCTCATATTCAATTTGTCCGTCTCCCGGTCATACCTGTTAATAAATATTATAAATAAAAAATAATACTGACATGAACATAATAAAGTCTGAGCAATATCTTACTTTGGTAACCTATGCCTAGGACACGGTACAAGATGAAAGAGCTGTGGTACACTATAGAGGAAATTGATTATCTGAGGAATGAAGAACAACAAAGTTGTCTTGCTGAAATGACCAATAATTCCAACAACAGCAAAAGTCATTCCTGAGAGGTAGCAGAAAGTGTCGCCCACGAAGACACTTGATGGATACCTTGAACAAGAATTTCACGTGTAAATTTATGTAAGCATATAATAATAATAATACTGCAAGTCGATGACCATTGATGTAAAAAACGTTATCGCGGGCTCAGAGTTGCGCACACACACAGCATGCTAAAATATCTAGACTGACAAACATAAGGATTCTTTCTTATAGGATAAGGCTTTCTTATTTTCTCTAGAAACATTAAACTCTCACTCTGCTTTTCGTAACAAAGAATCCATGAATCTAGCTCAGAGGTCGCTTATTCGATCCCTTCATAATCCTTGAAGAGAGAACGAGAGCAGATGTTTCTCGTGGAATAGTTTAAGAAATCTGGCAGGTAGGAGTCGAGTCATTCGTAGAAAGGAAGAGAGAGAGACAGAGAGGGGGAGAAAAGAAAAGAGGAAAAATGAAGATGAAGGAATGGTGAGTGGGGCTGACGTGAGTTGAGCTCAGCAGCTGCCGGCGGATTCGACAGTTGCCGTGAAGATTTCCGCGAGGAAAGGTGCAGCTTCTTGAATATTACATAAATTTAAAAAAATTCCACTCGGAAATGTGGTATGATTGAAAATCTTATAGCTGCATCGTCTGTCGATAGACAAAGAATAACAAAGTGTCTAATTCTCCTTATATATGTCCAATGCAAAATTATTTCCATTCTTTCCAACACGCGTGATAACTCATTCGGATGAGCCTAGCAACTGACAAAAGGCAGAGCTTTCAAGCATGCGTGACCCACTTTGCAAGTGGCTTACGGACAATTGCACAGTATATTGAATGTACCTCGTAGAATTCTAAAAGAATTTAAAAGGATAAACTGGCCTGAACAGTATCAATTAATGTCATTAAAATCTAAACAAATTTAAAGAGCAGAGTGAAACGTGAATCCCTTGATCCGCCCTGATCTTATCGAGCGGTAAAACTCGGAAAGTGGAAACCCATGTACTTATGGGAAATTCTACAGTGATGTGTATCCTCAGGACGAACGGGGAACATTGGACGATCACTCAACCTTCAGCAGGGCTGACTCATCCAGTAAACAGACGTATCTTGTAATTAATGAGTTGCATTTTGCGACGCCTGCGCTTTGTGAAAACCGCGAGAGCGCCTGTCCTTCCGACATTCTGGCCGCGTTTCGCGGCGGCGAGTGTAGGACTACGGGTGTGGTTTTTGATTTGGTTCCGTCATCGACTTGGGGGAGACTCTCCCGCATTCCTGAAGACGTAGGAAAAGGAATACCGAAGAGGGTTGCTTGGTGACGGTCTGGGCTAAAAATATGCGAGACTATGCGGCGGGAGACTCCTTCATGTCGGGTGTTTCTTCGTGAAACGCGTGGAAATCACGGCCTTATCGGTGAGTGACCGCCTCTGGTTGGATTGGGATCATTTCAAATAAATTGGCACTTTACGGCGCCGATGACGTCATTATAGAACACGATCGCGGTGATGTCGTCATTCACGGCATATATGTACGTCAGATTGGTTTCCGTTTTGAAAAAATTTGAATCACTGTAGTAGTGCTATTGCGACAGATGGATCTAATGTATTCCATGTATTCTGAAAATTCAAGTTTGGTTACTTAAATTATTTTCTATGATGATTAATGAACACCTGGATCCTTATGATAATACGTATGATGTTTTTTTGCAGATGACGATCCCAAATTGCGTATAATTCGAAACAAATTTGTTCCATTGTCTTCGAGATAGGATAAGATTCTTGAGATGTAAGTTTAGGAAGTGGGGAAGGTCCCAGTGCAGAAAGAAGTGCCATGCAGGCCCGTTTGGATGGGAAGCTGGCTTTGCTGTACACGCTACTGGTTTTACAAGTTCTCATCGTCGTCATCTACGTAGCTTCTACTCCACCACCAGAACTAGTCGCATCTACGACCCGAAATTCAGTGAGTTTCGTCAAATTCGAATCCCCTCAGGTAAAATCTCATGCACTCAGTTCAAGAGTGTTTTAACTGTATGCTCAATTATTCAAATCAGCGTAACAGTAACGCTGTATCTTGTTTTAGGCGAAACAAGAGAGTGAACCTCTAGTCAATCGCAAATCATTCCCCAGCTATCGGACAATCAACAGCCAGATTCTTTTAAAGGATATCAGCACGTTTAAACTCTTTGAGACGTACAATCTCACTTCCTGCTGGCGTGAAGGAGTGAATGATCGACGTATGAAAAAAGAGGACGATTTAGAGAAGTGCGTGTGCAATCAAGGATGGCACGGATCGGATTGCGGTCAACCGGAAGTGGTATGGCGTGCGATCATGGCCTCGAAGCAGAATATCAAGTTGAAGAAGAGGAAAATTGCAAGAAGGATCATCCACGTGTTTTCTATCAACGATTACAACTCGGCGATCGCCGAGGTGATAGTAGAGGAACTATATGACGTAGTAGATCTCTTTGTGATCTATGATTTTAGTAATGCTGAAGATAACTTCCGGCACAAACTAGCTAAGGGGCTGTTGCGTCGAGAGCAGCACAAGATTTTGTATGTTAATTTGGAAGGGAAAATTCGTAAACCCTCAAGGGTAATATCAACGTATATCTGGGATAGGATGAACAGTGTTGTGATGAACTTACGTGATGATGACATTTACGTTACGACTGAACCAGAGCAGATATTAAATTCTAGAGCATTGATGTTCCTCAAGATATATGACGGATGGCCGCAACCTATTGGCTTTCGATTGAGATGGTCGGTTTTTGGATTCTTTTGGCAGCATCCAATGAAAACGTCGATTACCGTTGGAGCATGTACTATCAGCTTTACTCGCGAGGTATACCGATCGAATTCTCTGATTTTACCAAAAGAGCTTGGCGGTGAAGTCACTGAGAGGGATGTCCTAGGATTAGTGATAGGCGATTTGAATCATTATGGCGGATGGTACTGCTACTTATGTCAGGATCCTGCTAATATAATAACTTCCCTTCGTCACAAGACCAAATTTAGAGAGATTAAGTTTGAGAAGAATATAGATGTTCCCTTTGTGGAGGACCTTATTGGCACTGGTGTATGGCTAGATGGGAAAACAAACCTTCTCAGGGCCTATAAATCTCGAGATCCTTATTATGCTCCAGAAACGGTACTCAATAATACGTGGAAATACGACTGGTTGGTAGAGAACTTTTATGCTAAATTGGACTACTACTAACACACCGGTGGCTCCCGCTCCCCGACTGTGATATTAACTCATACTCAATACTCAATGTACACTACATATTATATACCGAATTTATACACCAAATTAATATGTTGATTAAACTATGAATGTTGAATAATTTATATACATACATCTTAAAAAGAAAACAGCGGCCTATTCTTCTTTCTCTAAGAATATCAAGTTCTTTGACATTTATGTCAATATTTACATACATACATATGCCTTAGTATATCCTTGAAGATCCTATCGCGAATGGCGCTGTGTAATAAAACTGTTTTTTACAGGAATGGTTTAAAATTGATACCTAATCATGCTACTAGTTTCAGTATATTGAAAATATAAATAATTATATAGTTTTCATGTACTCACCAATTGTGTTTGAAGAGCGCAAGTGATGTACTTATGTATGGCAGCATAAAGTATAAAGAAAATTGATGGGCTTTCCACAAATCTCCAGATAATTCGATGGCATTGAAGATTGTGATACTTATGGCTATCACTAGACTTTGACCAACTTCCAGACCATTGACACCAGCTAATATGTTTATGGCATTTGTACAGAATACTGCCAGCATTCCCATGTATACGTAGTATAATAACCACAGATCAACAGAGAATCCAAGCCAGGATCGCAATGGCTTGGGCACTATGATTAGAGTAGAATTGAAGTTAACATAATATACCATTAAAAGTGGCAATGAAGCAATTGTAGGGAGGAGTAATTTATGTCTCCATCGAAGATCCAAGACATCATCAGCAAAACCCAGTAATAGCATACAACATATTGAAAGTAATGCGGCTAGCAATTCAACGAACTGTAACAAAATAGAACAATCACATTACCAAGTCTGAAAAAATCATTAATATCAAAAAATTACACCACTTTTCACCTCGTTATGCGGAAAATTAACATTATTGAATATATAATCACTGAAAGGTATAGGAATAAACAGGAACATCGTGATGAGGAATACGCAACCTGTAACAACACCCAAGGCTTCGGGTCTGCAAGAATAAAGCAAATGTAAGTAAATGTCTCACCGAACAATGGTAAATTATATACTAATAACTGTATTACATTTACTTACATTTTATCACTGCTCTTCTTATTCATATCAATTCCATACAGGTTAGCTTTAATAAACATGTCCCTCAACTTAGGTATTAAGCGGACAGCTACGAAATATGCCCCGATGGACATTACTGCATTTATACATATTGGTAAAGTTATTTTCCACATACTATCACTCTTTTCCATGATACTGTTTTCATACAGTATTTAAAGCGTAGCCCGAAAAGCAACACATCAAAGACGCCAGCATGGCACAGCTGACGACATCGATATCATTTTTCGAACATACAGAACCTTTTTCAACGGTTGATTGCTTAGAACTCTAAGTCAGCGCAAATGTGTTTTTTTCAGAGTACATGGTATCATTTATGAATACATAAGATTCTACAAATACGATAGTTTAACAGTACTGTTTTTGAATTTGTTAACAATCAAATCGCACGATAGGATCAGATAGGATAGTGAGTTTAAAAATGTTCAATCAATCGTAATGCACTTTGCAATGCATAATAGGAAACAATTCTAAGCGCGCACTTACGTACACAGAACATCGTATACAAATTACAACGGTAGGATATGAGTTTCGTGGATATTAACAATACTTAAGTCTATCACTTCCTGTATGAATGTAAAAAATAGATATTGCTTATTAAGTACTATATTCTTATTTATTGAGATATTTGCCAATATCATTGTGAGTAATCTGATTATCGTGGCTTCTTGAAAAAGTAGAGATTGATAAACAGTTGCGATACGAGAATTTTTCAACCTCGTGAATCATCGAAAATTCTTGCGCAATTCCACGCAACTTCCGTGGTGCTGTCCATTCATCTATCGTCTTCTGTCAGTTTAAAATATTATAAAAGGTAGTACTGTAAAAGAAATTACTATTGGAGCTGTTTGGCTCTTTTTTATAAACTCATTCTATCACTCTGCAAAAGGTGTGCATTTTTAATATTTTGTTGAAGCTCAGCTATCTCTTATCCTATTTTTTTAATCACGCATAACCAAGTGTAACTGTGAAGGTGAATACATATGAAAATATTTTCTTTTAACACGAGGAACTGGTTGCTCCATTTTTCTTCAGAATTTATTACATGGAAATTTATTGTTTACATTTTATTTTGAAGTATATCTTTGTTTTAAGAGACATACTTCTATGAGAATTTCGCGAGATATAAGTATTTAAAGCTGTTAAACATATTAATTGTCTGTAGTGAATATTTTTGAAGTCTTCTTATAATAAGTGTTTTATTTTCATTACAGAAAATGGATTGCGAGAAGCAGAAGGATGAAATCATTGCTTTGGAAAGTATTTACACTGAAGAAGAATTCTCCTACCGCGAGGAAAATAATAAGTACGAATGTACTCTAAAAATATTTATTAATCTTCCTGATGGATACCACTTCACATACAGAGATAATCGACAACCAGATCAATTGGTAGAAAAAGTTCCAATTTCACACTTACCACCATTTACATTGTTTATCACACTGCCACCAACGTATCCATCTGAATCATCTCCTGTATTCAAACTGTGCTCATCGTGGCTCAGTCAACCCATACTGGCAAAGTTATGTAAGAAATTGGACCAATTATGGGAAGAAAATAAGGGGCAGGAAATCCTCTTTACATGGATTGCATTCCTGAAGGATGAAACACTTGAATTTCTTAATATACAAGACAGCGTTAGCATTAATTCTGCTTACACCTTCTATAAAGTGGCCTTAGAAAAAGCTGAGAATGCTGCGAGTGTTAATGCCGTTCAACATGAAAACGTCCAGGAAAATGATACAACTGATGAAAAGAATGTCAACTATCAACAGGATACATCAAAGAATGGGATCAAGTATAAAGGAAATAAAAAACCCGTGCCGAAAAAGAAATATAGAAAACAAAAGTGCAAGAAAATCAAAGATCAAAGAGCCATCTCAGATCGACCCATTGGCAAGAATCCAGTTCAAATGTTGGTTGATTACAATATTAAACGCAAACAGGTTGAATTCAAAAGAAATTGTTACACATGCAAAATTTGCTTTACTGATAAAATAGGGGAACATTGTACCCAGTTTCTGCCATGCTCTCACATTTTTTGCAAAGACTGTATCATTGGATATTTAGAAGTGAGAATCCAAGAAGGAAGTGTTCAAAATATCTATTGTCCTGAAGATAAATGTACATCTGAAGCTACGCCCGGCCAGGTACAGTAATAAATTAATATTAGTTGTCAATAACTACATTCAATTTGTTAACATATATGTATGTTCTTTTAGGTAAAAGATTTACTGAGCCCAGAATTATTTGATAAATACGACTCCATATTACTGAGTACCACTTTGAATACAATGATGGACATTGTTTATTGTCCGAGACCTCACTGTCAGTATCCAGTTAGTAGAGAACCTAACGAAAGAATGGCAAACTGTCCTGCTTGTCAGTACGCATTTTGTGTATATTGTAAAATGGTATATCATGGAATTGAGCCTTGCAAATTTAAATCAGGTACACGTTTCACCTTCCAGTTTATTTTACGTAAGGTAAACAATTACAGACTGTACTAATCACTATTAAAATAATGTCTTAGTTGAAAAGCGGCAACTAGTAATAGAATATCGAACGGCATCAGCCGAAAAGAAAATACAACTGGAGCAGCGGTATGGAAAGAAACAATTACAAGTTCTAGTGGAGAACACCATGTCAGAAATATGGATCAAGCGTAACAGCCACAATTGTCCCGGTTGCGATGCAGCTATTGAGGTAGAGTTACACAGTTTCAGCGATATTGAAGTAATTCATTGCATTATTTTATTCTGTGTACGGTACATTTATATTATAGAAATCGGATGGCTGTAATAAAATGATCTGCTGGCGTTGCAATGCATTTTTCTGTTGGCTCTGTGGAATACGTCTCGATCAGAAATCGCCATATTTGCATTTTCGTGATCCTGAATCAACATGCTACAACAGGCTAAACTACGGAATAATACTAATTGAACCTGAAGATGATGAAGACGACCTGGCCTTCCCCGCCGTATACCTTGGCGACGATTCTGACGACGATGATTTTTTTGACGATGATTTTAATATGGATAATGAATTACCATAGTTAAAATAGATGGCTTCATGTGGTATTTCATATGTACACGTATTTTCTTTTGCGGAAAGAAATTTTGTTCATTCTATTTCTTGTTCTTTTAAATTCGATTATCTCAAAATGAACATCAGATGGATGAGCTGTAACTAGTTATGTTAAAAGTTTACATCATATCACATTGTATACTCATTTTTCGCCAAAGAGATTGCGATAATCTGTGATTGATGTGACTCTAATTAAAGAATATTTAATTAATTGCTAGTCAGCGAGTAACGACTTTCGGTATCAAGAATATAAAAGTTGGGTAATTTGAATGCGAAATATTTCCTTTCTGTAGAAAATGAATACTGCTATACAGCGCTAAGATATTATTGTTTTTTCATAGAAATTTTTTCTTTTGAATGTAAAAACAATAATATAATATTTTATATATTATTAAAACACAGCATAGCATATGCCAATTGTATATTGTAAGTAATAGTAATTCAAAATATGTACATGCTGAAGATTTGTTAATTACTACTGGTTTTTTATTTTGTATGTTTTTCACCCGAACTTGGCGATAGCTTCTATAACAAAACTAAATTATTTGCTACAGCGTCATACATTCAAAATGAATACTTCTAAGGTATTTGCATTGAATTTTGATTGAATTTTTGTTATTTGTAAAAATGATTTGAATATGTGGTTTCCGGCAAAACAATTATGGTGGATGGTTATTTCATTTATTTATTTGATACAGCCTCGTGTATTCACTTATTATAATTCAAATAAGATACATGTAAGAGAAACATTGTTTTTCATTATACCCACTAATTTTACTCTCGTGCTTTGTATACAGATAATTATGAACAGCTAGAAGATGCTGATTAAAAGGGTCATCCTTATGGGACCTCGTGTCTGACAGTTAATTGGCACAGTGAGGTACGGAAAGCATGCTAAAATCAGCATAGAAGTTTTGGAGGGGGTTGAAATGCCATACAGTTTGTTTAAGACATAGAATACGTAAGATTGACCCTCCTTATCGATATGTTTTCGGTTAAACAATATCCAGTATCCACAAACAAAGTGAAAAACATAAATGCCAACAATATTCAATATAATGACTATTAATATTTATTAGTATCTTCTTGGCTCTGAAGAGGTCCTACTGCATTAATGCTTAATACTTTGAATCTTGATGACATGAAATAAATATTAAATAAATATGACGCAAAGTAATAATATGACCCTGCAAAGTCATTGTGGAATACACACGCCAGTCGCTCGATCTATACGTTTTATTACTTCATGGGTGGATGGTTGAATTTTTATGTTCAGTGTTAGGAACACTCAGTTGATACGTGAGGTAGAATATTTTTTAAATATTTTGCGGAATCTAGCAGGATGAAGAAGCAGAATAAGTATTCGATAGACTACGCTGAAGATTTCGATCGTGCGATTAAAAATGATAATATAATCATATCGCCCATCACAGACAGTTGATCGGTAATGATCCCAAAAAATATGAATCATATTGTATCATCTAAAATAATCGAATTATCTTTCTTTCTTATAATTTATTAAGTATTTCATAATTTTCATAACCCAATAACTGACTATATAAATTTATCCTACATATGCGTCGAACTATACTTGCAATAAAAATCATTTTTAACCCATCATCAGACACGTTATTTCTATCGTCTCACTTTCAGTGCTGCGTCATTTTATAGGTTCAGTCGTCTCGCTCAAGAGAAACGCTATAGCGCGCATTCTCGCTAGTTGAATGGCAAAGCCACCCACATTGCATCCCTTGGAAAGTTTAAACAAATTTTTTTTCTTCCTCTCTCCTAGTCATCCATTCACCTTCGCCCTTTGCAGATGATACTGAAATTGTGATTTCGCTATTGATCGCATCAGCCACCTTTGGCGGCATTTGCACGCGCTTTTCCCTGAATTGCCAGTAGCGTTCAATCTTCCGTACGCGCGGGTTGTTCTACCAGTTGCTCCGATCTCGTAGACAGCGTGTTAAATTTTACGTTAAGTGAAGTTTTCGATTTCAATATATTTTTCCACTAGTTATTTGTACGAGCGTAAAAATAAATTTTCCAATTATTGCATCATGCCATTTACGGAATTTAATTAATTATTAAATCACAATAAATCTTAAAATTCATCATTGACTTGGATGACTGCGACCGATGCATAAGTGATTCGAAATATATGAAAATAATAAAACTCAAAAATAATTGTGCGAATAGTAAACAGCGTCTCTAAGGAATTATCATTTCGCTATTATTCTTAAAATTTTCAGATACAGTGACGCATGTTCAATCCAAGTGTATGATTTACAAAACACATGGTGTTGTTGAAAATAAACGGAGTGCTCTGGAGTGACGTATTAAGCCGTTCGTGATAAGGTCTAAAATAATAATACCAATTTTCTCAGTGCAAATACCACAGTGTAATTATTAGCAATTCATATTGAATATAATTTCGTTGGAATACTCGCTGAAAGGGATGATATTCAAACGTCTGTTTCAGGTCCCTCTGTATTAACATAGTTGCGTTCATTAAAATTCTCTTCTACTCCGATAAATATATATTCATCGTAACTTCCGTGCTTATACAATATATAATGAGAAACCTATATAATTATATTCTATTGTGAGAAGTGTATCTGGCGTCCACGTGCTATATCAATATTTGAAAATTAACCGGCAATTGAACTCAAGTGGTAACTGATTTCCAGAAAATAACAGCAAGGTGGCAGTGACGTCATTGCATATTTGTGCGCGGATTTTCGCGTGGGCATGGGATCTTCTCGTAGGTAGCACTACATATCCAATGCAACACGTGAGTATACATATATACATTCTGTGGTATACTAAATACGTATATCTATAACTTGCATAGAGTTCTAGGCTAACATGTGGCTTGGAACATGATTCAAAAGTATACATAAGTATATTGATGAACATTAAACTGTATCCTTCGTGTAGCTACGAAACGTATGTTTTAGAACATGTCTTAGCCCAGTTGCAATGCGAGTGTTACGCTCGTGTATCCAAGGTCGATCGAGAGAGAATTGGGTGCAAGAAATAAAAGCTGAAAAGCTTGGGTGAATCGTAATAAATATCACTTTCACCCTGGCATCCCTGAGTGAAGAATAATAGGCCTCTGAGGAAGTTTGTGAAAAGTTTCGAAAATTACGTTACTACAGCTTCACACGCAACTAAAATTATTTGCTGCTCCAATACCTCTCATTCTTAGATGAATACTTAGAATGGCCATCGTGACGTAGGACGAGGCTAGATTTTTTATCTGCCCAAGAAGGAAATATCCTGTTTTATTAAATCGACTCGTATTTTTTCACGATCCTTGGAAAAGTGGGACAGAATAAACGTCAACCGTAACCGGTGAAATATTATCGAAAAGGAAAGTGACACTTTTTTTTTCTATTGTCCTGGCAGTTTGTATTTGTATTAAATATGTAAGGACATCTTATTGGCACTTTTTCATGTACCATATTATATAACAGTATTATACTGTATACAATACTGTTGTATTATATGAAATACAGAAAAGGCTATATTCTTTTTTAATTTTTTTACAGCATACCGTGTTCGCTGAACACACGCATCCTTATTTCGTATATAAATTAATTTACCTCAGAGTTCTATACAAGACATTGGAAGACATTTCAACGAAATTATTTATAGAGGACAACACGCTTCTAATTTTTTTTTTCATACGAAAAAAACTGTCACGATGGATAAGATGGAGCATCGATGTTCATATTTATTTCTGAAATGTTCATATTTCGAGACGACTCGATTGTATAATTTTATATAAACTTTTTTTACTGGCGAATCAATTACGCCTTACTCCATACGTGCAAATTTCTTTAGACATTTGATTTTAGTTGAGGTGTTGGTTTTTGGAAAATTCGCCAAAATAAACAAGCAAAAAAAATTGAAGGATTCGTTGTTGCTTACAGTTATACGTACGTGGTTAGTGTGACGTTTTCTTGTTATCACAAGAAATATATATATATATATGTATTATAGATTCTATTAATGGTTTAGCGGACGATTGTTGTTATCAAGAGATCCAAGATTTGTTTTCCATGAATTTGCAGGTTGTCATCGACTTCCTCTGACTTTGCATGAAGCTTTAAAGACGAAGGCCGGAATAGTAGAAGAGAACGTGTCGGGGGTTCCTGTTAATTAATTTTTCTTCAATGAAAATTCTGTAATCGTGCAGCATCCCGCACTGTTAATGGAGCCTATAGGTTGTTCTTGGAGTCATCTTATGGGGCTTCACTATATGATGGTGCGTTACTCGGTTATTTGCATCTCCATTCCCTATTAGTGGACAATCTAATTACCTATCCCTTCAATACGAAAGCACCTTGCTGTCGACAAAGTTTCCACCCATCACTTATGGGCGTTCTGGTATTGTCTATTGTACCGTCAACTTCCTCTTGCCCCGGACAACTTCTAAAGCACACACTAGATATTAGTCATTGTTTCATGAACTCTCTTGCTATTGTTTCGTCATAATTGTCCACGGGTACGAAGATCCCAGTGAGGCGCTACGTGTTCTGTTCGCTGGTGATATTGAATATGAATTTTTCATTGTAGCTACAGGACTATCCTTGAAAAGATCACGTGCCATTTGTATTTGACAAACATACAGCGGGTGGACGATGATACAAAATCCGCAGGATACATTGAAATTCTGTCACGCTGGAAAAGAAGAAAAAATTATTTATCAATACAGCAGGAAGTGTAGCCTAGCCGTTTATGGATACTTAATAAGTCTCATGAAATATTTTTGTTATTTTTTGACATCGACGTTCAGACATTTTCTACTGATGTTTTTTGTGGTGTGCAACAAAATGAAAATTCTAATTTAGTCGATGTCAGCTTACCTCTTGTAAAATCCTATGTTCGCCTGCTCCACCATGACGAAAAGGCTTGGAGAGCCTGTTAAAAATGAGCAGAACGCTTATCTCGTTACACAAGGAAGAGGGAGCCACGAAAGCTAATTACCAAAGCAAATTCCATTAAACCTTTACTGCGTAATTTAGTCTGCGTTAACGAAATTTAATAAAATCGAAATTTCACTCGAGGCTTTATTTGGTGAATTCTTGTTATCATCGGTATGGATTTTCACGATAGCACTAGCTCGATTTTAGGTTTTAATATTTGTAAATTTCGATATATATATATGGTTCTATGTACTGAGTAAGCACTTATATGTTAAGGATTGTGTGAACTAGGCCTCTCGAGTGTTGACTCAATTGTACGAATTTACACGCACGAAAAAAAATATAATTATGAACATAGCTGCTGCTGGTTATATTAAAAATTGCCAATTGATGCCATATTAATACGTCAATCATCCTGGTCAGAATTTGCTTTATATTCACGTGACTGGTTAGCTAGTAGAATCGACGGCACGTCATTGACTGATCACTCTTATGGCGGTTTCATCCTAGGGGTCAAGTTGTTTCGTAGCTTACCAACTTGCCGGAAACTTCGTGTAAATGCTTCGTGTGTCATTTACAGCCCGACCCTTTTGCACACTAAGAATAATTTGAAGTCGTGCCGGTTTACGCCATCAGTTGGAATAAACATTTGCAAAGGACGCCTGGGTTGGGTTGAGTCTATTCTAGAAAATAAACTGTTTTGAAATCATGTTGCACTCACAATTTCCGTGCCGTGGACCACTACGTAATGGCAACAACTTCCTGGAGTAATTTGATGATCGACTCTGTCTGTGATTACAATTCAATGTACCTACTGTGTCTTAAGATTAACTAGTAAACTATTGATAAATTATTTCATATCTATAAATTTCTGAAGCAATCCGTCAAATTGACTACACGTCGTGAATTCGTAGGCCAAGTAGCAAATGATAGATACGAAATGATGATAGAGACAACCAATCAGCATCGCTGAAAAACGGTGACAGAATTTTTCGATATTTTCAACACACGATACATTACCGATAACATGGATCTTATAAGAAAGGAGAAACATGGATCTTCTACTAAAGAGAAGATAAGGGAGTGAATAACGCTTTGTGAAAATCCATGAATCTGCAACCGCGAAATTTTCTGATGGTATTTCATCCGTCTGTCGCATTTCACTGATGCATCCTTTGTGTCCTCGCTCGAGTTTACCAATTTTCTTTTCTTGCTGGAGATAAAGATGTTACTCATGGTGAGTACTACGATACTCGATCACCCTACAGAATATATATGTAGACAAGTGCTATGGATTCTGAAATTATTTTATATACGGCTTGACTCATGATATCCGATCAACATTTTCATAATATATTTTGTCTCAATACCTTCTCTTAATTCATTAGCATTGCACTTTTACTATAAACAGGGTAAATGCGTGTAAACAATTTGGCTTTGTTTCTGTCCTAGACCTATCAGAGAGAATCTAAAATCTCTCAAAGGGTCCAATAAATTTAATTAGGAGTGGCACGTCATGCCGTATAGTCCTTCGGCTCCTGTGACCGGCTTATTTCCTGTTCCTGAACCTTCTGTACCTGATTATCCGTTTACCGAAGTAGTGAAATTAATGGAATATCTGGATAAACCTGTCGAGAACCGACTATCGTATGATAAGACGGTATTATTTTTTTATGTTAATGAGTTTTAACGAAGTTAAGTTTAAGTTAAGTTAACGAAGCTTCTCGAAATTAGATCTTTACTGGGTGTTTCAGGATATGAAGGTTTTAATGGCTATTCGGAATGTTTATTACCTTCTTTTTCAAAAGCATAATTTCCTTATACAATTACAGATACCCGTAATCTTTTAAAAATACTTTCCCGGGTACTTTCAAATATATACATTGGCTCTGCCCTAAACCTCAACGAATGGCTATACGTTTCTTTCATTTTTAGATGTGAATTATGGCGTATGCTTGTACTTTCTTATAGAACACGAGAATTCACTCAACAAACGCAAATCCTTCATCATGAGATTCTACTTGAAGGGACGTCCTTCCTGCTTTGTTCTTGTACAATGTTGCTCGAAGATTTGGAGTATTCTTAACCTTTAGTCGACCGGTGGGAATTTTCTCTCGAAACCCTAATAATCGATACAGGAAAAAGATTTTGATGTCAGGAGGTATACTAGTATAGTCAAGCGTGGGAAGTTTGTGGAGTGAAGTTGATCAAAGTTGTGGTCGACGGTGGAAGTTAGGTCGATTGTAGTTGGTTGATTATTTTCGCATTATTAATATAAAACAAAAAACTTGACCGTCAGAAAAACTATTAATTTCATTTTATACAAAAAAAGATAATGACACAGTAAGGCCATAACGCTAGGCAAATATTATGAGCCAAATATTTCTGTACTGTCAATTCAAAATATTCATGCTATGCTATTTCAAATCAATTTGGAATTTGATATGTCGTCATTCCAGCACGTGCATGGCATTCTACGAGTGCCTTCTGTAATTGATGGCTGAATTCGCGGAAAGTCTACGAAACGTGTACCGGAATCTTTCCCATAATTAACCACTGGATAATCAACAATAGTTATTTTCAGACAATGCCGTACGTGCCGCACAGAAGAACTAATTGTGAAACTTCCTAATACCCAATTGTCTAACGACAGCTGTGGAAGATTTCTAAAGTTACCGGCGGCGATAATATTCCTCTGGATCTTCCCTAATACCAGGCATTATTACTAAAAGTAATATAGTTTGCTATAATTTATAGGGGGTGGATGAAACAGAGGGTTTGTTTTGATGCGTCACACGTTCAATATAATCCCCAGTGAGTTATGCCAGCTCCCGACCGCAATCGCTCGATCCGTTGTTTGTCAACGTGAACTTGCGTATTTGCAATACGTGATAATCTTCACTCGAAGTTTTTCACTGCATTCCTATGCCCTACGTGGTTTTTTAACAGGCGGTAACATCGTGATCTTCCGTTAATCCCTAGAGACTTATCAACAAACGTGCAATACGTATCTTTCACAGCGTTCAGCATCCATTGCTCCAAGGCATTGATATCGATTTTTTATCCTACTTTTATTACATCAATGTGTTACTAATTTCGTCTTGGAATTCATAACCGTGTTGAATCCTTAGCACTGAGGTTGGCTTGGCGTAGAATTCAGATGTCTAAGGAATTCCAAACGTGTTCCAGAATATCGGATATGGATGCTAGGCATCAGCATCGACATTCCCCAGTGAATGGAGTTTAAGTTTAACGGATTCGAAATATGGTAATAAAATATCACGTGTATTACTATTAAAAAATAGTGACACGAGCTCTTTAACTATTCTGTACTCTTTAAGGTACTGGAATATTGACGAAGCCTAAAGAAAGCATCAGGTTACTGCATGCAACAGGCACGTGTCTCTCGGATACTCCCTCTGTCCATCGTTCATCCATTTTTTAATCATTTTCAACCACGTGTTCTGGAGCCTCTATAACCAAGCTTGGACTTAATGGTTTATTATTGTTTCCTTGCGTGGGCTGGAGTTGGATTGTCCTCTGTGACATATGTCAAAGTGCATATCTTTATCCGCTACTTTTATACAATCTACTTGTATACGTGGTGCGCCTTTGCTCGCTAACCATCATGTGATTTCCTATAAGAAAAATTTTCATCAGTGAATTATCAGAAGAATGCTGTTTCGTCGCTTTTATATTAAACAGATGGAAGGCTTATTGGATTATGAGTTAATATTTTTTTAATTAAATTGAAGAGACATTTTTGCAGATACGAATTTCATCCTTTTACTTGTCGTATATTATCTGTAAGTAAAAAAATGTGATGGGGTATGTGTGTTAAAAATAATGGAAATTGACAGATACACTCTATCTAGTTATAGGGAGAGAGAAACAGTCTTTTAAAAAAAGAATTGCTCCATATTTGAACGTCTCTCGATTATATAAATAATTACACAGAGTTTCGTTGCTTGAATTCGAGGTAGCTCATTTTCGTTATTGCTGTTTATTCGTTTGTGGCCCTTTTCTTTTATTCATCTTTGTAGAAATCGCACGTGGGAACGAAATTATATTGACAAAATCTACCCACGTCGTTCACGATGACTCGTTCTACTCGAATTCGGATATACTTTTCGAGAACGTTTACTTTCTTTTTTATTACTCTCCTCACACGTCTTACATGTTTGCTTTGCTGTCGGATAGAACTTGCGTCTGATAGGATTATTAGGCATTAGGATGCTGGATGAATGGATGTCTGGGGAGCTTGTTGGCATAGAATTCTAATCTAACCATATTGCTTCTACTTGGACCTCATTTTTTTATTTTAATATTTATATACAATAACGTACCTCTTGATAATAGGGTGCTGTCACAGTATGGAGTCTATTTTTATCTTTGAATCTGTCAATTCTTTTGAATATTATTCCTTTTATGTTAAATTGCTATTGCATAAGCATTTTACGTTTTTGTATTTTTATTCTGTTGGAACTCCTTCACCTCTATACCTTGAATACACTTTGCATTTTATTGATTCTTTTTTTTAGTTTTCTCGTTTTAAGGACCCAGGTGATCGCTCTTCAAAAACCATTAGCTAGGGACGTGATCTAATGGATTACTCAGTCAGACAGTTTTTCTATATCTGTCTGATTTTTATATTGGAGCCGTGCCGCTGTTCACACAATACTTCGGATTTCAAACGGAACGATATAGTGACTTTGTATTGACTCAAAAATTAGATTACCTCTATAGTAAATACGTTATAAATAGAGATGTCCATTAATAGTTTTAATGATACTACGAAATCCTCCGAGTGCAAGTGTTTTCGATTTTCATGGCTTCGTCTCTTAGAATCAGTAAATTACGATGCTTTCTCAAAAGCTCTATCCTGCATATAAGTGGTACTCATTGATAATTTAGGGACTTTGCTAACTATATGACGGTATGGGGTTAACGATGAGCTGAAATTTCTATACTTATCGTGTAACAGTATCCTTTGATATCAGAAGGCAAATATATACCAGTAATAGGAGCATTAGTTATTCTCTTCATTGTGTTGTGGGTTAACTGACTCGCTATTTGACTGCTCCTCTTTCGCCGTTGAGACCTTCCCGAGAGTTTAAATTTTCTTAGGACGAACTTATATTATTTCTAGAACTTCTCTCTTTTATCTGTTTATTAGTTTTCCTCTTCTTCATCTTTAGCTATTCATCTTCGTGTATTACACAGGCATTTATTTGGCTTCGACCTGGTAGCTTATGCGCTGCGAAACGAGTGCAAAGGAAAGTAAAATGCTCGTTGAAAAATGGCATTTGCTGAAATCGCGGATTAATGTTTATGTATGAGCAGCTGGTAGAAATATATGATTTAACGCACACCCTTTTCGTACACTCCTCACGTAGATCAAGCTGAGTTACGTCTGCGTCGCTTGATTTACAATATTATCCTTAGCCCTCCTCTTATCAGGATTATATTGGAATTCCGAGTAGTTCTTTATATTTATGACAATTGGCAACGACGTAATATCGATTCTTATTCAGATGTGTTCTCAGTTTTAGGTACTCCCGTAAAAAATTTGTAAATGCTCGGCAGATATCCATGAATGCATATTGTATATACTGCGTGAATAAAATGAAGAGTACGTATTTTCTATGTCTAGAGCGAATATACGGTATAGAATTTTTGAAGTTTTGCGACAAAGGGAAATTTCGTTAACAGGCAGAATGTTTCCGACCATAATTCCAGTAGGTATTAGAGGCTCAGTAATCTGCAACCAGCCACAAGAACTGCTTTTTCTGTCGATACGCAAAGCAAGCTCAGGCGGAAGTACAGGAGGACGTATGCGATGTAGCTGAAAATTCAGACACTGGAGAAATAGAGTTTTGGCGAACCCTAATATAGCACTGCCAACTGTGCGAGAATTTCATGTAAATGAATGTACCAAGCAAGGTTACAATTCACGATCTCGTGGTAGATGCCCCAAGCATTCTTTATCGAATCAAAGGGAACAGCATTGATTGGCACTGCTGGCTGAGATGGAGTGACGTTCGCTATTACTCTTTCCCTCGATGACATTGATGAGCATAATTGAATAGAAAAACTATGAACTCTTATCTATTTAACATTTCATGGTTCATGGTTCATTAATCCACAGAAAATAGAATGATATATATTGGCAAGAAGATCAAAGGTGTAAATTTCTGGGTGTCTGGTAACATTGAAGGTAACAAAATAATCTGTACGACACGTGTTACCTTTATACTTGAAGTTTACCACGAGGAATTGAGAGAAGCTTAGGGATGCTGGGGATGTCCCTTTCACGTGTTTTCCTCCTTTGATACGGTTTACGTTTCCTTACAAGTCATCGGAAAGGAATCTTCTTACGTACCCTGTGGCAACAAGTTTCTGGAACGTGAAATTTTCAAGAGACATGACAGATCCTAAGGGAATGGGAATTTCGCTGGACTTGATATTCTAAATATATGACGTATGCTATTTACATTTATTGCTATAGGTATTGACTTTATACAAGGTTTCTATTCTTTCTCAATCGTTCAAGAATTCATGAGACTCCTTGTGTAGTGCAGCTTACGCGATATGGGAAAGGTTACCTAGATTTATGTTTCCTTGCAATTCTAGACTCAGACTCGTTCAGCTGGAAGGATAACTAACCACTTTTTAATTATTTAACATTTCTGCTTTCACAGTGGAATGTCTGCAGCAATTGTTTTTTTTTGTGGCTTCAATAAATCGTCGATGTATCACAACAGTGTATTAAAGCTATTGGAAAGCTTTACGTCTCATCGATATCCAATAAGGTATTAGGAAGCATTCAATCTATACATTTCAAACCAAAAGGAAATATATGCAACGCTACTGGATTGGAAATTATCTGGGAAAAGAATGCTGGTTTTTCAAAGGATTGGAGAAGCTCGTCTGAATATTATGTTATGTATATGACGTGAGTATTCAGCGTCATATATTAAGAATACAGGGAATACTTGTCCTCTTTTTTTTAAACCTTTTCTTACTTTTTGGCTGTTCTCGGCAGTGTTCTGTTTTTTTTTTTGAAGAAGAAAGGTTTCAATGTGGTTGAAGTCAGATATTTCTCTTCATTAGCGCAGAGTAGTAAGACGCCTGACCAAAAGAAGACTGGCCGATACTATCAAAGGGCAGCACGTTTGGTCTTAAGATATTTTTTTAGAAAAGCTATCCCTTGGGATAAAGCCATATGTGGGATAAAGTCTATTGTCCTGCGCGTCACTCCTATGCGATTGACTTTTCCCTGCCAATGTCATTGCCATCGACATTCAGGTGAAAGGTAGAAAATAGTTTTAAATTCTGATAAAGTGATCATATATTTTCTGTTAATTTATGAAATACGCTTTTGTACGTTGCATTGTAGAAATGTAAGAGGGTAGGTGGTGAAAATGGTTATATATGACAGAAAACTGTTCATTTGGGTTTTCTGTAGGCTGAAGGTGTCTCGGCTAAAAAAAAAGTTTCCTTGTTCGTTTGGCTTGACGGGAGTAAGATAAACTTTTGTTTCGCCTTCTTGACTCTCTTTACTTTTACTCTATTGCTCTCCTACTTGGTATATATGTATACATGTATATTTGTTTTCTAGAAGCGAAGACGGTTGTGTACTTAAAATTTCTCCTTTCCTTCTCAAACTCATTTCGCCGATGGTTCCAATACATTAGGAGGATTTAAAGCCTGGTAGACTTATTTATTTTTTTGCTCACAGCAACAATTTACGGTAGCTACGCTGACTTCTGGCATGTCCCCCGTTTCCGGACTGCATCAGGTATTCATTTAGGGTAGTGGATAAAACTTCTTCATTCAAATGATTCCCTAATTAGATTTTTATCAGACCCTCACAGAATTATCCCATGCTCTAATGCGCAACAGGGAAAAGTTGCAAAGACATATTGGCCGTTGGCTTATCGGCAATCAATACGAAATTAAGCCTTGAGGTTTTATGTATCAGCAGTAAACTGGCTTCTTCGTGCCGGAAGTCTGTTCGCCTCTTTAATAAATATTTGCCATGGCAAATGGACGGCTAAACTTTTCTACCGGAAATGCATCTTTATCTAAGACTTCAGTTTTATTTTTCTATGACATAATTATGATTCGTCTTTAAAGTTTCTAGCGAGACCATTGAATTCTTCATAAATCGTGAGATTGAACAGATCCCTATGTTTTATAGTGATACTTTGAGTAGCCTCGAATTAATAGAAATATAAAGCAGACACCAATATAGACCGTAGCTCTATGATAAAATCGATTCGTCTCAATTTCCTCGTTACAATAAAGTTGATGCCCTTAGGCGAGCTTTCGACGAGCCTTTAATGAAAAAACGAAAAATTCTACTCGATATTTGCCTGCACGAATCGTATTTCAGGAAGATCCATTTAACGATAGTTGATCTTCTGGTCACAATATAACGAGAAATATTAAAGCTGACGTAGCAGTCGTGTAGCACATTTTATACATCTATACGTAGATATTAATGCGGTCGTATGAGAAGGAAAGCAACAAGTAAAACTTTACTTTATTTCCAGGTAAAAGTATACGCATGCGATCGAGTGAAGCTCATTATTTCTACATTGGGAGTCATGTTGAACGGAGGAAAATCAATGGAATCTGAATATATAACTGTACGTAGGGGATATTACCTTGAAAAGTATATTTTATTCCGTACTTTCTTTGCAACATTTTTCATATCAACTCTATGTCATTAGCGGTGTCATCAAATTTGTACTTTTCAAGTGGCACAGAATGGTGACGTACGAATCACGAGAATTATTGCGTTATCGCTTTTTACAAAAAGGAAAGACAATCTGTCAACGGTAAACGAAAATATTTCACGCTCTTGTGGACTCTCCTGAAGAGAATTTGTCGTTTTACTATTACAAATTCTGGTAAGAGTGATCAAATTGAGCATCGTTGTTTAATTTCATAATTATAACAATAACAAAGTCTACGCCTTGTGATTTGAGTTTGCAATCGAATGGAAATCTATTTTTTTAGGAGGTTATTTAAACGACAGCTTGTCTAAGGTGAGCTTTCCTCTGCAAAATGAGTCACGGATGGGCTGCAGTGTACAATTTTGTTATTCGCAAGGTTCTACCTGCTGGACAATGAAAGCTTGTTTTGAATAATAATAATGCAATTTATTCTCACTTTTAAGCCCATACCTGACAAGAGAACGCGTATACACTCGGTTAAGGGTCTTGTCCCTGAGCGAATTTCCGCCTGTCAGCTGAGGGACTAGAAAAATATCTTTTTACCCGTTGTACATATTTACTCTACTTATTTATAGCCGAAGAATTAATAATGGCTTCGTTAATGGCGTGAGAGAAATTTTATAATAATTTAATTTTTGATGAAATCGAATTTTCTTTGACATTCTTCCATTATGGTAAACGTACTCGTATTCCAAATCATATGTACATTCGTAAGAACTTGAGAACATCTCAAATTCTTATTCGCTTTCCAATGCTGATTTATGATGAATATCTAAACAGCCAACTGTGTGGCATGCTGTAACGTCGACGGAATTCAGTCAATTCTTAGTGGTCGCGCCGATTACGTTGGGGTTTAATAACAATTTATTCATCAAATCTGTATCTGACAAGGGTTGGCCTGTCTGTGCTATGTAACGGACGCCATCCCCTGGTCAACCCCATTTCTTATACAACTGATAATCAGGGGTTTTTCTCCCATATTGTATTATTACTAGAATTCAGTATTGTTTAACTTTGTAAAAGGAAATTTTTCCTTGACTCTGCACTATCTGCATTAAACATCTATAACGTTGTTTCATCTTTGTACATTTGTAGGAACATTTAGCCTTTGTACTAACAATTTTTCCAGTAGGGAAACAGCGAAGGGAAAATTAGTGGAATAACAGGCAACCTCTCCAGTAGTCAATTCTGAACCTAACCTAACATTTCCAACATTAGAGGCTCAGCTGTAGTTGGATCTACCTGTACATAAGCTACTTGGTTATCAGCAAGTAGGGGAATCTCTCGTATTAATCCTGACGTTTCAAAGGGTTATTAGTTAATTGGACTAATCAAGGATTCTCAATGCAAAGATCCAGCCTACTCTTATGATAAGACTCTAAGGATATTAAAGAGTTTTATATATATATATATATATATATACACACACACAAATAGGAATATGAATTTCACATAGGCTAGTATGGCAACCTAAATTCTAATGAAACATCCTTACATATGTTGCAGACTGTGGGCATCGAGGTGCGGGTCACAAATGAAATTCCCGCACCCTCGCAAGATGAGATCAACAGACGGGATGTGGTACCCGAGTGGATCGCAACGTCGACTCCAAGTCCGAGCACCCCGGTAACCCCAACCAATCCGCACCAGTATTTGTCGCCCCATGTGTTTCAGGGACGAAATTCTCTGTGTTCGGCGAACGGTAAATTTTTTTACTTCTTCAGTTACCTGTGGCATAGACGCCCTTATCTTTAGCCTTGCCCCGTTCTCAAATTTATTCTTTATGACGTGACAGCCACGACTCAGAATTTACAAAGAATTCGTATAACAGGAACTGTTTCATGTGCGTCGAATTGCTTAGCGATACAATTTTCACCGCGTTAAAAGAAAAAAAAAAAAAAATCTTGATCAAAATGAAATTTTCTTTTTCCATCGGAGCGTATGATTAGCTTGTATACATATTCTATGGTATATCTTGTTTTCATGTTTATCTGTCTTTTAAAAAGTACCGTATTATTATTTGGACATATAAGCCCGTATTCAGAACTCGCTTTTAAAGTCACTAGCGGCGTCGCTTTTAGTTACAAGTCACTAAGAAAAAATTTAAGAGCGCGCTATTAGCACAAAAAGCGAGTTCTGAATACGGGCTATAGTATATGTAGCTACGTTTGATATATTATTCAGAACGTTTTTGAGCTCGGTGACGGTTCGTTGCGGTTCTTGCTTATAGTTCATCGTACACAACGATTTAATTAGCCATACTTCAAGGACGTTCCAATTGATTTACCCAAGTTACAAACTAAGGGATCAAGGAACGTGATTAATTTTCCTCGACTCTCTCAAATAAATTTTACGCACGTAAAGCTATCCTTCACTTTGACAGCCGCGCTTTCGGGTCACCGTTAGTTTTTACATAAATAAAAAGTTATTTTGTACTTTCATAACGAGGCTTCATTTAATGAACGTTCAAATAGATAATTGGCGGATTCGAATAAGCTCGTATTTAAATACCCGGAGGCAGCATTGAAGCTGGTATGAAAGACCCAGTATATTTTGAAATTCTCTTTCGCAACGAAGAGAACGATCGTTATTTCTCGAGGGAGATAATTTCATTACGTGCTTTCTCGTACAACTGTCTTGTACGAATCGCCGTTCGAGAATCGTACTAAAACGTTATTTCTTGTATTTCTATCAGGAAGGGCATCACGTAAAAGGATAACAAAGCACATAATGATTTTCAACGGGGAATAAAATCGATTAGCTAATCTCGAATTTCGATCCGGAGTAACGGCAAGCAATCGCTTGGCTGTTTTATTCGAGAAGAAAGTTCATCGGAAAGAGGCATTAATCGAATTCAATGAATTTTTCACTTCTATTTTCTTAGTAATGTTTCTTTTATTTCTTTCATTTTTCTTATCGTATGAAAAATCTTGTGATATCGTTTCGTCGAGTTGGACCAATTTTCTATTGAATTTTGTTGCAGAGACGCTTGTGGTTTATGGACAATAGGAACTGCTGCGGGCGTGTCTTAAAAAGCCACGTCATTTTATTTCACCGCGAAACTAATTTTCCGAAGTCGCTTACCGAGCAGTGGCTTTACGTCGTGAGCTTGAGGGCAATCAGGAGCACAATAATTACCGTCTGCGTTATCGTCGAGTTTGTCGTCCTCGCTAAAAGCTTATTAATTGCACGTTAAATGGCCACCTGTCGCATCCACGGTGAACTTGCCAACTTCCCTTATATGCTCACCCTGCCCTGGAATGACCTTCATTTTCATTTTACGACATCATCAATCTGAAATACGGCGGAAAGTAACGTGTCGTCAGAGTGCTCGGACTCGCAGGCATTCCATTGATGAGTATCCGCATAGATTCGTTTTGCGGAAAGAATTATGATATATTTTATTAAGCCTGTATTATGCAGGATTATTCGATAAAAAACATACCGACTGAAGATCGCTCGCCTTAGCAGTCAAACGAACGGGCTAACTTGAGGTGGCGGTTTCGTCTGAATAATTCTATACAATCAGTATGACTTTGCGAAAACTCATAGTAATCGAGTCTTGAAGTTTTCAAGGGAACTGCCCGATCTCCACGAAGTCTGCAGAAATTAAATTCAGTTCTGGCAGTCTCTTTGGACCTTATCAGACGAAACGTGTAAGGTAATCAGAAAATATGTTTCGTAAGAGAATCATTACTCTAAGTACGTTCGAGGTAGATATTCCACAACAAAGTCAGTTCAATATCCGGAATATTGACAAGTTATTACAATTCAAGACAGTTATTACAATTCTTGAACAGCCTAGCCATAGACTAGGCTGTTCAAGAAATTTTCGATATATCAAAATATCGAGCTCTACATTTTTCAACTTCTCTATTGAATTCAGCTATCGTTGTGCAAAACTTTCGCGTGGGCGGTTCACGTTATCTCAAAGGTCACTCATTGAGATTCAAAGCTTTTCCACGGTACAGTATGTTGGAAATATTCGCACGTTCATAGATTCGTAATTCATTTCATTACTGTCAAATTTTATGTATAAAAAACTAAACTTCATTTTTATTCTTGCTGTACGATCGCGTCTCTTATCTATGATGCCTACGTGCAGTTTGACAATGTTATTTTAGCGATAAGCATAAAGAAGCGCGTTTACTTTAACCTGAGTCCATTTTTTCTTCAAGACAATCAACAGACCCTATAGCCAATGGTAAAGTGATCACTCCACATTATTAACTCTCTAGCGACTTATACACCATGCTCATGTAATCCGTTCTGTTAACTTACCTAACCCGATTGAAACGGGTATTGTTTACAGGTCGCGTAACTCCTCCGACCTGAGGGCTTCTATAGAGATTGCCTTCTTAGTTGCTGGAAGTATAATAATTAATCAATGCGATGAGAAATTGTTAATGACCCTTGTACCTCTCTCTACTGTTGTCCATTATAATTGCTAGGTATTAGTTACAGCGCGGAGGTAGAGTTATTGTCATTGATTGCTATAGTTTCTACACCTTTGTATTAGCACAGATCAATCATCTTCCTCGGCCGATCAAAATGAAACGATAACGTTCCTTGAGCCACCGGTAGTTGTAACGTAGTATTTATTATAAATGAATTAAATAATTCCGAAACACCCTGAGTATCGTAGGAAATCAATTATTATATTCTGCTTTTTATATTTCTATTACGACTTCTGATTCAAAGGGAATCGTTTACCAATGCGAAACTATATCTAGTTGTATACTAGGAATCTAGAAGTTGCTGGAGCTACAGCCAAAGGGCTTGGCCTTATATTGCATTTGAAGCAAGAGATATACGTTTAGCTGTGCTGTTAAGACGCTGCAAACGTTTCAGACTGGAAACAGTGGATTTGGTACAGGAACTATAGTAGAGATGCTGTGACATGATGCGTTAGTGAAGCTTTTGCTTGTTTCACTTAAAATAATTAGACGTAGCCTTAGATCTCGTTTAAATACAGATTTAAGGACAATGACGACAATTTCCTTGGAGATTGATAACATTGAGTCGTGATAAGGACAATTTCTCAGCTGATAACGGGGAGATCTCATCTTGTTACTGAAACGAGGAATGTTTTCAATTTTCTGATGGTTATTCGGGGCTCAATGGAAATTGCTTCGACATTCTGCTGACACAAGAACTTCATTATCGCTAGGAACTTCGATCCTGGCTTTTCCATCTCAGGCTGCTTTCGTTTATTTTTTCTTTTACTTTTTCTCAGTAGTAACGACAGGTTTTCATACTGATTTATCAATGGACGACATCGCATTCACGTTTTACTCTTTTCTTTTCAGATTACACTTTACGGAGAAGACGTCCTATGACTCTACGTATCGGACCGAGATTAAGTCTACCTAATAGGAGTACCTCAGCACCGGCGACTACTACTGATACGGAATGGCCTGCTTTGAGGTGAGCTTGCACTATCTTCTTATCGATCTGTCAATGGTAATGGAATTTCGTGAATGATGAAATTCGTGAATTTAAATATATGAATATATATACAAAATGTATTGGGTCACGATACGTTTACGTGTGAGCGATTTCGAAAATTTCTTTTGTTACTGATATCGTAGGTAAATCAAGTGGAAAAGTATCGTCAGTGTGTGTGAATCAATCCGCTTAAGGCTTGAGGGTACATTTCATTCCTTAGACCGTGACATTCGTATCACGGGAATTTATCTTTGAACGTTTGTTCGAGCGAATGAAACGATGCTGTATCGAAAATCAGATTGATTGAAAAGAATTTATATTATTTATAACCAGCGGGGAAATTGACACGGTGGGAGAGGAGAAAAAGGATTCGAAGTGATTAGGAATGCATTGTTACCTTTTTGGGTAAATTTTATTCCTTGATTATCTCATGCATGGATCTTCTGGTATAGGATTAGAGTGAGAAACTTTCCCTTGTGGGAAATTAGAATTCTTTTTTTTTTCTTAATCTCCACGACCTTTCTCTACGTGTCTTTCATGGAGATGATTATGTGTGTATATATATATATATATATATATTTATATTATTTTTCTTCTTTAGTTTCACGCCAAGCTTTACGAATTATCCCTCTGAGGATTGGGTGATGCAATTTTGTAGGTGGCTTAGGGATGATGGTAATTACATGTGGGAATATTGAGATGATTGGTTTGCGCGTTAGGCCTAAGAAAAAATGTTCTTTTGGCTAACCTTAGAAAATGGGTCAGAACCCACGTAGCACGTTACGTTCCGGCTGGTTTCACAAAAAGCCGAAAAGTCTTCCCTTTTCGATTGAATGCGGTGGAGGGCGTTGCCTTCACTTTTTTCCTGTTTCTCTTCTTACCTCGATATCTTTTTATATTGTTGCTTTGAGGTTGGCTGGGGTTAATGAAAATTCTTGCTTTACTACGAAACAAATGATTTGCCATGGTTATCTTTGAACTGTAAATTTATAATTGGAGTCTTCGTAAATGTAAAATTACTTTGAAGAAATACCTTAAATTTATAATCGTGTATTTTTACACTCGGCCATGTAGATTTGCGTTAGTTAATTACTTGGGGAGAATAATTTCGCGTAATATCAACTTCTTAATATCTGATGAAGGAACTCGATGGATTCTTGTTAAATTTCTATTCTTTGTTATTCCACGAAAAATTTTGAAACTGCTGAAGAATTGCCATGTACTTTTGTGTTATCTGACTGAACAATTGACAACGTTAAGAACGGGGGAAAAAGTCTATTGTGATTTACGGAAATCAATTTCATCCGATTATGGAAAGTTCGTATTATTAAAGAGAAAAAAATCTCTTTTGAACGCGATAATTGTGACGAATGTGGAATGAACTTGGAATGGCGGTTCAAATCACAATTCGAGAGTTAATTCGAGCGCGAACCTCGTGTAATGTTCCCTGAATGTTCAAAAGAATGTCCCTCTTTAAAAAAATCAATTACGAGTGTATTCGAAAAATTCAGTTCAAACGGTTGTACACGTCATACAACACAGTTTATATTTTTCGCACTAAACACGTACCTTCGCCTTTTTAATTATCCTTTTAATTTCCAGGTAAAACTGATAAAACGGAACCGTCCGTTCATTCGCGGCTTAAACGCATTTCTATGAAAATTAGGGTAGTCACGTGGCACAGTTAACATAAAGGAAAGTGTACTAATAGGCACCTCGGTATAAGATTGCATAGCGGTTGTTACTTTAGCAAAGTATATGTAAATGTTTACATCTTAAATTAGGGTAGTGTCTATCTAAATTGGCTATTTCGGATCAGCTTCTAATTTGGATTAAAAAATTTCAAATGCCTTTCAAGCCGGCTGCATCATAAGTAGATGAATTTTTTCTTCATTGTGTTGGTATGGGGATGACTAAAGACGATTGGTAAAAGAACGGACGATGCAGTGTGCTTGGGAGGCATTTGACATTTTTCCATTCGAATTAGGAGCTGATCCGAAACAGGCACTTTGAATCTATACACTGTTTTATTCAACAGGATTATTCATGGCAAACGCAACAGCTGAAGTGGACCACAAATGGGTGATTTCATTAATGAGAATAGTGTGACATCATTAAAGAAAGGAAATTTAAAGTCATAGCATTATTATCATCATGAGCGTCAGAATCTTTAATTTATTTAATGCTTCGACTAATGGAATCGTTCAATTGCGTCCAAGTTCAGCTGGTGCATTTGTAGTGTATAACCCTGTATTTGAATGGTGAAAATATACAGTTAACAGTAGTAACGAAAGATACTAGTCAGACATGATCACCAGCTACACATCTTACGGCGCTTAATATTATAGTTAATGATTCAAAAGGTTTGAAATTAATATTTCTTCCTTTAATATGTACTTTTTGAAAATGCACAAAATGACCGGTAAAATCGCAAAGATAACACCAAGAACATCCTGTTACCGACTTCAGCAGCAGCTCAGTCAATACTGCGTATTTCAGTTATCGACACACGCGCTAAATTTACCGGTGAAAGTACATCAGACTGAAAAGATAAATAGACTGGAAATCTTATGGGATAAGATGAGAGGCGAGGATATGTTAAACATATCAGAATCGCGAGGCACAGAAATCACGGGCATATCTGATCTATTTATTTTTCTTTGTGGCAATACTTAGCCCGTGTTCTGTGTATTGGCGGAAGATATATGGATTAGGCATTCCCGTGTATTTTATACCTCCCAGCTGACGCGCCATGCAGAATGCTGCAGCCTGATACTTGACTAGTTGAAGTTATAGCAGAAAAATACAATTTTCGATATCTGCCAGTGTAATAAATTAACAGTTTATGTTTTGAATACGTAATTTCACCGTTCATTGTTGTGTTTCTGTTAATAGTCGGTACCATCTTTCGGTGCACTTGAAGGATTGAGATTTCAGTCGGTAACTCGATCTACGGGTAAGGTGCCTAGTCTATTTATCTTCAGTCAAATTATGTACCCTGATAAACTGGATACCTGAACACGTTAACATTTACCCTTAGCAACTGGTTCATATCAATTTTTTTAAGATTTAATGACGCAGTTAAACAACCCTCCGACAGATGGCGCTGTGCTCGACGGAGGCAGCCACCTCGTGGCTCGAGCATAGGTACTACATACTTTATTGTGAGCAGCAGCGGCAATAACATTTTGTCGCTAGGTGCGCGTGATTGCAGCCAGATCGGCCTCCGAAACGTCCGGCGTGTCGTCTTCAAACCAGTCGCACGTGTTTTGCCATTCAATAAAAACTTATAATGATGTGATTAGTCTCTAAAAATGTGTTGATCTTTCCTTCGAGAATTCGTAATTCAACGATCCTTTTTTGAGCTTGCGGAATCTTTTGAAATTCCTGTCTTGGACTCGGAGCTTCCGTACGTGCTCGGTGATAAAATTCGAATGTCAAATATTCATTTATTCCCTGCAATGTTTGAGAGAAAGAGAGGCGTTGAAAGCAAAGATTTATTAACAAATAGATACGCTTGTTAAGTGTTACGCCAGTGTTATTTACGCTGTGGGATTGAAATTGATTTTTTCTAAAAATCAAGTTTGAATTACCTTATTGTTCACTAAAGAAAACTATTGAATTTCACATGGTGAACCGTAATAAAACTTGAAAGTGTCTTTGACGTGTGACGTACTCTTTGTGTAAATTAGGAATAAAATTCAGTCGGACGGCTGAATAAAACCAGCGTCGAACAAAAAAGCGTCGAGAGTATGAATACAGTGATACGCTTGAAAGTGAGATAATCGGGTGTCAGAAATCACAGGTGTCCCCATGTGTATGTGCATACACGAGGAAGTGCATCGAGGGAATTTGTGAAAAATGTGTTTAATGAAAATCTGTAAATCGAAAGTCTTTGATAAGTAAGTAAACAGTGCTATGTATTTTTTGAATACATCACCGTTGAACCAGCCTGATTAAAAGTTGATATTAATTTACGCTCTTAAGAGTCGTGTTTATTAAAGCCAGTTCGACGCTTCGCGTCGACGCCGCAATTAATAGCCTTCGTAGCGGTGAGAAACTCGTAGCATTAATTCCCTACCCCCTCCTATCCTGTAGCCGCATTATTTTCCAAGTATAAAGCAGTACTCGGGGGGGAGGGAGCTTAAACATTTTACTAAAATTACATATGACGTCCAGCATCGGTTCTGTCACGTTGCCTCTCATATCCTGTTTATCCTCGTACGGCGTCTCAACACCAACACTCTTCAGGCTTCCATTGGGAGTAGTCAACCGGTAATATTAAAGCCGGTAAAAGTAGAGCAGATCGAAGTAAAGTCAACGCGTAACTAGAAAACCTAGTTTCTGTTATCCGTGCTTTACCCAAGCCCAATAGTAACGATACGCGAACGCACGGACAGAGACAACGAAGAAGATTCATCACAAGCCAAGTTGACAAAGACGTGACTCTGGAATCGGATTGAGGAGTAACGGCGATTAGATGATGCTCTTAATAGCTGAGCAGTGTGTACACACCTTAAGCTGGATTTGATTAACAGGCGAATTTGAAAGCTTTGCAAGAGGACTACTTTTCATTGATCCTTCCTAAAAGCAAACCCAGTCATCGAATCGGAGCATTAGATTGGAAAGCACACGGAAAACTTTCCTATAAAGTATATGTCTGTGTGTATATATATGTATAAATATTTAATGCTGTGTTGGGCGCTTCCGGTTTAACGCGAAGTTCAATCAATTCTCGAATAAAGCTGTCGAAGGAAATGCCGAGGACGGTTCAACACTGACGTAGTTGTATGCAAAACCTTTGTCAACCGTTCGAACGGTCGAGAATTTTGTCTCGCGCCTTACCCCTAGACAATGGGTAAACACGCTTGTGTAAAGATTTACAACTCGTAAAAGAACGTGCAAACACGTGCCGTGTGTGGCTTCCACTCTTGGGAGGAAAAAGAAGACCTAGGAAGGAAACTAACTGCGTGAGGATATTCCGTGCGTGTTTTCATAATAGTGTTTGGACATCAGATAAGAAGTGTGGTGTTACTGTAGTATAGAGTGCAGTGTGTAGCGGATGTTTGATCGGGGTGGTGGGAGAGATGATCCTTGAAGGATAACGTAGGTAATCGACAAAGGAATCATGCCTTTCGATTTTTGTGGTTGTTTTAATATGCTTCGCATTTTTTTTCTATTCCTCATTGACTAGGTTATCACTGTTATTGGGAATCGGAGTGCTTTTACTCGTGGAAACATCAATATGGAAATTTTTGATCGTTGAAACAGGAGGACACTGGATGCCATTATATCTCGTTCAAGCTAACTCCGCTGGGAAAGAAAATTCAAAAAAAGGCGTACATCATAATTCAGAGCTGATTTTAAGTTAGTTTAATGCTCTTCGTTAAAAAAGAAAAACGTGCGCTGGCTACTACTTCATATCGAATTAGCGCAGCCACAGGTATTTTCTTTTTTTTTTTTTATTATGTAGAGTATCAAAATTTAGCAATAGAACATTAGGGCAGTCTGAAATAAGTCTTTGATGACGATGTACGTATTTTTTGAAGATTCTTTTACGGTGTCACTGGCTTGAATATGGTGATTACCTTTATCGATCAACTGGCTCTATGGAATCTGACGATGATCTATGGGATCTGATAATTTATATGGAAAAGAGTGACCTAGATTTCCTTAAAGAAAATTTTATCGTTGGATGTTCCTTCGTTTGTTCAAGATACCCCATACTTCTGGGACTATCATAGTACCGTTGCTGGATTTTACCGCTGCATTATTCGTTCTCGTATGTTCTCCTTTATTATCAGTTTTCTCTATTTTTTGTTCGCTTACGAGAACACGGAAATACCTAGTATACCTTACAATTTGCAAGGTATAAATTACAAACTGTGCATTATTGCAGGACGTTAATTGAAGCATTACACGATAAAGTAATATCCAGGAATATCGAAGGATTAATGAGCGGATGTTTACATCAGACTATAATTTACTATTTTCGGTATAACATTTATTGTTAACATGCCAAGTCATATGGTTTTTGAAATTATAGTACGGACACGTTCATAAGCATGTATAAGATACTGCGTATATGGCGTCTAGTAGCACATGGAGAATCAGTCCTTGTGAGAAGCATATATTTTCTTACTTGTTGAACGCTTTTATTTTACGTCATCAAGACACGTTTTGTATATTTATTTTTTTTTAGCAACCCGAAAAATTCTCCAGACGCTGGATGTATTATTCATAACTGTCTCAACAGTTTATGGGGGAGAATATTTTTTGTATGCTGGTACTAGAAGGACCTACTGCACACGCGTTGGACCAGAATCTCGTGAACGATTGAAAAGTGATTTTCCGTATACTTGTATTACTAAAGTAACCAGATCTAAACGTGCGTCCAGCGCGCGATAAAGGACAGCAGTGCTACGGCACTCTGAACGAATATAGTATTACTGCATATCTACTTTTTTTTTTTAGATTTGACTTGAATCCTGGAATAGGACAATCTCAAACTCGATTTGATTCTTCAAGCTGAAAACGTGGTCGCATGGGACACGTTCACCCGTTCTGGACCGGAATCTCTACTTGTTTACCATGCTCAAGGCAATTGCGAAAAGACGTTTAGAAAATTGCTCTCCGTATACGTCGTATGCTTGAGGGTTAAATTGTTGCTGTTTGCGTTGATAGGTTTGTCAAAGATGACGTTCACGTTTGACGCAACGTGGATATTCGTATAAGCTTACTATGTAGTTTAACGTTGGATCGCATGTTAGAGAGACATTCATTGATCAGTCGGCAGACGTCGCCAACGCCAAGTCCCTTTAAGGATGACGAGAATTTATGATTCTATTGCCATTTATAAGAGTCTGTGGCGAATTCCGGAATTACTCAACCTCCCATGGCGGCCTGAATTCATAAGGGACTATATAAAGTACCTTCGTACATGCTTCCAAGGCTGGACGTTATTATTGGGCTGCTGCTAAAGGGAACCGATAAATAAGAGTCTGATATGGGGATCGAATTAAACTATAAAATTATTTATTGAGCACCAAAAAAGAAATGATGTATCGGGAATTCATAAGGGATGATATATTTAACGATTGACTATTTCTTGGATTATTTACCAATTTATATCCGGTTGTGTGTACACAGGCAATATTTTTCTTATGGGTGGGTTATCGTTTTGCCATGTATTGTAGACTGCGATAAATATTAACTTGGATTTTTACCTGTTTAATCATACTGACTTTTATCGCTTGGATTGTGTATTACTGGTGATTCGATCGCGAAGGCTGATAGACGCGACGTTCATTCGATTTGTTGAAATTTATTGAACCCGCCTTAAAGAAATTCACGCTGTCACTTTACATTCTCGTCTATTTAGTCTGTCTCTCGCTTTGGCATAATGGATATAAAATTAAATGAGATAGCTGGCTGAATATCGTTATAATTATAACTCGGGCTAAGATCGATGCCTATAAGTCTGTCATTAATATTAATTAAGGTCTTTCTATTAATCTGTTATGAATTATAGATAATTCCAGTATGTTTTTTTAATATGTAATTATTATAATCTTTTCGGTGTTTGACGTTAAATTTTCGTAATAGAAAGTCGTGCGTGTTATTTTGTTACTGAGTATTTTATTAACTGCGGTATCGCGATGTTAAAATACATTAATGGTATTTAGTACCTGTAATCAAACCGGGGTGTATGTATGTACACGCACTAAACCCGGTAAGTGCTTTTATCTCTAATGGCTATTTCACAGCAGAGCGAGTAGTAGAGTTCCGTACTCGTCAGACGAGTTATTTAGTCACGGGAGGCTGGGAACGTTCAGTCGGAATAGGACAATTAATCTTTCATCGCAAATTTTAATTTCGCGTCTTATTCTATGAAAATCTCGTCGGTGTACACTCTACGATAAAACTATGTGTGTTGAGGATATGTAATGTACGTATAAGCTATGTGGATTTAAGCGCAATGCTATCAAGTATTTTTGGTGCGACTCAACACTTTCGAAAGACGCAGAAAAATATCAGGCGTGGAGTTAAAATCTTTTGTCAGATTGAAAGAGTATTTAATAGACTTGCTGGTGGTTCGATATTTTTTGTAATCTGAAATATACGAGGGAGGCGTAAAATGTGCAAAAAATTTTAAGTGGTTTGACGAATTTAGACTCGGCTGCTCCGAGCGAGGGCCTTCAAATGTAATTGAAATTAAAAGCGACAGTTTGCAAATTTACTTTGCTGCGTTAGATAAGCCAGTGCGAATGAGAATTGATATCTCGATACTGACTAGTTGCTTCTTTAATTTTGAATCGAACGTTCATGTGCTTTGTAACGTGCCGGCAGTTCATTGGATTTGATAATCTTCGTCTATCGCGAGCCCAGAGAGCTAATCAGGTTTATTTCGTTAATTCTAATGATTAATTCAATAGGAAATCACGAATTCCATTCTGAGGTGGATGTCTGAATATTGGAAAACTTCGTGTTCACCATACCGAAATATGTATAAGCTTTGAAATCGAGCGAAAGCAGTGCGCAAAGTACTGTTCGAAGTATGGGGTGCGCAGAAACAAGATATTCAAATTAATTTTTTCTTTTGAAGCGAAGAATGTGTAAACAAGTTTTATTAGTTGACATTTTTATTCAAAATCTTGAAGTAGGGTCGTTAATCGCCATTTGCATGCTAAAAGAATGAACTTTGATGTTACCAGTGTAACCAACTCAAGAAAAGTCTTTTTAGCACCCTGAAAACTGATGCACACGTGAATGTATGAAAATTCACCTTATCGTTACTGCGGCGAAATATTTTCTCAGTCTTCAGTATTTAAATTTAACATTCACGTGAGTCTTTGAGAGAATATAATTTCCCTCGTATTTAGGTTGGCGCTCCTGCAAGAGTTATTGTGCTTCTGTCATATTTCTTTCAAGTCGGTGATTTTTTTGGGGCACTATCGACCGTTCTCTCTGACGGTAATAAATAGGCTGTCAAATATTCGTACATGCTGCGCGCATTGCGATTAATTTATTTATTCATTTCATATTATACAATGCTAGTAAACTTCCTTACCGACCGAGCCTATATCAGTGAGGCCTAATTTAGATTTCATTATACGTTAAAATGTATGACGTTAATTTTATATGGCGTTTCCCTCAAATTAATGCTATCTCTTGAATGAACAGTCTTGTACATACATATTGTCGACTCGCACGGTTTCCCATTTAAAGTCGGTACACGAAGCACTGCATGGAGGAGGTCGTTAAAGCTTCGGTTTTATGCTGGTAAAGCACGCTAGATATACCTGGTCACGGAGTAATATTCGAGACTTTACAAAAACAGGTTGTGAAAATCATGAGTAAAAAGCTTTTTAAAGCTTGTGAAAAGTTTCAGTACTAATTCCTTTTGAACAGCATTGGAACATACTCTCTGAAAGTTTATTATCTGTCGTTTAATACGTGTTGTATTTATTTTTGTTCAGTCACGCTAAGATTTTCTGAAAAATAGAGGAATTTTCAACTTGCGACGGTTTACTACCTCGGAGACATCTGATTGGTAAACAAGAAACACGTGGAGTCTTTGTTAACTTAAATTTAATATAATTGAGAGGAAATTGCGACGACTAGCGTGACGAACTTACCGGAAGTGAAGCTGCTGATAAAAGAATCTCCTTCGAGCGACTTCCAGACTTTCTCATCGCGTTAACAGTGACAACAATAACTGAGTGTATTGAGATCGGTTATTGGAAATATTCCAAGAGCGTGATTTTCCTTTCTGCAAGTAGACCAAATTTTCTGCAAACTCACAAATTTGATCAACGTATTGATTTTTGTTATCATTCTTTTTTCTCCGAGAATTGCAATTTCCTGGAGTATTACCTGTTACATTTGAAACTTTTGTAGCACTATGTGCAATTTCAAAATATTTTTCTTTTTGCATGAAAGTATTTTTCAAAACTCTTCTAAAGCATTCACGAGTTTATAATGCACTTAGAAGCTGTACATCGAAGCACGCAAGCCCCAGCTTAGATGCATTAGGAAACTGGTGCAAGAGCATCATCATGAGAGGATTGATGAAAATGGTTAAAGCTTCGTGTGGAGGTATAAGCAGCAACCAATTACCTTGCTCTTTACTTTATAACATCAGGGATCAGATGGCGTCCGTATTAATTTGAAGAGAGCACTGAGCTTTTATCACACGTTTCGTTGCCATCAGGAATTATACCTAGGTACAGTTTAAATACAGTTTACCTATCTTTGGTCAATTTTACTTCTTAGAATAATTTCTCATACATTTATTCTTCCAGATACGTAACATGATAAAAGCACCGATTCTTCCTCAGACTTTGATCTTTCAACGATATCCTCCTTTAGCCAATGCAGAGGAGAAACTTTCCAATTCAACGTCCTCCTTCGTGAGAGAGCACAGCATCCTTGAAGTCGTGACGCTGAAGTCTTGTCCTTGGATACTCATCTAATTATAGCATCAGGTGGTTCAAAACCTAGTTGGCCATCATCCAATCGCTATACAGTTTCTCTAGGATCGACCAGCTTCTCTATGCGCGTTGCACAAGACTCCCCAGAGGGTCAATGCACACAGTTAGTTCACATGGTTACACTTTGACCTGGGCACGGTAGATATACAGAAAGCGTGGATAGATTGGATATTGTGTACGCGATTGTGAACTGCGACCAAAGACTATGCAATCTGCGTGCTTCTCGTGGCTTAGGAAGAATCGATTATCGACACTTAGCTATCATCACGTCCAATGCGTTTCCTGGAGGTCGTGTGAAGTTTTTGATTGATATACCCGCAGCTACGTTGCTTTCAATAATTCATGATAATCCCTGTTAATTTCTGGCTGTCGTTGACGCTTGTACTACCCGATGCAAAGCTTTAAATACCGTAGAGCAACAGATCATCGCCGGACACACAGGACCTGTTGAGACAGAATATTCAAAATTTTAATCCCTTTGGATATCGTCCAGACCATATTACACGCTTGAGTATTCCATGATTATCCAGATATCAGCTACCTGCCTTCTGTTGGAACGAATGACTTTGGTCTTTGTTCGATGTGCAGTACTTTTCATCATCGCTATGAAATTATAAAATTGGTATTACAATAATGGATAATAATCACGTATAATATAATTAACGAGCTTAGATACATTTATTAATTATTTTTTAGAGTCTTCCTTTATTTCCCATTTGGATGAATTTATGAATACGACTGAACACGCCAGATTTCCAAGAGATATCTCCCTAGACGTTTCACATCCTATTGCGAAAGCTTATTCAAAGAATTCATGATGATGGTAGGAAAGGGTGAGGATTTTAAGCTTTTATACTTTTTTTTAATTTATTTTTACGTGAGAGTTCATTTAATCTCTGTTCCCAGGTTGGATTTAATTTTCGGAATTACCACGCACTTTTCTGTGCTACCGCATTTCTTTCTGTATCCTCCTGCTATTTTAAGAAGAAAGCCTGAAAGTCATTATCATATTGAAAAGCACCTACGGGTCGGCGTATACTTGGGCTTATAACCATTCCGGTTGCCAAGGGTTTTATGAGAATGCTAAAGAGACGGTAGACGTAGGCGCATTGAAACAAGAAGACGACTGTACTGAATTACCGCGCATTGTGGAAACTAAGGTATGCCACTTGTTTCCAAGCTCATAATCCGAATTCTTAAAAAAAAAAAATATATGCGAGTTCTTGAATGCAGCTATCTTATCATGGAAGGATTTTCTCACGGTATCTTTAAGACGCTGGAACACAACCCTGCAAGGAGAGAAATTTCTATTTAATGTCTCAGAAACATTATTTATTTCTTCATCCGTCCCTTTTTCTCAGTCGAGTTTACTAATGAGTGAATATTTTTTAAATTATTTACTCCCTTGGTATTACTACCATCGTGGAGCTTTGTGCAAATTGTGTTTTCAAATAAATTGAAAAGTAAATACACTCGTTCTTCTGTTCATTTCGTGCTTTGAGACAATGAATCGATTTTTTTTCTTTTGAACACAATTTAACTTAGTGAACGCAATTATTGACAATAATTTTCTGAACATGTATGTCTGGTCTTGACATTTACGTTTGCTGTTGTCTGTGGTAGGATCATCGATTGCTGAGGTTGCAACAGGATATAAAGTTGACCTAACCTTAAATAGCTTGGATAATGTGATGGAGTTTTTAAAAATGATGCATGTTGGCCAAGTCCAAGGGAATCTAATTGTAAGTGGGACTTGGGCTGATGGTTCGTGGAATAGGATCAGCCCAGGTAATCCATCGTAATCAAGCTTGTGATGTATTGGCTAGGCATTATATACCAGTTCGATAGATCAAATCACCTGTTAAATTATTTGCTATCAGAATCCTTTTGAAACGAGATTAGTTCATGGGAATGATGATTGACGTTTAGAGACATGCGAGAGAACCTTGACAATTGGGATGGATTAATCAAAAATTTTTGTTTGATTTTTTAGTACTCGTTGAATTAACACCCACGCGTCAAAAGTCGTCTCTATGAACTTTTTCTATAAGAGATTTCTTTTTATGTGAGCAAATTGGCACAGAAGCTGGTTTTTACGTATGTATCCCTTTTGCTCGACTAGTTCACTATTGAGATCTTCAATATTAGGCAATACTAGGCAACCCTAGTTTTTTTAGGATTTCGTTGGTCGGTCTATCGAGTTCGACTTTGGTTGAGAAATTTTTTACATAAGCCGAAAAGGCTTTGGGTATTGACAAACCACCTAATCTATGTTGTATATTGTTTGTTGCGCCATGGCAATGTGTTTCAAGTTTTTCTTATAATCCAAAATGAGTGCTTCTCTAGGCGACTGAATTTATGTCAAAGAAATCGGTGAAAGAGTCTAAAAATGCCTGAGTCTCCTGAGATTTGCTTTAAAAAATATTCTGATCTTCATCCATTTGGAGTCATGGTTGCGTGAACGAGCCAAAGAATCCTATCATCATCCGATCCTGGGAGCGATTACTACTGGCACAGGGGTTACTTGTTGCAAAGAAGACAGGATGAGCTTTCGCAGGATTGCTACCAGGCTTCGTATTTCTTTTATGTTCCATTTGATAAAAAGGTATCAGTTTTCATCCTCAAGAACCTCATTTTATATACCAGATGTTCACAGATTGACCATTATAATTAGATGAATCAGAGATTAACTTTCTTTTCGATTTACACTTTTCTTTCATCCTACTTTCATTTAAACCAATGGAAGGAACGAAAGGACTTTCTCTTATGTAAATGGTGGCATGCAATAGCCCTTATTTAGTTTGTTCATGGGATCCAGTTTGAGCAGTTTTTATATCGGTACATTTTTTATATCGGCCTGTATATTCTTTTCTCGACATAAAACTTTTAGTGGATTTTTTGTATCATTTCTGTCGCCCCTTATTTACGACCTGAAAGTAGGCCATTTGATGATTCTCTAAAAATTACCTTTTAAACCTTCATTTTTTCCCCTGAACATCACCGTTCTCTGTTCCCACCTGCTCACAATAGGTATCCGCATTCCATTAAATTTCAACCCTTCAGAATAAAATATGACGTGCCTTAGACCTTAGATTTATCTGGATCTTCGTTTCTGATTTTACGATTGTAAAATTTTTTTTTTTCCTGGCAATTTGTTCGGAACAGTCGTTTAGTTTAATTCTAGACACTGACAACAGACTGTCTCTAATGACCCAGGAGTAAACTGCTATCAGGAGCAGAGCAAATTACGACCATGATATTTAGTGTGTAATTGGAATGAATGATTGCAGCATCGTAACAATTAAATACCCGTACGCCAATGTGTCTAATATATTTGTGTGTTACACAGTTCTCCATTGGCGTCCGATTATTCGTCGAGGATTAGCTGGCAAGAAGCAAATTGTTGGAAAACGTTGTGTCGAGTCTCGTTAGAGGAGACCACGACGAAGGAACTTCCACTCATCGAAGTAGCAAATTTATTCTGAATGATGAGAGTGTGAGAGAAGAGGGTTGCAACTTGCGGAGAGAACCTTGGACAGTTTTCCCAACGTACCCGACACTCTGCACGGGCGGATAACATCTAAAAGTGAAATGACATTCAGTACAAAGCTTAACTAGGCCGAGGCTTATCTGGAAAATCGAAATTATGAAAAAAGCATTTGTTATGGAGATCAGCTTGCGAAATTGCTACGTAACGAAGTTCATGAGAGACTCAGTTTTATTCAAGTACCAACTCTTGCGAACAGATCAGCTACGTTAACGACTCAACCGTGGAAACAGAAGATGAAAGCTCTCTTTGCCGCCGATTATAAATTTAATAGTACGTTATTAATCATCTCCTGGATTGACGACGCTTATCTATTGAGCAAGTTTTCAATATGTAATGCTTAAAAAAAATATCAAGTCCTACTTTGTTTTTAGAGTAATTCTTAAGATTATGTAATTTCGAATTTTTACTACTTTGCGTTATACGTAGGGATGATACTTTCTGAATACAGTGAAACTCTAGTTAACGCTCTAACGTTCTCAAAATTTAGAGCGCTAAACGAATCGGCGTTGTCAGGAGCACATATGGTACAAGTATGCTGGTGACTGCAGGGGATCAGAGAATTACCGTTTTACCGAGCTCTAGCAAGAGCGTGTTATAACGAAGCAGCGTTGAACGAACAGGGTTACGTCAAATGGGATCAAGTGCATTTTTTTTTACAGTTTCGTTCGTTTGTTAGCCAACGGTAATTTTGTTAATAAGCCATCCGTTCGATAAGCTATCTAAAAAAGGTATATAAGGTAATACTCCCGAAATTCCGAATCTGAGGAGATTACATGACCTTAGTAATTAAACCAGTTAATTATCAAGGTACAGGAATACCTTCAATTATCTGACGCTTGTAAATTGCCTAAGCGCTATCAGCTGATAAACGTAGACGACGTAATATCGAGAACATAGAATTACGACGTAGAAAGCTATAGGGGTAAAGTGCGAATGACTCCTTAACATCATGCTTGATATTCTGGATAATACATCCCATGCAGCTTTAATGGTTGAGACGGTACGAGTTAAGGGATGAAGTTCGATGGAGAGTAACGTAGACAGAACGAGGATCAGAAAGGACATACGAGGAAGAAGATAAGGGATGAAGAGGGATGATTGTTACATAGAACCAACGAAGAGGATCAAATTCGAATCAATATCGATTTGCACGTCGTAGTGATTTTTAAAGCAGCGTTGTGCAGTAGAAAGCCTCACCCTGGCAGATCAATTTAGAATAGTTTTTATTTTATTTTAACGTCTGTCTGATTCTCGAAGCATTAGAATGTTCTTGTGGAAGCATATACGTGTTCAGATTGATCGGATTTTCATTCTTATCCAATCATTCTCAAGCCAAGTGTTAAAATCCGCAAGTTCATGAGGAACTTTCTCCAATTTATCTTTGAGATTTTATATCAATTGTGACGTGATTTTTCGACTCACGGTCACAAGGCGACTTCAGCTACCAATTTAGATAACGTTCTCGCTTTCTGGTTTCCCTCGAGTCGCCACCCTGATCAGATGGTTGATTCGTACAGTTACGCCGATGCTGTCGGAAGATTTTTTATTGTTTAGTCGAGGTCGACGTGCTCGAATCTGCCGTGGAGAGATGGTCTCGACGTACCGTGTTGCCCGGCAGAGGAGAGTACCCGACGGAGACGTCTCCGCGGATCGGCAGAGGTCCGGGTGAGATAGGAGACCTCGCTGGAAAGAGGCAAAGGATTGTAGAGCGGGAAGAGATAAGGTTTTTGATACGATTAAGGGCAGGGGAGGAACCTCCTTACCAGAGCTAAGAATATGGTGCCCAGTTGTCGCCCGATGACCTGGATAGCGGCCGTGGAGAATGTCCAAGATTTACGTACCGATTCGTTAATAATTCGTTATCGGCTATAAGGATCTCGACCAATCAGAATGATGAGTTTCCAAATTTGACTATTGTCAGTTAACTGCTTTAAAGCAGTCTGTATTGGTACACCGATCGTGTTGCCTCGAGCTGTCTCGCGCTATCTGGTGATAGTTTTTCTAACTGTTTCCTATACGGTATAAAAAGTTCTCGCTTGTAGTTCTCGCGTTGCGTTCGCAATATCCAGAAAATCCTATCGATTTTCCACGTGCGTTTCGGCGGTGCAGTGTTGTGTTATTGTGCAGTGCCCACCTGAGTGTCCCCTGTATGCAGTTCTCGGCCTTCACGGATTGGCTGAACCAGCTCCGGTGAGGACTCCCAATTTGTTAATTGGTGGAGGGATCTCGATTTTATAGCTCCGGTCCGGTCTGCTACGTTCTCGATCAATTGTCGCTTGTTCAACCTAGCCGCCAGAGCGAACGCGCATTTCCGTAACCGTTCACTCCCGTTCGTGCATCCAGTTACGGTTGCTAATTTTATGCGAACCCAAAAATCAGGACCTACGGTTGCGTTTCTCGATTTTAAGCGTCCCAAAAAATGGACAGAATCCGTTAAGCTATCGTCTCTTCTGATAGGCTCCGTCAGTCTCTCGTTTTGGCGGAGTTGAGACTGTTCCACCTCAACTCCCAGGTCATACCGGCTCGTCAGTTCCCCGTGAAAAAAGAACTAGCTGGCACCCGCCTGGCATGCGAATGCATGGACGAAGGTGACGTAGGCTCAGTTCTCGGATTTTCGTTATCTGTGTCGCGCTGAGAAAACACGTTACAGTATACATATATGCATATTCCCTCGGGTTAATTGACAGTTAAGCTTGACACAGTCATGCATCCCATTGGGCAATTTCTTTCCGAGGATTTGTTGCTTCTATTTTTCTCTTCTACTTTGTCTCCGTACTATTTTTTTTACACGTGACCTCGTAACGGCATAGTAAACCCTTGAACTACTCTTAGAGAGAGTTTCCGTGTAAACGCCTTTGCAAAAGTCCGCCGTCGCTGGTGCCTCATATTTTTCTCTCCCTTGAGACAAAATTGAAATACCGAAGGTCATTGATATTCGTTGGCCTTAATTGAATTTATATCCTCGGTGACTCAACAGCGCGCCCAGCCACCCTACAGTGATTCTCTTTGTAATATGGAGACTTTTGATATTTTGAGAATCACTCTAAGGTTATAGGATGGTTGATGGACGAGGAGGGAAACACTTGTTGGTAAAGTATATTATTCTTGCCTGTAAATTATACCGTGTTATAACTTTGGTTTATAATCCACCCCCTTTAATATTCACTTTGTACTGGTTAGGATTTTTGGATTAATAATTTTCTGTTTTTTGAGGACAACGATTGAACGGTTACTTGTAAGATGTTATACAAAGTAATATAATCTCTGTCTTGAATGCTAAGATCTCTCTCTCTCTCTCTCTCTCTCTCTCTCTCTCTCTCTCTCTCTCTCTCTCTCTCTCTCTCTTTCTCTCTCTCTCTCTCTCTCTCGCTCTCATAGATCATATTTTTTAGTTGCTATTCACTGGCAGCTATTTTAAATCCAGATAGATAATGCCGATCATTACTGAACGATTCATTCTCGCTTCATATGCAGAACTCGTCGATGCGCAAATCTACCTAATTTACACATATCTACCTGCACGTACCTACGAATATTTCAGCTGTGTTCTCACGATCCCATTTTCTCATTGGGTATACGTGCAGATGCCTACTAAGTTCTCGTTGGGAAATACTACGTAGATAAACGTTATCGAAAACGTCAAATCGATATGAGACTTTCATAGCTCATTTAAGAAGTTCATCGTTACCAGATACAAAAATGGTATCGCGTTACTTAATCGATTCCTAGCATCAAGGACCAAATCAGGCTTGCTACCATTTGTCGTACCAAATTATTTACATATCACCTTTTCAAGTCATTGTAGACTTATCGGCACGATTAATTATGTCCTGTCACTTCCGTTATATTTATCACATTAACCGGCGTGGTAGAGCAACCGTCAATTAAAGCTAATGAATTTTATGCGCTTGATAAATATTTTTCGTAGCTATACAGTGATTTAGTCAGATTGAAATAGAGTGCATTGGATACCGAAAATCTAATGTATCGAACAAGATTGGATGATCAGAAGGAAGATTTAATATCTTGCCTGGGTAATGGGGAGTTAGGTACGATGCTTGACACAAGGGAGGATCAATACGTTGCATTACCTCTGTAGCACCTGGTTTACCTTTACGGTCGACGTCGCGACGCTATTGATGGATCGTATGTATTACAAAGGTGCCCTTTTGCTGGGGACGAACTGCCTAGGGGTTGAAGAACAGATAGAAAGATACGAGGACAGTTTCGCGTTAACGTCATTTTCCATGTGGGTTACTTTTTTTTTATTTTACCCCAGGGACATCCTGATGACGTTCTTTCTCTACCTGCTAGTTGTAGGTGGCTGAGAGAGTTAGTGTTGATTTAATAAGAAATTTTTATATGTACTGGGCGACCCTGTTCGTAATAATCTATACTTCACTCGATATGAGTTCGGGGATCTTCTAGCACGTTCTCGAACGCCTTCGCTGATTTTCTTGAAATTTAGTTCACACTACATTGATCCAGGAGTCGCCACTCTCGGGGTTGGTAGCGGGTTACTGGCTGGGGTGAACTAAGAATAGTCTTATCGGGTTCTTATCTGTGGCACATCGTAACCTGCTCGCCTCAAGAATCATGCAAATAGAACCTTCTGAAGTTTCCTTCTTCTGATGCTTCTTCAACGTCCGACGCACGTTTGCATATCGTTTGTGCGAGAAAGCAGCTGCCTAGAATTTGTTCCGCACACGTTTTGGATAATGTACAAACCCTGGAAATTTATGACCTAGATAATTTTGCTATCAGCATATGCAGTTGGAATTTTTTTTATCTTACACCAACTGGTCAAATTGTATGTATTTTTAAATGCGTTCCCACTTATCATGTCCTTGGCAATGTATTCTCGGTCTTTGATTGCTATAAACGTATTAGGTCTACTTGATTGGGGTCTAGTTTCTAATACTGGATGTATAAATTATTGAGATTTCTATAAACTCCTCGAAAATAATAGGTAACGCGTGTATTCGTTTCCATGTAGAATTCTGTTAAGAGCTGCTAGAATGAATGGGTTTACCTCCTTTTTCCATTTTATTAACCGTTAGGTACTCGATCTTAATTGTATTATAGGCTGGATTTATCGAACTCCCATTAGTCACGTGATATATCTGTACGAAACCTAACCTGACGGTGGCGTTGTCAAATTTGATAGCACCCACAGCCCGGTGTTGTCTTTCCGATGAGAATTCATAAAAATTTTTTATTCTCTGAACACCCGTTGGACTTTTTGTCATTTAAAGGATCCGTCGCTCTAATGTGTCTTGAAATAATTAATCCAGCACGTGTACTGTGGCCGAGAACAATTTAACGAAAGTCAGAATTACGACTGGTTTTATGTGAATTGCTTCACTCGGTTTGGCTACAGACGTGTTATGTATACTTAATGGGCTTTTGTAGAACCAGCCCGTTGTCATGATCTCCTGTATTTTTTATTCTTGTCCCCCGATCCGAGTAATTTAAAGTCTTGCAATTATAGGGTCTTTTTTGTAATCAACCGCCTATCGATGTTAATCGCAACGTTAAGGGTCCGCCTGGCATATCGATCGGCTGGAATATATTTCCTAAAAACACTCATAGGCCATTGAAGCACAATGTGGTCTGAATCGACCATTGATTTTATAAGCAGATAAAACTCCCCTTTAGGACTTTGCACCCTTTATGATAACATATACTAAGGTACGCCCACTGGTTGATCTAATGTCTGAGAAGATACTCAAAGTCAGGTAAAGTTTCAACGGAAGTTCTTGCTCTCACGACATCAGCATCGTAGCAGCTGGTAAGTTTCGCTCTGCAACCCCCTAGAGAATCACTAGCTACAGGTTCCGTTTCCTTGGGAGAGCGGTCGGACGTAATTATCTGCATCTAACATCCCTGGTTATGATCTTCGACCTCTATAAGTTCTTCTACCCTACACATCAGAACTTGTCGTGCTTCCATTAAAGAGCTACTGTCTACCAGCCAACATTTGCGCTTCCTCGAGCAGAGGGGTTGGCTACTCCGTGGTTTCCTCGATTCACGTTATCCCCGTGACTACCTCGAGACAACGTGCTTCCCCATTCCTTCGAGATGTCAAATACTCCGTAGCATCCAATAAAGACAGGAAGCTCGGGTCTCGGTAGCTGGAAGAGCCAATAGAAATCGAGGACCAGGTGCAAGATGATCCTTGTAAGCGTCCTGGATCCGCTTCCTGGGTTGGCGAGTGTTCCTGAAGAATGGTGCCACCCTTAGAAACGTGCGCTCTTAACGTCCTGAAGATACTTGGTGAATTGAACTCCGGGCTGTAATAAAGAGAATAACAGCCTCAGGTGGCTGGTGATTCTCGTTAAAGAACTTGAAGAGGATCCAAGTGTTCGGAAATATTTGAGTGGTAGTGACGCAAGGAAAGCTTTGAAAATCCCTCGGGGATGGATGCTCCCTTTCTCTTTATTGGTATCCGATGAAGCTGATGGACGAATGGCCTGGGGCGGACCATGATTCATGATACCGGAAAAGGGGACGGAAGAATTCTTCTCCGGGGTTGATGTGCGATGATACACTCTATGGGAATCATCTGCTAGGACAGCCTCCTAGTGCACCATCCCCTTTACTTGCATTCTCTGATCAAGTGATCGGCTCTTTTACTTTCACTCCTTCCAGACACCCTTCTCGCTTAGTTTTTATATTAATTAAAGTTTATGTCAGAGTTCACGTACTTGAGCTCACTTTGTATAATTTTTGTTGTCCTCGGGGTGGTTCGGGTGCTAAACTAACTTTTCATAAAAACTTGACGATAAGTGTCATTTACAAAGGGTGAATTTAGTGGGCACCGTATTAGAACTTTGCTCTCTGAACTTACTCGAAGTTCACCGTACCAAATAGAGATATTTTGCGAGTGGTTGTTTCTTCGCCGAACCAACTTCTGGCTTTATCTTAGAACTCGTGGTAGTGTAACTTCACTTTTCGCTTTGTGGATATAAATATCGTAACGCTCAAGAATAAGAAAGCGTATAAGGCAGCCTCTCTGAGATTATACGGTTATTTGTGTAAAGTCTGCGAGAACAATAAATTTTACGTAAATGTTCCATTATGCCGAGGCAATGTTGTGGTCGCCCGTAGAAAATTCTTATACGTCTGGTCGTAATATAGTGCGGCGCACCAGATTAAAGTAGATCTCTCGCGAGACATAAATTAAGGAAAAACCACGAAAAAACGTAAAATGAATAAATACTAGTAGAATATTTCTTAAGCAATTAATGTATTTAAAGTCCTTTAATTATTAACGGTCTAGGCTATTAATATGTATATGTATATACAGTAGTACACAATTGAAGTGGAACACTTGAATTTTTGTGTATCTCTGCGAAACTATCACCGACTTAAAAAAAAAACCAAAGACATATTTTTTAGGAAATTTCCTTCCCGTTCGAATGGTAAAGGTTCTATCCCGATCGAATACA